>JADLZN010011772.1:467740-912089 GCA_018155175.1 Sinocyclocheilus anophthalmus
TCTCTCCTTCCATTCATAGCGGAAACACTTGAACGAGTTGTTTTCAACCAAGTCTCAGCCTTTCTCACATAGAATAACCTCCTGGACAGCAACCAATCTGGCTTCAGAAGTGGACATTCGACCGAGGCTGCCTTGCTTTCAGTTGTTGAAGCCGTAAGACTGGCAAGAGTGGATTCCAAATCTTCTATACTTATTTTGTTTGATCTGTCTGCTGCTTTTGATATGGTTAACCACCAGATCCTCCTGTCAAGCCTATTGTCAAAGGGCATCTCAGGAACCACACTCCAATGGTTCAAGTCCTACCTCTCAGATAGGTCTTTCAAGGTATCTTGGAGAGGTGAGGTGCCCAAGTCTCAACAGCATTCCGCCACCTGGGTGCTGCCCTCAGTTCTTGGATCACTTCTCTTCTCTGTCTACATGGCAGCACTAACGGTGTCCTTTATCGGTGTATCTCTGGCCTCTCCTTCAGCACTTCTTTTCATATCCTGCGACAATTCCGGATGAAACTCAACTCTACCCTCTCATTTCCATCTGATATCCGGAGCGGCTTGCAATCTCAGCTGTCCTAACTATACTTTATTGCTGGATGACGGACCTCAACCTTCACATCAACTGCCAAGACCGAACTGCTTGGGTCCCTCAAACCCCGTTTCACTCACAATTTTCCCATCCGTTATCACTCAACCTAACGCCTTTCAAAACGCAGAAATTGGGATTTGATTGATGATCATCTTACTTCTCCGGCACATTACTAAAAACTGCACGCACGTGACGCAGCTTGGGTGCTCCTGCAGCCGCTACTGCGTGCGGGGGGTTGGGCTTTATCCGTGCGCCAGCCGTCACCCACGCCGCCTGCGCACCCAACACAGGTCTACTGTCCGGACAGCTGCTTACCACAACTACTTGTTCCAGCCTACATTGTTCTGTCCAGCTGGACTATTCATGCTCTCTGGCAGGTCTTCCACCAGGTCCAGCAAACCGTTACAATTACCCTAATGCGGCAGCAAGATTAATTTTTA
Organism: Sinocyclocheilus anophthalmus; assembly: GCA_018155175.1. Lineage (NCBI taxonomy): Eukaryota > Metazoa > Chordata > Actinopteri > Cypriniformes > Cyprinidae > Sinocyclocheilus > Sinocyclocheilus anophthalmus. The sequence goes on from JADLZN010011772.1 coordinate 468,760, forward strand.
ATGAGCCAAATATAATGCACGTCACACCTCTGTTTATTATTTTGCACTGGCTACCAATAGCTGCTCGCAAATAATTCATTGATGTTTGCCTACAAAACCACCGCTGGCTCTTCACCCCTTTACCTAAATTCATTAATTCACACTTATGTGCCCTCTAGAAGCTTGCAAGTGAACGTCGCTTTATTGTGCAATCCCAAAGAGGCACAAAATCACTTTTGTTAATAAATGTTCCCGTCCTGGTGGATGACCTCCCCAACGTCATCCGAGTCCTTACCATCTTCGAGAATAGGCTAAAAACAATTGTTTCCATCTTTTATTTGACCCTCTACCTCACTCTCTATTCCTTTATATTCTTAAAAAAAAAAAAAAAAACCTTGCCCCCTTTTAGACTTGCACTATTCATTTACTGACTGCTTTTCTTTTTCTTTTTTTTAAAGCACTAACTTCTCTAATCTTTTTGTATTCTATTTGTTTTTTTTATGCAATTAACAAAAGCAAAAAAAAAAAGAATCTAACACTAGCTTGCTCTATTCTTTTCTATTCAATCGGTTTTCTTTTTATACCATAAAAACAAAAAACCTTGCTACGTGGTTACTCTGCTTAAGCAACTGAGACTTGTTATAGACTTGCAATATCAGTGCAATCAGGGTATCTTCCGTCCAATCAATTTTTGTTTTAATATTGAAATCTGAAAAATGGAAAAAACGGCACATTTTTTGTTTTTTCATTTGTTCAAACAAAATGAAAAATCAAGAATTTGGCTTCATTTTTTGTTTTTACGTTCAGGGATAGAAAATGAATAAACAACTTGAATATTTGATCTCTACATGTCGGCGGGAATGAAACGCCCCTCTCTGCTAACTGGTCAACCAAACATTACAACATAATAATAATCCTAAAAAAAAACTTAATAATAGTCCTCCGCTTCTATTGATTCTTAAAATGTTTATTTCTACTACATTTTATCTCTTCATCAAACACCCAGATTAATGAATGGCTTGACACAAACCGTACTGAAGCAGAGCCTTTTGGCCCTAGGCATGCCTGTTTTATTATAGTTATCCGCCCATTAAAATATGTGTGGAAAAGCTGCGCGACGCACTGCAGCACTGGGAGAATGTATTGTAGACAAGCGCAGGCCACTATTAATTTATGTGAACACAGGTAATTTTAGACAATAAACTGAGTTTATTTAATTAATATGGAGTATTGGCCAGCTAACTGATGCCATACACAATTGTTATTTTCTCTGCCAACTAAACCCAAGTCACAGAACCGTTGTGTACCTGGCTGACTCGCAGTAGGTGCATAGAGTGGTGTATCATTCCTGAATCCTGATATGAATCAGTCTTTGAAATACCCATTATTATAGACAACAATTCAATTACCAATTGTTATAGACAGCCGCTTGATTTTATTCTTAAATGAATGAATTAAGCATTTTGAACTAATTGATTGAATAAAAGGATCCTTTATTTACACAATGACTTACAGCCACCTAGTGGCGGTATTACTTTCATAATTCAAGTATTATTTAATTTTATTAATATTTCTATTAAAAATGTTGTATAAAACATTAATATCATTTCATTATACATTTGTAAATGCACATACAGCCATCTTATCAGCATTAAAACTGTAAATACATTTAAAAGCATCTTCAGACCCAGGCTCTATATCATTGAATACTGATTTGGTATGGATACTGAATTGGTAACAGCCCATTGTCAATATTAGTCATTTATTTATTGTAAAATTAACATTAAAATACATAAAAAAAGGTAAAAAGGAACAAACTAAAATAAAATAAATAAATAAAACTGAAATCAGTTGCCCCTTATGTGGAAGTTAATTTCTGATACTGCTGACACTGGCTTGTTGTTCGAAGTGTTATTTCAGGGTTTGGATATGTTCTTAACTCAAACGAGTTCACCTTCAAATCATGACGTCAAATTCACATTTCACTAAAGTCAATCACTGAAACAAGCACTGTGAGGAACAAATAGTCCCATGCCAGTGGGATAATAAGATGATTTCCTAAATTTGTATAAAGTGCTCTATGAAAACTCAAAATATAAAAATAATAGATGTGCTGTGAAGGTAAATTACCCAAAGTCATTTATTTTCATATCTGTAATATCATTTAAGTTCCTCCTTTGTCTAAAATGCAACGTATTGTCTAAAACAAAAGTTATGACTATATGTTCACATAAATTGATAGTGGTCAATACATTCTCCCCGTGCTGCAGTGCATCGCGCAGCTTTTCCACACATATTTTAATGGGTGGATAACTATAATAAAACAGGCATGCCTAGGGCCAAAAGGCCCTGCTTCAGTATGGTTTGTGTCAAGCCATTCAATAATCTGCAGTTTTGATGAGAGATAAAATTAGCAGAAATAACCATGTTAAGAACACTAGATAGGAGGACTATTATTATGTTGCAATGCCTGTTTGACCAATCAGCGGAGAGGGGTGTTTCATTCCCGCCCACATGTAGAGATCAATATTCAAGTTGTTTATTCGTTTTCTATCCCTGAATGTAAAAACGAAAAATTTAAGCCGGATTCTTGATTTTTCGTTTTGTTTGAATAATTGAAAAACGAAACATGTGCCCGTTTTTCATTTTTCAGATTTCAATATTAAAACAAAAATTGATTGGACGGAACAACAAAAAAAAAGATACCCTGATTATTGCTCTCATTGATTTTGATTGCTTCTATTGTCCTCATTTGTAAGTCGCTTTGGATAAAAGTGTCTGCTAAATGACTAAATGTAAGACAGTGATGTCTCATGCAGACCTCTAGTTTGTGTTTTGAAATCTGCATAACACATTCTTAAAATCAAAGGTGTAGAAACTGTAAAAACATTTTATTTTTGACACAGGAAATGGCAGAAATACATATTTACAATAGCAGTACAGTGTTAAGATGTTCAGGATGAATTGGTCACAAGAAAAAGCTTTTAAAAGGACACCAGGGAACAAATAAAAGTCTGCGAAAGTCAAGGCCCAGGTTTCCTCTTGGATGGCGGTTCACCCTCTCCCTCTTGTGCCTTACGTTTCTGTGATGAAAATGAAAACCCTATTTAGTTTTTAATGACAAATGTATTAGTATGCATCTAGTCAATGTTGTAATACATTTTGAAAGCAAATATATGAATTCATAGACTTTAGCTCTGTAATAGAAAACAATTACAATGTACGATTTTGTTTTTTACATTTTATCCAGAATAAAAATCCACACAGATCCAAGCTTTGTGTTTTTTTGTTGTTGTACCTTGGATGTTTCATGATGCATCAATTGGTTTGCAGTGTTTCTCATCTCATCATCCTGTTACATAAACATAAGAATTATATTTTAAATTTGCGGAATGCTGTTTTTTTATTTTAATTAAAGCAATCACAATTCAAATGCTATTTAAAGGTTGACAACTTTCAATACTAGTTTAATAACGCTCAACCCCTTTGGTCTAGTTAGTGGGTTTTTCAGCACGTACATTCAACCACGAATGTGCCAGCGCTTCTTCGACGCTCAGCCGCTTTTCAGGATCCACAACCAGGAGCTTCTTGATCAAATCTTTGGCTAAAAGAAAGTGAATATATAACTTATGCTTTTAAGTTCAAATATTTCTGACAATATAAACTGATACAACGTACACACTATTTAAATGGGACATTGGATGCCTGATTTTCCACAAGATGGTACGATTGTTTAGGGTCTTCATGAAATGTCTGAAACATACTTTTCCAATGTTCCTGTAAAGCTCCTGTTCCATCAAGCGCCCGTTTCGGTGCCTTCTCTTTAAATGTAATGAGTACCTGATAAAATGCAGACTCTTATATTCCTTTCTCCAAACAACACCTTCCACACTACGCTTATATAACGTGGAGAACACGGCGGACAGCGTACAACTGGCTGAGGGTGGAAATATGCTAATACGGGACAGTCCGTCAGCGGTTGTGGGCGGGACTTGAACAGTATGAGGACACACACATTCGGCTCAGGAACATCTAAAAAAGAATTGATAATTGAGACTGTTTAGGTTTTTGGGGATTAAAAAAAAACAAAAAAGTGTGAATGGATTTTTATCATTGTAGGGTGGTTGTGTTCACACACTTCCAACACACATTTATGTTCAAACACCTTGTAAAAGTGAATTTTGCATCCAATGTTCCCTTTAACTATCCAATTGAAACTGGAGAGCAAATACATTACCTTGATTTGAAACCTTCTTCCACTGAGATGGGATGAAGCGGTAGTGGCCGTTAATGATCTGCTCACGCACCGACATGGTAGAGCACTCGGTGTTGAATGGAGGATAACCACCCAAACTATGACAATACAGAAACACACACACAGCTTTAGGAAGAAATAACATACATTCATATATCCACACAAGCTCAGCCTGCTTGAGTTTATATTTTGGCCACAAAATATACACATCATCTTTCAGAGTTCTGACTTTTCCAGTCATTCATGAATACTGTAAAATTATTTTTGTAAAGTATTCTCTGTATGCAAGTTATCATCATTGAAATTAATAGATTTAAAACAAACTTATTTCATTTACTCACCCTCATGTCATTCAACCCCGTATGACTGACTTTCATCGATTTGACAAAATGCTATGATAAAATTATGACCCTAACCAAAATTTGTCATTTTACTCAATTAAAAAATTAACATTAGCTCTTGACACTTTCATGAAAGAATCATTCTTTTGAGTCAGATTTTTTCCAGTGAATCAGTTGATCCACTACATAAAACTGATCGGAATGATTTGTTCACAAGTCAGACTGATCTGGTTCTCAAGTTCGACTTACTGACTTAATGATCCAGCTGTAGCAAACAACAGTTCACTGGAGATGAAGATTATCAGTCAAGAGCAAAAAATTCAGTCTATTCCTTTTACAAAAACAGAATAATGACACTAATGCTGAATTAAGCTTGTTTCATAATTTACTGAACTTGGCATTATTATTGAACTAAACCAACTTGAGATGAATAATGACACCACTGTCTGAAATTGCATTCGTTTCATAATTGTAGAACTTTGTGACATAATATGGTTATTTTCTGGTTAATTACTACACTGAAAAAAACGTAGTAACCTGCAACTGTTACTTTAAGAGCCATTTCCTATCTAATGAACCCATATAAAGGTGTTTTTGTGATATAAAATTAATCTAGTCCGATTAGTGTATTAATAATATTTTTGACTTGAATAAAACTAGTTAATATAGATTTTAAAGGGGTCATATGACGCAATTAAAATTTTTCCTCTCTTTTGAGTGTTACAAGCTCTTGGTGAATAAAGAAGATCTGTAAAGTTGCAAAGACGCAAGGCTCAAATCCAAACTATATCTTTCATCACCATTAAGAGTCCAGCCACACCCCCCTAAAACGCTCGGTCTACCACGCCAGCCCACATGTCTATGTCACATGTGTGAAGATTACATAACGCCACCCAATGATCCCCCCGCAAATAACGAAGGCGAAACTTGTATTCTCGCTATAGTATGTGTTGCTGCCAGCATGATATCGTGAAGCCGCTGTTTTTCGTTGTGAAAGCTAAACTACTTTTTTTGGTCTTCCAAAAGATGACGATATCCGCTTCATCATGCCTAGAACTGATCCGTGCTGGTCGCTGAGGAAATACTTTAACTTTGTGCGTGGCTCGCCTGATCGCCTTTTCATCAGTGGAAGAAGCGGGTCGTCACTGTGGTTTGCCGCAAGTCCGCCGACCCGCTATTCCGTCGTCGAATCCGCCGCCTCCCGCTCACGACTCAAGGCCGCGGGGGGGGGGGGTGTGTTGTGTAACGGGCTTAAAACTACTTGGTGTTGTCTCGTCATGCCAGAAAGAGGACAAACGACTAAAAAAAGCAGGGGGGAGGTGGGCAGGGACAGGGTGCCCTCATCTTATACACACAGGCACCCAAAGGGCGAGGTGGGCAGAAGAGTATAGTGAAGGGGTCCCGGACATATGTCCCGGGATAAGATAACGACCTCGCCTGCTGGCGACGCACGGCGTAAAGTACGGGAATGCCGGAGGGAGATTGCACTGTGTGCTAGGCACCGCGAGGGTGGGCAGGGGAGAGGAACGCGGGTGGGGGGGCAGGGGCGCCGAGCATACACCACATAGCAGAACAGGAGAAAGCAGATAATCCATATTGGCCCCACGGAGGTCAAAGGGCCGCGTGTTAAAGGGGGTTGAATGGGGGGGTCGCGGCCTAGCCAGACAGGGCATCACGGAGGGTAAGGGGGGAAACATTGGCTGGCACCGCGGGAGGGATCGGCCAATCACAACGCACGGGAGAGCTGGCCATCAGACACACCCGCGTTTTTTCGACCGAGGACTTTGGAAAAATTTCAGAAGGGTCAGAAAAGCGGGGCATAGGGAGAAACAAGAAGATACGTAGGTACAGAAACTGTCATACACCAAATACACAAAATATGGGCTTTTAATCACATCATATGACCCCTTTAACATTTGACCTTTTTTTCAGTGTGAAGTTGCTTTAAAACAATCTGTACATAAAAATGTGACAAGTTCTGGAATGTAGTGTACCAGTCATATTGGCAACATTTATGATACCAGTCCTCATTCACTTTTATTATATCCAATAGTGGGCAGGATATCCTTCACATATACTGTAATTCACTATTAGTGTTGAAGAACAAAGTCAAATGGGATTGGAAAAAAATGTCCAAACCTTTTAAATTGTGTAAATGCTCCAAATCACAGGTTTCACATGTGTTCCACATATTTCTCATGTGATTTTAACACGTGAATTTCATGTGGTTTTTCTGTAAGCGAAGACTTCATATCATTTTTAGGTGAACTATTCCTTTAAACACTCATTTAACAATTCCTTATTCCAACTGCTTCAAATTTACTCATTCAACTTTAATCTCCACTAACCAGATGAACAGCAGGACCCCCAGGCTCCAATAATCGACTGCTTTTGTATATCCTACAGTTGCAGCGTGTGTGAACACCTCCGGGGCGAGATATGTGGGCGTCCCGCAGAGAGTCTTCATCAGGGAGGATTCTTCCAAAATCTTGGACTGATTAAAATCCGTAATCTACAAAGCATTGAGAATTTGCATGTGTTGGGAAAGCAGGTTATCTCAGGTTCAGAATTATTTCTGTGCATCCCGTTTCAACTACAAAGACAAAGGCTTGGCTGGATCTCTGAACATTGGAACTGCTACACAATTAAAGGAGAACGATGTCAGGAAGTGCGGCAAAAGTTACTCTAGTTTCTAAGCTCTCAGGTAAACCCACCTTAATCAAACAGATGTCGTCATGTGAGGCCAGCAGCACATTCTCAGGCTTGAGATCTCGATGAATGATCCCATTATTGTGGAGATACTGGAGAGAATATAACAGAACATTTCTGAAAAATTCCTTTGTATCTATTGCTTGTCTCCTAGTCTAGCTTTCTAATAGACCTGGCATTATACGACGTATGAATATTGTTAGTTCTGTGACCTCTATTGTAAATAGTTTTTGACGGAAGCATCTGCTAAATGCATTCCGTCTCGAAGAGCGAGATTCTGCACATAGGTAACGGGCATAAAAAATGGTTAATTTTGTTTTTAGAAAAAAGTACAACAGCCTTCATTAATATATTTTTGAAATTAGAAATTTTTGTAGTGGATTTAAAAATTATTAATCTATTGTTAGCATATTGTGACATTACCTTATAGCAGTGGTGGGTAACAGGCGGCCCGCCAGCAATAATATCTGGCCCGCGCCCGCAGCCAGATTATTTTGATAGCGGCTAGTTCTGAAATAGATCTGTCATGACCGCAAACAGTACCTCCGCAATCAAATACGGAGCGGAGTGTGAGTGGATAGGTGTGATTTTCAAATATTTCAAATATTTATCCCTTAAATGATCATCAAAATTACATTTTAAATGTTTTTTCTAGTGAAAATAATTCTCATGCCTTAAAATTGCTTTCACACTTGGTTCGCTTGCCTGGTCCGAACCAGAGTTCGATTGCTCCCCCTCCCCCGCTGGACTGCGTTCATATTATTTTATTTGGGTCCGAACCGCGGTTAGTTTGTGTCATCAAGCCAGCAGCTGTTCACCCCGTTGCTTAGTAACGACGGCGCAGGAGAAGACGGCAAATGCATATTACTCTCTGCACTTTTATATATTTACGTTTTTGAACCGTTCGTTTTGTTTACAAAGCTTCGGTACGTAATGGCACTTATGTCTGTCTTACGAATGTACTGCAAATGCTCTAGTCTAAAGAACGCTGAAGGTGAACAGAAATGAGATATACAGCTCTCTGTTTGCAGCGCGTCAGTCACGCTTGTCAGGAAAGTGAGTGAAACACACACACAAACACACATTTTTATCAAATAATACGTCATTAATAGCGGTTCACTTCTGTGATTTGGTATGATTGCGTTCACATCAGCAGCGAACCATATACCATAGTTCACTTGAACCGTACCCCAGACCAGCCTTTTTAAGCGGACTCGGGTACGGTTCGCGGGTGAGCCTCCGAGTTCGGAAGACAGCGTTCACATCATCCAAACGAACCGAACTCTGAAGTCAATCGAACCTGGGTGCGCACCAAAAATGCTAGTGTAAAAGCCCTCTTACATATTCGCGCCCACTACATACGCGTGAATGTCAGACCCGTGCGGGAGAGGGGGGTCTGCTGCTCCGGGCAATTTACTACTGTTCCACGGGTTATAATGCAATTAGGCGTTTCTAAATTCACCTTAAACCCCAGCTTCATTGGCTTTTTTTTGCTCCAATTTAATTTTTGGTTTATGTTCTGGTATTGTAGAAAATGGGAAAATAGTCCAGCAATGGTGTTTGATTGAATAGACGGCACAGGTTTGTCTAAAAGCATTAAAACCACCACATATCAAATAACAACGTAAAAAAAAAAAATTTGATTTCACGTACAGGTGGGACTTTAAAGTCGAGCGTGGTCTTCACTCGCTACAAAGCGCTCCCACCACCGTTCCCAATCCATCACGAGTACAAGGCTGCCAACACCGGTGCTATACCTGCATATTTGCATAATTCACATGTTAACCTATGTTAGCTGGCTTGATAGAGAAGGGATCACTCAAATCAGAAATAATGTGAAGGCTATGATGACGGCAATAGACATAGTGGGAATTTATAGGGTAGTTAAGGAATTTGTTTGTTCTTTCTAGATAATGAATATTTTCAGCTGAAAGCATGATTAAAACAAACACTATTCACACGTCAATCAATCTCTCACTAAATGCATTCAAACAAATGTATCTGTATCCGATTTCGAATGAGCAGAAATCTGTAAGAAATGCATCGATCCATAGGTAAAACAACTGATGAAAACGTACTGTTATTTTCATACAAACTAAATTTGCACTGCAAAAAGCAACAATTATACACCTTTTAATGCTGACAACCATGTAATTAGCTTGTCATGTGGTAGGAAAAAAATGTGCACACTAGTGTTCTAATAAGTCACTTTGAAACTGTAATACTTTAGAGTGGAGCGGGAAATGGTGAACCCGCAGCGGAGTGATTATTAAATGCTCGGAGCGCGGAGGGGACATTTTTTGATGCGGCCACTCCGCTCACCTACTCTGGCTGCCGGACATAACCACACTAATGTGGCTTTTTGTTAATGACTGTCCTTCTACAGGATTTAACATAGAGTAACAGCTCACTACCAGTTACTAGGGATGTAACGATTACCGGTTTGACGATAAATCATGATACAATTCCCCATGGTTAGTATTACTGTTTCATATTTTAATTATCATTATAAGCGTATTCGATTACCGCAATTTGAACAACTAATGATAAATAAATACTCTAGCATAAAGCACAGTTTTTAAGTAACAGTCTCATGTGCGCACAGCATGCTGAGTAGTTTCGTTTTGAGTGAAAACATGGCGGAAAAGCTGGGAGGTTTTAAAAGAGTGCTAAGGTAATTATACAAATGAATATATGAATGAATTAATTATATTAATGTACCTCTGAAGGCTCTGACTGTCTTCAGAAACGATTCGATGGCATTTTGTTTTCATCTTCGCTCCATGTAATACCTAAAGGAAGTGTTCTTAATCGCAATACTGCTTTGTCCACGGAGGTTACTGGAAACAGCTCTAATTCAGCTTTTCCATAAGTGCCACCTGCTGTCAGAGAGTGGATTTACTGAGACTTATATTTACATTCAGCTTGCGTGCAGTTTTTGTCTGGCCAAAAACGGACCGAATTTACATGCCCTGCTGTAAATTTTGTTGATGTTGATGAAAAACAAGCTTATATGGATTCTACACATTTAAAAAAATCTGATAAGTTATCTAGAATTATTTATGGCGCAGATAACATACATAAAATCATTTAAATCAAATATCTTTTGATATCTTTTCTTTTATTTTAAAGCTGAAATGTGAGGTTACCATTTTAATGTAACTTTTTCTCAAAGCTTTATTTTGAACATTACTTAGATTTTCCAACATGCTATTAAACTTTGTCAGTCAATTTGTCTTTAAAATCCAAACATCATTGGTAATAGTGATTGTTTTAGTGATTATGTCCAACAAAGGTCATTTTAATTTGTTGTTTGTTGAGTTTTAATTTCTAAACTGGTGAATTGATTTGTGTGTCGGTACTTTTTAACACTCTCCAGTCACCTTTTAACAATACCTTGATAATCTGATACCCGTGATCATTTTGGTCACTATAATCCGTATAGAATGTTTTCATACCATTACAATCCTACAAAATACACTGTAACAGTCTGTCACAGGCAATTCTAGATGCATTTTATATCAATGAATTTCTTATCCTTCGACTATGTTCTGGTGAATTTTTTTGGCCCGATGCCTTATAGCATATACTGTAACTACAAGTTTTAGTGTTTCTTTTTTAAACCAAACAGTATAGTTTTATAATAATGACATCTATAGGTTATCAGCCACAACATTAATATATCAACCAGAAAATCTATTTCTAGTAACCCTTAACATCAATTAAACTACTGTTCAAATGTTTGGGGTCAGTACGATTTTTTTTTTTTTTAATAAATGAATGAATTTTTTTTATCAGAAAAAACGCAGGATGTATTAATGGATTACATTGTCAGAGTAACGGTATTTTTAAGTTTAAATAATACTTTCTTTTAAAGTTTCTATTCATCCAAGAATCCTGAAATAAAATGTTTCACGGTTTCAACAAAAATATGAAGCAGCACAACTTTTTTCAACATTGATAATATAAGAACGGTTTCCTGGCACCAAATCAGTATATTAGACTGATTCTGGAGGATCGTGTGACACTGAGACGACTAATGATTCTTGAAAATTCAGCTTTGCAATTACATTTTAAAATATATTTCCCAACCGGAACACAGTTTTTTTTTCAAAATTGTAATATGTAATCATGACAATATTATAATTTTTATTGTATTTATTCAAATAAATACAGAAGACGAGACTTCTTTTAAAAACAACATTTTTGAACTAAACTTTTGAAAGGTAGTGTTGTAGCCATTTGAACATGGTACTACAAAGTTGTCTTTCCCCATTCTAAATGGTCAGTTGACTATCTATGGGTAAGCAGTGCAGGCTCACGCTTGTGTTCATTTAAAAAAACACTTTTAGAGGAAGATGCTGTTTGAAGCATCTCCCATAAAGTCCTACCTGCACAGCCCTGAGCATCTGATAAAAGTAGAGTTTGGCGATTTCTTCTTCCAGCTGTTTCTTGGCCTTGATCCTGCCAAACAGCTCTCCTCCTTCAACACTATTTCACAGCACAGAGACAATGAAATTATTCATTAAAAAGCATGTTCAAAATTGTGTAGAAGCTAATAAGGGTTATGCAACTACAAAAAAAAATACAGAGATCTGCTATGGTTGAGAATATAACCATATTCAATCTCATAGATCATGAGAAAACAGAAAGAGAAAACAAATGCCTCTGTAATCGAGCAAAATTATCTGGCTAAAGGTCCTGTTTTAACAGGTAAACATTTGCAGTGCTTTGAAAAAAGAGTTTCCCTGTCTAGTAACTCACAGCAACTTCTCTTTAAAGTATCTATGAATACAAATACAGGTAGACATGATTTGTACCCAAGTAAATTCAGCCTGCGAGTTCATGTTCCTAACTATTCCCAATAAAACACCACAGGGACTTACTACTCCAAAACAATGTAGTAGGAATCTTCCGTCTGGTAGAAATCTTCTGTCTTGATCAGGCACGGCTGCAGGGAAGAGAAAACAATGAGATGTGAATGAGATGTTTTATCTATAGCTCTGTGGCATGTAAAGACTCATTAATGACTTACATGATCAATTTTCTTTAAAATTTCAATTTCCCGCTCAGCATTGCGTGTGGCCGTCTGTTGGAACGCAAACAGAACATTTTAATATTAATCAGGTATGAGTATTTTTAAACGGTGTGTACGAACAAAATCCTAAACCATCACACGTCTTTTTTGAATGGATATGCATCACCTAATAGTAGTTCTCACTGAAACGGGTTTCTCACAACACCAACACGTTCTAAAATGAAAACAAAACCATTCCGATTTCAAAATATTCAAAATTATTATTATTAACTTCAAATAACAACTACTATACGTATATGGGTAAAAGGACATTAAGACACATTTATTAAAGTGATTTTATGTCCATAGAAAGCACATTAAAAATGTAAGTAAAGTGTCTACTTTTAAGGTTTCAAATAAGTTTTTGGAGAATAAAATGTTAAAATTTCGTTGATATAATGTTATCTTGGGCATTCAGTGTAACAATCTTTATGTAACAATTCAAACAACATGCTTATTCGGACGTGTAAAAGCAAAATTACAACTACTTAGTATTTGGGGTGAAAGTAATTAGTCTTTTAATATGTCATAATTGATTTTTGTTGTAGTTATGCCTGACAAGATTGTTACACTGAAAGACATTTTAGTGGGTCTCTTCTGTAAATCATGGAAAAATGTATGATATTTATTTTTTTGCAAAAACAAAAACAAAATTGCAATTAAATTAAACGGAAAACGTTTTAATTTTTTTGGGGAAAACAACAACAATTTAAAGCATTATTACACTTATTGTTTTTATGCTTAAACCCTTTTTCGTCTTTGACCCACATACACTTAATCCCGTTTTCACATGAAGCGATGTACCTACTGTCACACATTTTGATGTAAGTAACAATTATTATTACATTTTTTTTTAAAGACTATATACTTCTAATCAGCCAGGTACAGATTAAATTGGATCAAATTACAGTATTATGACATTATGACATTACAAAAAAAAAAAAAAAAAATCTCTGCAAATAAATGCTGTTCTTTTTCAACGTTGTATCACAGAATCCTGAAAAAAATATAAATAAATACTAAATAACTAACAGTTTCCCACAAAAATATTAAGCAGAAAAAATGTTTTCAACATTACTTGAGCAGCACATCAGCATATTAGAATGATTTCTTAAGATCATGTGACACTTTATAAACTGGAGTAATGGCTGATGGAAATTAGCTTTGCATCAAAGGAATAATAACTTAATTTATTAAATAGAAAACAATATTTAAATTTAATAATATTCACAATTTTACTGGTTTATACTGGCTTTTGATCAAATCACTTCAGCTTGGTGACTAATAGCCTTAAAAACATTAAAACTAAATAATAAAATAACCCGACCCAAATCTTTGAATCTTCAAATGTTGAATCTTTAATATCATTGCTAATCACTTATTCGCACTGCTCAATGTGGGACTATAAGGTTTGCTGGGCGGTATACCCGTTCATACCGAATACCGGTGTTTATTATTGTTATGATATGAATTTTTAAAATACCGGCTGTCCATTTAAATATGCTCGAATCGTTTTTGTAGGTGGGGGGTCTCTTTTCAACTTTGCAAGCTGTGGTGAGGGAACCGCATGTATGTTTACTAGCGTGAAGTGCCATAAACTGAAGCTGTAGAAACTAATAAACTGAATGACACAGAACACCTCATCCACAATGAACTGTGCCAAACCCAAAAAAAAAAACATCCACCGGCCCCCTGCAGCAGCTTCCCCACGGCTCACACACGAGCGCGATTCTTTAGCAACTAGATTTAGCAACTTTCAGAACGCTTTTACCATAGAAATATGGCGCAAGTGTCACCTACTCTCTTGGCGTCTGTTCTGTGCAGTGAGCGGCAGAGAAGCAACGCATTCAGTTGACTGCACCGCAGCTGACTCTTCAATAAATGAGTACAAAACAGCGTTTACTAGCACCTGTCACTTACTGACTGTTTGGAATTATAAATATGAGCATAGTTCGTCTATTAATAAAATGCAAAAGAGTTTACTTGTGTATTTTTGTTTTGTTACTTCCGACCAGGCATGCCTTCAATGAGACACAAAAGTACTATCTGCCACAACCACCCCGCATAGCGCTCAACATGCATCGACTGTACATGCCATGTTGATTTATCAGATGATGCCAGGGCGATTATAATGGAGAGTGCTCCTGGTTAACATGTATAAAGGTGTCCGTATTTTCGTCACTATTTAGTGGGATTTTTTGACAATATCACCTCATCATGACAGTAAACAGGGCGATTCTACAGTCATACATCTGCAGTAGCCTATTTCCTCTCTCAAATCAGTAGAAAATGTGGTTTTACACCCATTCATGCATGAAAAAAGTAAAAACCGGTATAGTTTTGAAAAATACCGTGATATTAATTTTTGTTCATACCGCCCACCACTACTATAAGGCATCAAAGTGTTATATTTACAGTATGAAACAATGTGCATTGTGATCAGCACTATACATATTATTATTATTATAATAATAATAATAATAATAAAGTACATACACCCAGTTCTTACCCCTATTGATGGAAAGTCGTGTTTGTTTATAGTTTTCAGAGCAACTTTTTTACAGGTTTCCTTTTCAATGGCGAGCTTGACTTCACCACAGACACCTCTGTCAGAAAACACAAACAGAGGTTTTTGGGCTGAGTACAATAAACCGCAAAAACAAATGTACACAATAATCAAATACAACAATATTGTGCAGGAACTCCTATAGTTGTCACTTGTTAGAATGCATCTAATGACGCATATAGTACCTCAGTACATGATATTTTGAAGGTTTCTGAAAATCAAGTTCACTTACGTTCCAATCTTTCGTGCAATGTGATATTTTTTGCTGAACTCTAAAGGAAGGTTTGGTTGATCGTCCCCCATCTTATCTATGAACATAAAAACTGTGGAAAGAAAGAACCAATCAGAGTTCAGAGCCATAGTTTTTTTTTCTTTGTCCTTTTTAGACCTTGAAAGCCACTGGACACTTTACTGTATTCTTTCATTTGAATATAAAATGGCCTCAGAATGATAATTTTCAGGTGATTTATTGTATGAACTTAAGTATATATTTCATAAACCCCTAAAAAAAAAAAAAAAAAACCGCACCTAAATTGACAACCTTGATGTTTTTGTTCTGCAAGGGCAATTACAGAGTTATTGCTAAGAAGTCTTTGCTTCACGTCTCCTATTTTCTCATCGTCCACCCACGTGCCGTTACCACTGAGGTCCTCGACGTAGACGAGATTCTCATCCTGAAACGGAAGCAAAAGTAAAACTGTAAAAAGTAAAACAGCCCATATTATTTTAATTAAATGGGGCTCCTGATGAGTGAGACCTGATGCCATTATAGAAATGCGCTTTTCACAGTCAGCCATAACTTTTTTAATGAGAAAAAAAAGTTACGAAAAGAAAACATTTGATGTAAACAAGTTTAATAAACAGCTTCTCGATGTTGGCCTTACCCTGAAAATCTTAAAGTGCTTCTTGCTGTATGTCTTGAAATGTGTCGACTGTCTTACAATGGCGTTGTTAAAAGTGTAATCGCATGCGCGATCCCTTCCAAAGATATACTGGTTTTCTGTGCAATCTGGAAAATATAAAAAAAGAAGCCATATTGAGTACTGTTATTGTTAAATAAAACCGTTAAAAATCATTTTCGTTAGTTGAAATAAACTTGAAATAAAAATAAATGTTAGATGAAAACCTAAACTTACAAAACCTAAATAAAAATGAGAAACGTTGAAATAAAGTAAGTTTAAGCTGAAGTACTTAATTAAAGCTGAATATATAAAATACACAAGCACATAATAATTTATTACTAAAACTTTAGCTCAAATTAAAATGGAAACTAAAAATGCAAAAATAAAAGCTAATTCAAAATATGAATGAATACTATAATAGTAAATATTACTAAAACAACACTGGCCCTATTCCTGTTATACCATAATAGCTCAACAATCTCAGAACTGTTAAGGGAATGATTTATATTTTATGCAAGCTCTACTGACAGCATTTGTGGCATTATTGTCAATTTCAACTTGTGCCTCAATTTAAAAAAAATTTAAAATAACAAAATTGAACCGTAAAGAAAATAAAAATAAAATAAATAAACAAAATGACCATTAGAGTAATGCATGTACATTGTGACCAGTGTAAGGGTGTTTATAATCAGGCTACAGTTTATTTTAAAGCACTTATGCTCTTTTAAAGGTGGGAATGCTTTGCTAAGAGGATAAACTTCTGTTTTTTTTATTACTGATAGTGTAGTTTGCACCAGGTAAAGAGTGCTTTATGAAAAGTTATGTCATAGCCTTATTGGGAGTCCTTGCACATATTGTGTCAGTTACTGGTTTTACATGTTCAAAACACTGAAACTATCTTGGTATCAACAGCACTTAACTTATGCTGAACCCAGAACAGTCCATTATTAACATCTATTTGACCCTTACTATACATAGGGGTAGGGCTGCACGATAAATCGAAATGGAATCGAGATTGCGATTTGATAGAAGCTGCGATTGTCATGCGTATCTTTCAGTAGGTGTGTTTCCATTACCTTTCAAATTGCGCAAATTGAAATTACGAATTGAAAATACGGCTAATGGAAACGCGTAAATTTCGCAAAAATGCCCATATATCGCAAAAAAGTTTTTACTCTCGCATGAGGTGGGTTTTCAGGCAATGCGAAAAAGGAATAATTCGCAAAACTGCAATGGAAACGTCTTTTTCGCATTTACAGGTCACATGGCATATGTAAAAAGTCATATGATCATTCTTCAACGTACTATAACCGCCAAGAAACACTACATAAGTGGCCACGCTCCAGTATAAGGGGCTTTCCCTACTATTAATGCTTAGACAATTTACATTGCACACGTATGCAGTGCTGTGTGGTTCTGATACGGTCACTGAAGCTGATTGCGGTCACTCAATGCTTGTGTTTATGTTTTTTATACAGTCTATGGTTTATTCCAGCTGCGCTACGCACGTTTCTGAAGCGGCTCTATGTGCTGTTCTGTAAAGATACACGCATGTGCCTCCTTTGAATAAATATAGCCAACATCCCACCAAAATCCGTTGCCATGACTTATCGCGAGAGGCAAAAGGTTACGTTTTAGCCGCATAACATTGGTTAATGGAAACGCCGTCATTTTGCAATACTTTTTTTATCGACATTCAGAAAATATCGCCAAAGTTTTGCGCAAATCTGTAATGGAAACGCCTACTGAGGCAACGGTTCTGTGATCAGCATAAAATCTCCTCCAATGCCAGAGGTGCTCACTCGCACTGAAACTCCAAATAGCCTCGCAGAAGAAACCCAGGAAATGCCTATAGCGGTTAATAAACAGAAGATTTAACTGCTTTCCTTGATTCAACGTGACTAATAAACACACGACTACGACATTATATGGTTTATCTGAGTTCGTCTTATTATAATAAAGTATATTTATTATGCAATGCCTTTATCACTGCTTATATACTATGAAATATGTTGCGTGCCTTGTTTTGTGTAAGAAGCCACATCATCTCACAGAAGGATTTATTTCAAACACTCGACTGACGTTATGAAGTGAGTTTGGAGTAAAAATATTTTATTAAATGTGGTATTTTCACATGCTTTCAGATGGAGCAGCATTTACTTCACAGAGCCGTAGTTCACTGAGAAGCTATGCAAACAGCTGTCACAATCGTGAACGATTTCTTCGGTTTCAGAAACGCGCAATAAATCGTCTGCGATTTTTTTGCG
Source organism: Sinocyclocheilus anophthalmus (assembly GCA_018155175.1). NCBI lineage: Eukaryota > Metazoa > Chordata > Actinopteri > Cypriniformes > Cyprinidae > Sinocyclocheilus > Sinocyclocheilus anophthalmus. Next base: position 486,856 of record JADLZN010011772.1, read on the forward strand.
TAACTTGCCAGTGAACTACGGCTACGTGTAGTAAATGCTGCTTCATCTGAAAGTACGTGATGATGATTTCCTGCTGATTACAGAACCGGCTTTTTTAACAAAATGCGCATGACAATCGCATTCGATTAATCGTGCAGCCCTACATAGGGGTCAGAAATGCAATCCATTTGGTCTGTTATTGATACCACTCCTGTTCAAAAACTCTTGGGAAACTAAATATAATGCTTCATATGCAGGAATGGCCAGCAGAAGTAGTCAAATCGACTAAAACTCTCACATTACTAATTTTCTTCAATCAAGGAAGACAATACACTTAACTGAGCACACTCAATCCATGCACCAAGGGAATGACGCGGCCCCACACCTGAGGCTGGACTTCCTCCTCGTCTTCAGGAATAGACTGTAGTTCCTGGACCGGTACTGTATCTACAGAACTTAGAGTGCCTGAGCCTGAGGAAGAGCCCTGGCTTGATGATGTTGGGGCAGATGAGGAGCTGGATCCAGGCTGGGATTGTGTTTGGGACTGGGTCTGGGATTGGGACTGACCACTGGGTCCAGGCTCCTCAGACATGATGTTTTTACTCTGGAAGTACACATTGAAAAATTAACACAATGTCATCAACATCCATAACTCACATGAAGAGCATGATTAAAGTCCAAACCTTTTTGAAATGGAATACCAGCTTAAAACTCATAATTCTGCATGGTATATACACTATAATGATAAAAGTTTTAAAAAGAAGTATGCATGTTACATTGTTGCCTTCAACATGTTCCATGTGATTTCTAGTCAGTTGTGCAGGGAAAAATATACAGGTGCATCTCAATAAATTAGAATGTCGTGGACAAGTTCATTTATTTCAGTAATTCAACTCAAATGCACACAGACTGAAGTAGTTTAGTCTTGGTCTTTAATGGTGATTAATTTGTTGGGCTCAGATTGCCAAAACCCACCAATTCACTATCTCAACAAATTAGAATACTTCATAAGACCAATAAAAAAAACATTTTTAGTGAATTGTTGGCCTTCTGGAAAGTATGTTCATTTACTGTACATGTACTCAATACTTGGTAGGGGCTCCTTTTGCTTTAATCACTGCCTTAATTTGGCGTGGCATGGAGGTGATCAGTTTGTGGCACTGCTGAGGTGGTATGGAAGCCCAGGTTTCTTTGACAGTGGCCTTCAGCTCATCTGCATTTTTTGGTCTCTTGTTTCTCATTTTCCTCTTGACAATACCCCATAGATTCTCTGTGGGGTTCAGGTTTGGTGAGTTTGCTGGCCAATCAAGCACAGTAACACCATGTTTTTGAACCAGCTTTTGGTGCTTTTGGCCGTGTGGGCAGGTGCCAAATCCTGCTGTAAAATGAAATCAGCATCTTCAAAAAGCTGTTCAGCAGAAGGAAGCATGAAGTGCTCAATTTTCTTGGTAAATGGGTGCAGTGACGTTTGTTTTCAAAAAACACAATGTACCAACACCAGCAGATGACACTGCACACCGAATCATCACAGACTGTGGAAACTTAACACTGGACTTCAAGCAACTTGGGCTATGAGCTTCTCCACCCTTCCTCCAGACTCTAGGACCTTGGTTTCCAAATGAAATACAAAACTTGCTCTCATCTGAAAAGAGGACTTTGGACCACTGGGCAACAGTCCAGTTCTTCTCTTTAGCCCAGGTAAGACGCCTCTGACGTGTCTGTGGTTCAGGAGTGGCTTAACAAGATTAATACGACAACTGTAGCCAAATTCCTACACACGTCTGTGTGTGGTGGCTCTTGCTGCCTTGACCCCAGCCTCAGTCCATTACTTATGAAGTTCACTCAAATTCTTGAACGATTTTGCTTGACAATATAAGGCTTCCCTTGCTCTATTGACTGTCCCTTCTCACGCGGTCTGCTGGCTGCTATCGTGCTCCTTGTGAAATACTTGTTCCTTCACACATTTATTTCCTTCCCTAGGGCGGTCCTCTGGGACTTTCTCAACAGACACTGCACACCAGTTGACAACCCTTGTTTGCGAACAGCCGTAATGAGTGCCTCTTTGCACACCACCGTCAGGAATGACGGTCCGTGATCGCCACGGTGTGACGGGCTATCTCTATCTGAGGGATATGCAAGATTGTCTTCTGGACAACTGTCCAATCGCATCTTCCCAGATGGTGTAGCCTAGTGAACCCAACGGATAGACCATTTTGAAGGTGGTCCTCCACGGGATACCCCTGCTCGTGTCGGTCTACTGTCTGTCACTTCGCGCTGGTTACTGAGGGGCATTTCACCATATTCTAATTTGTTTGAGATGGTGAATTTGGGGTTTTTTTTTTTTTAAATGTGAGCCAAAATCATCACAAATAAAATAACCAAATACTTAAACTACTTCAGTCTGTTTGCAATGAATTTATTTAATACACGAGTTTCACAATTTGAGTTGAATTACTGAAATAAATGAACTTTTCCACGACATTTTAATTTATTGAGATGCACCTGTATTTATAATTTCTGCCAATTAAATATTTTAGTTTTTAAACCAGCGCACTACAGAAACTGTCATGATTTTTTTAGGCGTAGAACTACGCTTTTAAAATATTCCTGATATTTCCAGGTTTTCCATGACAGATAAGTGCACTGTACACAGTACATACTATCACTACTATGCTATGTGTGCTATTTCAAACACTATTCCAGGTCATTTTGCAGTGCTTCGTAGCTTTAAAAGTTTTAGTCTCCATATTATTATTATTATATTATTATACTAATATATTATATATTATATTATTATATATATAAGATATCTACTGTGTTTTTGCCTATTTATATGCCCTTTAAGCATCTGGAACTTTTTTAGGGGTTTCCGTAAATCCTAAGTTTTAATTGCATCCATAACTTTCCATTTTTTTTCTTCTGAATTTTGGGTGCAATAATGTCTAGCGTCTCATAGCTTCTATAACTTTGATCCTACAATTAAAAAAATACGTAAATGTATAAAATGAATGAATGGAAGACTAAATAAGATAATTTGAGTACACCGCGTGCATACAGCTGCACTTTCAGCGACCGACGAGGAAACTGTTGCTTTATTTTTAATGAAAATATATCATTGATAGATAGCCACATGTCCGCCAGATCATCTAGGGTGCTTTCCAGCCTCCCTATCCTAATTCATACCTTAATCAAGTCCCTGTTTTTAAAAGCGCAGACTTGGAGAAGCGGTTATCACAGGCCGCGTAGCGCTCATCAAATTGCCGGGCCACCCCACTCGTTTCCATCCTGAACTTCACATAACATCATTCAGCCAAGCAGAAGCCAGAGTAGAGGCTCACGGGTAAACGTAGTTTATATACACATTACACTTTAATTTCTTATAATTATTATTAGTCACATTGTTTTTTTGTATCGATTGTATTGTTTTATAATTATTATTATAATTATATTATTATTATTTGTATTATTATTATTTTATGTATATTATTTTAGTTGAATACCAATTCTCAATATGTCTAGCACCGTGCCACAAAACATAAAATAAAGAGCACATACAAGTGTGGTAAATAGAAAAATGAAAATATAACAAATAAATAAGTGCGGTGACTTCCGTTGTAAAGGGTTAAAAAAAAGGTAGTGATTACCAACTTCTCAAAAAATTCTCAGTGCAAATTATGTATTTTATTTTTTAATTACTATACAGTGTGGAATTAAATTAAATGAATTATGTAGTAAAACTGTAGCTTTGATTTAATATTGTGTTTTACTTATTTAAAGCGCGCGCGCGCACACACACACACACACACACACACACACACACACACGCACACACACTAATTAATTCATAACATAGTAAACACACAGTGTCTCATTCTAGTAATTACCGTCAACAATCACGGATAACCACAACCCCTAAATCTAATACAGAGAAATCAAACAATACACGCTCGACGTGTTTTTTAAAATGCAAACTTTTATTTTGACACAATTGTATTGACAGGAAGTAGCGCGCTAACATTCTATAAGCCCGCTTTCGTTCTGGGGGTTACCATGATAACGTTATACAGACTCCGGGGTTTGTTAATATCTCACGGATTTAAACACGCAACCAAATTGATATCAAATGGACAACTTCTTAACGTCGTCTTACTTCCGTGTTTCGCTTCAGGAAGAGCTGTCAGCTCTTACAGGAAAGACATTCATGGTGTTTCTCACTGTAAAGCAGTTAAAGGACACTTGACTCTGAACTCTTTCAGCACTGTCACAGTCAACAGACTCTGCTGGAAATGCGGATCTTCAGCTCAATTCTTTTTCTGTCCGTCCTGTAATGTGATCCAGCCTCCTGATGACAAGACGAATTATTTTGACATCTTGAACTGGTGAGTTAGCTGGTGGTAGGGTTGATATATCATTGTTGTAGTAATGAATGCATTCCCGGATGTTATTCTGTGCCTCCTTGGTCCTGAGCTTATAAAAAGTTGCTTTCTTTACTTACTTTTATTTCTCAAAAGCTACAACATTGTTGTCACATATAGTGTATATGATATAGCCTAGAAGTTGCTGTTACATGATCTGAGATAATCACAGATTCACAACTGTACACTTCTTGGTTTCAGAAAGAAATGATTTCAGAGCTCATGTTTGGAGTAGATTTGAAATGTCATTGTATTTCAGCTTAAAGCAAACTGAATATGCTTGTCTCTCCTCAGTGAACAAACATTTTCTTGGGACACCCAGAAACTTCAGCAAAGATATGTGGAGCTGCAAAGAGCTGTCCATCCTGATAACTTCAGCCAGAAATCATTGGTAACGGACTATATTATACAAAATTTGTTATATTCCATACAGCCGTACCACACTGCACTATGAATATTAAAAGTGGATGAGCATTTATTGCTTGGAGATACTGTAGGGATGCTATATGTATATGTATAGCATCCCTACAGTATCTCCAAGCAATAAATATATATAGCATGTATACAAATGCAGTAAAAAAAAAATATGTATGTACATGTATGTATGTTTTTTGTCATTTCCATTATTTTTAACATGTCACCGTATGTTGCTGCAGTGACACTGCCGCTGTCAGCCGGAGTATAACGTAGACTGTGTAACACACACACTTAACTGTAGAACGATATTTAATTGATGATACTTTAATTTTAATTTATTACACGGCTCTGTGGAATACTTGATTCTGATTGGTCAATCACGCCATCCAGCGGTATGTTATTCCCAGATAACAACCGCCAAATTGAATAACACACCGCTCATCCGGGTACTACGAGTTATCTTGACGTACTGCCGTATTGACCCGAATATAAGACAATGTTTTTTTCTTGGAAATGCATGTGAAAAAACGCGGTCGTCTTATATTCAGGGTCTAGACCAGGGTTCCTCAAATCTTGCCCTGGAGGGCCAATGCTCTGCAGAGTTTAGCTCCAACCCTAATAAAACTCTCCTACCTGTGGTTTTCTATTATCCTGAAGACTTTGATTAGTTTGTTCAGGTGTGTTTGATTAGGTTTGGAGCTAAACTCTGCAGGAAAGTGTATCTCGTGGGCCAGATTTGAGGATCCCTGGTCTAGACTTTGACATGTCAATAATACACCCACAACAATAGGTGGCACCAAATACGCATAAAACAAGTGTGCCATGAAATACTAATGTAATGCGTGTTGTAAAGATCGCGAGTAAAACAAAAGAAAAAGAAAACCTTACAGCTTCATGAGTCGTGATTGTCACGTTAGCCTGATGGCACCAAACTCCTTTGTGATTTTAAAACGTAAGACAGTACCCAGATTTGAAGACTACAGTTAGATTTAACTTCTACTGTTAATAAGATTTTGGTAGGCTACTATTAGATAGATAGCCTAAATGTCTTAATTCAGATGGGCTACCTGTTTTTTTTTTAGTTTTTTTACGGTATATCAAAAAGTGTATATTTTTTAAATGTAATTGTTAGTACATTTGACAGTTTTTACCATTCTTTCAAAACAAAAATTAAAATAGGAAAATATGCAATAATTGAAGACAAAATGCGTTTTCCTGAGAAAAAACAAGATTTGGTTTTTAAGGCCTCTTGAAAGGGGGGTCTTCTTATAACGGGTTTTCTTATTTCGGGCCTACGGTTCTTATATGCTTAACGAATCACTCCGCTATCATTGACTGTCTGGCGCCATCTTGTGACTGAAAACACTTAACCACCGTGTGTTACAATGGAAGACTTCAGCATTCATTTCAACATATATGGAAAAAACAAATCTTTTTAGCCGTGTAATAAGCGGTATAATGTACATCCAGCTGGTTGTTATCTCAGAATAAACCCCTTCAGGCTTCGCGTTGGGGTCCTTGATCACCCTGTCGGGGTTTATTCTAAGATAACAACCGGCTGGATGTACATTATACCTTACTTATTTTTAATTTTAACTTACTTTAATTGATGATATTTAATCAAAACTAGTATTTTATAGAGTTTATGCAATTTAGAAAAAAACCAATTTATAACAATGTGAAATTTTATATTAAGGGGTCATCGGATGCTACATGCACTTTTACAAGTTGTTTGAACTGAAATGTGTGTTAGCAGTGTGTGTACACAACCACACTATAATGATACAAATCCACCCAGTGTTTTTTTTTTTTTTATCTGCTCAAATCTTTCTCAAATCGAGCCGATCTCAGATGCCTGTCTGTTTGACGTCACACAGACAGGCCCCTCCCAAGATAGTTTGATTGACAGTAGCGTTTCAGCACAGACTGGCTGGTGTCTTACCTTAGACCCGCCCTGAGTGACTGTCATCACCGCCATTTTTTCACCGCCGGAGCAGATGTAGACATGAATGACTCCTAAGCGATTGAGGTGTTTTGTTTTTGGATGTAATAATGAACATAGCAGAAGTCATTTACTCCCGACATCTGAGCCGCTGAAGACGCAGTGGATTACGTTTGTTTCTGAAGGGAATGTGCCCCCGATCTACATAAATGTGTCTATGTTCGCGCGAATCATTCGTGATCCAGCTTCACCTACTGAAGAAGTGAGTATAAGGTTTTTTAAATTAATTTTTGCAAATCGCCTTTCCTAATAATGTGGTAATTAGCAAGTTTCACGATGAATGCGGCTAAAGTAAACAGTCTCTCTGAGAGCAGCTCGGAAGAGAGGGGCGGGGTCAGCAGAGCTTATTAATATTTAAAGGAAAATGCTACAAAATGGCTTGATCTGAAAAGAGTTTTTGGTTGTTTTTTTGACAGGATAAAAAAGGTGTTTTTTACACCACCATTGAGAAATTTGAACCAAACTATGTTACAGCCGTGTTAGTGTGTATCTTACACGTCTATTTATACTCCGGCGACAGCGGCACAACTGACACAATCCATTGGCACATGCCACTCTCCAGGATGTGCCACTGAGCATAGTGGCATGTGCCAATGGCTTCCGTACCTTAGATGCCGTGTCACTTAATGTTACCGCTACTGTGAACTGTGAGTAGAGGAGAACACCACAAGTTCAAACAGAGAAAAGACATTTATTTGTTTTAACCCCAACCAGTATAACAAGGAATAGACTTTAAATGTATTCAAAATAAATGTACAATAAACATAAAGGAAAATGAAAAACTTTGAAGTAATAATACAAATGAAATCACCAATGGAAATGATGAAGAGAGCACAAGTGTTGCCATGGGGGGTTCAGGATGGAGGAGGGCCAATGGTGTGAAGGGGGCGGGCGAGTGCGGGTTGTGGGGAGATAACGGCAGGTAGTGGGATATCCAAACATATCAGATCAGATCGTAACACTGTGTTTTGAAAGTCACCGGCTTCTAACCCTTTTGCTTTGCATTATATGTTAAACTTTGTTCAAGCACACTCTCAGTATCCCTTGTCCATATCTATTTAGATGCTCAGGTAAAATGTATGCAGCAGATCATCGTTCCTATAAGGCAGCAGACAGTTCTTTGGTGATTGGTTCATGCTTTGCGAGTCCAATTGGGTTTCCTGACAGCAACACCAAGCCGGATGTTGATTCTCTAGGCTTTGGCAACTCTGACAGCTAAAAATGTTTCTCCTCTGCAAGTCATTTCTTTGGTTTCTCACCTCTTATTCCACCTGACGCCTCCCATCACAGCTCAGACCCTCTGCGTCCACCCACACAGCCAGATCCTTCAGGGAAAAAAACCCTGCACAATTATCAGCATTGCTGGGGTTTCGTTTTTTGACAATTCCCCTCATTCCCAGGAGGAAATCCTTACCACAAACAAAGAACATGTCATGATATCTTAAAATAAATGTGGCGACAGTATTATATAACGCTTAGAAAAGTTAGAAAACTTGTGCAGAGTATGACTCTTTTTGTATAATACTTCCTTTTTTACTTCATAAAAATCACAATCACAGTATTCTTCAGGTTGTTTCATATTTTGAGGCTTTGTGTATTTGTGCCTTTAGGGGCTGTTGAAATTGTTTTTGTAGCCCGTTAGAAGAATGACTTTAATCTGGAATGAATTTGTGGTCTGATCCTATTTACAGAAAGAGCAGGAATATTCAGAAGAACAATCAGCATTGGTGAACAAAGCCTACAGAACGCTGCAGAAACCTCTGAGTCGGGCCGTCTACATGGTAATTATTTGTTTAGTAAATATTTGTTGTGTATATGGCAGCTGTAGGTTATATACAGTGACCCCAAAAAACTTTTGGATGCATAAGCGATAAGCCACACTAGAATTGAATGCAGAGTATGTGCATTATATATAAAACAATATCAAACGAAGTACCGTGTACTTTTAAAGAAAGAAGCACAAACATTTCACAAAAATAGTTTTTTAAATAATAAAATAAGACTACAAATGTCAGAAAAAAACAGAAATACAGAAAAAAAACTAACAAGTAAAAAGCCAATGCCATATACATATTTTACTACTTTTTTTTATTGTGAAATATTGTCAAATTTATGGTTTTAGCAAGTAAAATCTGTGAATTACCATATACTTTACAGTAAAAAACACTAAGACGACATTTCTTTGAAAAAGATGTTTAGTAACATTATAAATGTGTTTAGTGTCACTTTTGTTCAATTTAATGCATCCTTGCTAAATTAAAGTATTAATTTCTTTCTATTTTTTATTTAGTAAAATCTTACTTATCCCAAACTTTTGAATAGTTGTTTATCACGGTTTCCACAAAAATATTAAACAGAAATAATAGGACCTGATCAGGAATGATGCTACTACTAGGCAACGCATCAGGACCAAACAGCATATTTAGAATGGTTCTGAAGGATGAAACTGGAGTAATGATGCTAAAATTCAGTTTTGTCATCACAGAAATAAATTAGATTTAAAAAATATATTCAAATAGAAAACAGTTTTTTTAAATTGTAATAATATTTCACATGATTACTATTTTACTAAATTTTTCAAATCAAATCAAAGATCATACAAATTCAGCCATGGTTAGTATAAGAGATTCTTTCAAAAACACACACACACACACAAACAATATTATTTTAAACTTTGACCAGCATTGTTATAGTTAATATTATTCTGCTAGGACACCTGTGTGAACTTGAGGGGAACTGACTTCATACATCCACTAAAAATCACATTCCAACCAGATCCTGCAGTGCAAATGATTTAGCAATTTAGTATCAAATACGGTAATATTTTATGCAGGGGTTAAATTGGGCCGTATGGGGCTGAGCCGCGCACATGGCTTAGGCTGGTAACACATTAGTGAACATTCATCATATATGTTCAACAATATTCAGCTTAAAAGACACTCGGGACGGTTGACAAAATGTATCTGCACGTGTTCTTTTTAAGTCTTTTGAATTTTTTTTAAGACTATTTACTGTAATCACGCACTCCGCTTCTCAACAAAGCCCCATTGAATATGATATCGAATATACCACTTATGATATCACCATTGAAATTTTCTATATTTTACACTTCAACATTTTCTATACACTTCATACAGAAAAATAGGTTCAGTTTATCTGTGGGCGCTAACTGAAAAACAGGCACTTTATCTGATCTATGACTACTGAATGTTATATTGTAGTCTGTTATAACTGCTGCCAAAAGGCCATAGTGCTGTTTCAGTAGCTCTTTACCCTGGGTAACCTGCATGTTCTGCTGTAGCTGGAGCTGCGAGGGGTTTTGCTGGAGGAAGGTACGGACGCCACCGCAGACCCCACGTTTCTCCTAGAGGTCATGGAGATCAACGAGAGACTCGCAGAGACGTGGAGCCAAGACGAGGTCAGCGCTATCGGGCGGTCTGTGCGAGGTGTGTAGGCCAGAAAGAAAAGCTCCAACCGGAAGTGATTGTTGAAATATTGCTCTGCGCCGACTCATGTCGCTCCCAGCTTATTTATGTGACCATTTGTGGCCCTAGATTCATTCCATCAGAAAGTTCAAGGCCCTGTGGTTTTATGTTTTCGCTGCTAAGTCACTCTGGTTGTGCTGTTCATGTACTGTATTTTACTTTCTTTCAACAGAGAAACTGAAAGACTTGACTGAACGGATGAATTCATCCCTGAACAAAGGTATTTTTCTCTCTTTCTCCTCCTCACGACCTCCCAAATTTGACAGAAATTCAGCTCCGAGGCGGTCGCATGCACATTTCCATGGCTTGCGAGTGGAAAATAGCTGTTTTTGTGTTTGCCTCACGAGTCTCTTTTCACAGGGGATCTGCTGACCGCCAAAGAGCTCCTGGCCCAAATGAAGTACTTCACAAATATAGAGGAGAAGGTAAAAGACAGAACTGCTGAGGGAAAATTGTAAACAATTTGCAATTGTAATCCAGCTCAGCAAAAGATTTCACGCTTGTGCTCACAAGTTTTTATAGTAGTATTTATTGATGATGGCGTATATTTGTTGGGTTATTGTTGTTTATCTAAATAAAGTGCATTTATTTTAATCTTTTGTCAAAAGCAATGCTTTTTTTATTAGTGGATCTTGCCTATGCAAAACTCACCTCCGTGATGCTACAGTTTTGTCATTGGTTGCCATGGCATTGCTAGGGCGTTTCTTACTAATTCAAAAGAGCCCACAGTATTATGGTCTGTTGATACTGTATGACTCTGTTCTATCCTGCAATGTAACTTTAAGGGATTTTTTTGCATGTTTTAGCATGTTCAAGGCAAAAAGTGAGCTTTTTGATGAATAACAGTGCACCTTATCACAAAGATGCATGATTTGAGGTATCATTCATGTCTGTAGCAGTGCTACTTTAGTATTATTTAAACGGTATACTAATATAGTTTTATTAATATTATGAATTTTGTTTTTAGATTTTCTGTTTTGGCATGTTTTTGTCTTTTTTTTGTGTACTTTGTGTAATTTTGGTGATTGAGTTTAAACTTATTTCAGGTTAAATTATTTTGTTTAGTTTCATTTGTAATTATATTAATATTTTATTTTATTTCAGCTTTATTTCAATTAACAATGTTTTTTTTATATTGTAAAGTTTTGTTTAGCTTAATTTTGTCATGTAATATTTATATTTCATTATTTCACTGCTATTTAGATGTATTTGTTTTAGTTTATTTATTTCCAGTTAGTAATTTTGATGATTGAACTTAAACTTATTTTAGTTACTAAGGTAAACTTGCCTTAAAACCACAGTTGCAGCAAACCTAAAAAACTTTTTTTAGTTAATTATTTTTATTAGAAGATTTATATTTTATTTTATTTCAGCTTTATTTCAATTAACAAAACTCTGTAAAGTTAAAATACTGTGAAATTCTGCTTTGTGCAATTTCGTTTTGTTTGGTGAAATTTTGCCATGTAATATTTATATTTCATTATTGAATTGCTATTTGGATTTAATTTATTTTTATTCCAGTTTTAGTTTTAATTGATTTCCAGTTAGTAATTTTGATTATTCAATTTGTATCAAACTTATTTCAGTTACAAAGTTAAACTTAAAAGTACAGTTAAGTTCTGTTTAGTTTAATGTTTATGTATAATATTGATTTACCGATATTTTATTTCAGCTTTATTTCAATTAACAAAAATGTTTAATACTGTAAAGTTTGGTTTAGTTTAACTATTTGCATCTAATAGGTTTTATTTTATTTAAGCTTTATTTCAATTAACAATTTTGTTAATTTGAAATTTGTTTGTCAAATATATTTTTAGTTAATGATAACCCTAGGCTGTTGCGCAAATGGTGCTATTGTGCACTAAATTTTAATACTTTAATTTTAATAATTAATAAATGATTGGGCTAGAAGTTAGTTCAAATCCCAACCCTATGTTTGAGCAATAATAATTGTGTGATGCTTGCATTATCAAACGCTGCTTATAACACATGCAAACAATCTTTTAGATGCCGTTCCATAAAGTATGTGCGACTTTCCCAAGAGAATACTTCTGCATTCAGCGTCAAACTGTGATTGGCTGATGCCACGTTTATTTACGTCCGGCCTATTGAGAGAACAGAGAAAACAGGAAACCCACAAAATGATGAAACTCTTATAAAACAAAACTGTCCAAGACAACAAGATTCATTTAGCCCGGTCCCCGGTTGAATCTTTAATGCTACTACTCGACTCGCAATCTCTGCGGTGCGCTTTGTGAAAAATGCGTCTTATTTCTCTCTAATGTGGGCTGATTCATTAAATTGCAATTGGAGCTGGATTTGTTCTAGATGATGGCATTACTCTGGACACACTGTCTGACATCAGTCTCTTATTAGATAGCGCTTTGACAATTTCTTTATTGCACCAGTTTGTACAGTCGCTTATGGTGTGGTATGAATTAAATTACATCATAACACACTTATCAATCTCGGATTTATGAATGTGTGTGTTTGTGTGAAAGGCAGCTTCAGGGAGGGAGAATCAAGGTGTGTGCATGCTGGAGCTGAAAATGCCTTCGTTGAGCTGTAGGGGGAAGCATGTCACCTCACTATGGAGTGCTGTAGCTGGGCAGAAAACCCCTTAACAGCTGTAAGTTGTGTTTATGAAATGCTTGTTCTCAAGTATGCACATTCCTTTTGCAATGAAGAACATCATTTGAGTAGATTTGAAATTACTGTGCACTTTGATTTAAATCTGCATAGAAATGCATGCTTTTTAGTTCTCTTATGATGGTAAATCAATTACAAATCTCCAATTTTGTGCTTTTTCTTTCACTTCACAATCAGTGATTGCACACAGTTCATTAGTTGTGTTCACCAGGGCACGTATCACTATTGCTCACACTTATGGTTTTGTGGTATGTACATGACTGATACCTCAAACTGTTAAGCTTGTTGAGAAGTAATTTTCTAATTGATTGTACTGTTAAACTTCACTTGCCAGATAACAAAATGAGTGAAAAATAAATCCCACAGATGTAAAGTTAAGATGGGTCCAACCCATGTGTACACTTTTAAAAAATGTTTCAAATTTTTACATAAAATGCTAAGATGCAAATAAGTTATCATATACAGTGAAAACTGTAAATGGTTTAACATTGCATTATATGTAATTTTATGGTAAAATACTGTCAATTTTTTTTTTCGAAACACTTATAATAATTTACAGTATAAAAACAGTAAAAGGACACTCACAGAAGTCCCTATGACACAGCAGACATGATTATATTTCCATACGAAAAAGATTATAAAAATGCATCTAAGTTTCCTTACCATATAGTGAAAAACTGTAAATGGTTTAAAATCATATGTAATTTTACAGTAAAATGTTATTTGTTTTGCAAGTAAAAACTATGAATTACTATAATTCCATATAATACCATATCATATATCCCATGTGACACTATTTATTTAAATTAACAAAGCATTTTTTAATACTGTAAAGCTTTGTTTGCTTAATTCTGTCATCTACTATTTATATTTTATTTTCAGATTTATATCAATTAACCATTTTTTTTTTTAGTACTGTAAAGCTTTGTTTGGTTTAATTCTGTCATCTACTATTTATATTTCATTTTCAGATTTATATCAATTAACAAGTTTTTTTTAGTAACATGTAAAGCTTTGGTTTGGTTAATCTGTCATCTACTATTTATATTTCATTTTCAGATTTATATCAATTAACAAAAATGTTTTTAATAGTTTTAGTTTAATTAATGAAAATAACCCTGCATGGGCTGTTGCACAAATGTTGCTATTATGCTCTAAATTTTAATAGATTCAAATTTTAATCCTTTGTTGTGCACTAATATTTTAATAATTTTAATACTTTGTCTTAAAAGTCAAGAGTTCAAATCTCAAAATATACATGTTTCCATCCTGTAATGCTGGATCCATTGTCACCAGATTTTTTACTTTTTTTTTTACAATGAATATCTGGAAAACTTTATACTGTAAATTTAACAGAATATTTTTTTACAGTGTAGAGACAAAAGCTCAGGAATAGGCTATTGTGACTTTTAGAAAGATGCCACCTAGCAACTTAGAACTCCATAGCAAATGCATAGAAATACCCTAGCAACCACCTTAGCAAGGTGCCGGCATATACAAATGCAAGAACCACTCTCTTTGACGTTGCAGTTTTGAACCCAGCTTTGTCTAAGCTGGCACTGTAGAAATGACCACAAGTAGGGATGTGCCCGAATCAGAATACCGTGTTTGGAAAGGAAATGACGTGTACTGCGGAACCCGTAAAGCTAATAAATATGAGATGGGAGGAAAAACAAATATTTCAAAATTATGTCGTTGGGTAATTATACTGTATATAAGTTGCGGCCATCAAGGAGCCGCTATTGATATGCGGGGCATTGAAGTCGCTTTTGAATGCGCAATCGCTATTTACAAGATTAGATGTTTGTCAGTGGTGCTCAAGATTTGCAAATCATTCTCCATCATCCTATCAGTCATCTCTCCTTACTCTGTTTATGTGGTAAGTGAAATTTTATGAATTTTTTTTATATTTAATGTAATGTAACAGGCTACCAAAGCGGCTAACCATGTCCCAGGCTCTGTAGAATGCGTTATTGTTTTCTGTGCCTTTCCGAATATGGATTCACTATTCGGGCACATCTCTTAAAGTGAAACTTCAGCTGCATCATCTTAACTCGAAAGGAAAGAAACAAGGACAGAAAATTCATTGGAGGTTAGAAAAACAGCTTAGACATGCCAGTTTGCATTTAATCTGCAGTTTAAATCCATGTAACACCACTGGAGCATTGCCCTGTGGACGTCCCGCTGAAAACAGGACTTGACTCGCTTGTTTATTAAGTCAAGAACGACAGCGTCACGTTTCTAAATCCTCCTCGCAGGAGACACTATTTCCTTAATACATGTGAATTAAACCACCGACGAGAGACAGACAGAGAGAGCGAGGGAGGAAAAATGTGGCAATCTGATTATTATTCATCCCGTAATCGGAAGGCATCTCTGGCCAGCACTGCCAAATTAATGGGAAAATATGATCGACCAGTTCTGAAGCCACTGCTGGGTCCACATATACTCTTTGAAATTGGGTTTGAAAAATGGAGGGTGGTCTGGGAAGAGGAAAATAAGATAAACCTTCAGTGGTGTGGGGAAATTAGGTTTGATAAGGAAAATAGGTAAGAATTTAAAAGATTTAAAGGTGAAGTGTTTTTACTAAACTATACATTTTTTTAAAACAAAGGTTCCAGAAGGGGGATTTCATAGTGATGTCATGGAACAACCATTTTGGTTCCCCAAAGAACCTTCAAGTGAACAGTTCTTTAAAGACCATTTTTTAAGTGTGAAGAACATTTTAATAACCTAAAGAACCTTTTTTTCATTATAAAGAATCTTTTGTGCAATGCTTGGAAATGATATTTTTAATGTTTTCAAGTCCATTCATCATTTGTAGTACGCAAGCCAGTCAATAATCGCAAAAAGCTTTGTTACTTATATTAAAACACAAAGTGTCAGCCTTCTGTCAACTTTATAATAAAATACTACAAACAATAAATGTGTTTTTACGCTTCTAAATTTGTAGTAGTGAGATAACTATATTCGTCTCAGTTCAAGCAGTATGTGAATCGATGATATTTTCCTCTTTAATATTTGCAGCACGAAATAAACATGAATAAATATTTGAATGCATGTTGAAAAAATCTGAACAATTTAATACAAACAAATGTTTCATAAAATTGATCAATTCGAGTTAAAAATAAAACGTCAATAAGCCAACCTTTTATTGCTGTTTTTTATGTTAAATTTGAAGAATGACAGGTTGGATGCCACAGACTTTTTATTTAATTTAATTTATTTATTTATTATGATTTATTTATGGCGGAGTATAGGTGGAATTCTCACATTAACTTCACGCAACAGGCCTATAACCTGATTTTATTATTGTAATTTTGACTTTACCTTGGAATATTATGACGTTCACTATTTTTTCAACAGGCCGCATTAAGCTATTTGTACTGCATGCAACACATCTTGGCAAGGAAGCCCAACAAACAATAAAATAAAAATACTAAGAGGAATATTTCTACTTATTAGTATGACACGTATTTCTCGAGCAGTGTCACAGATGAAGTTGACGATCTTGACGCGCAATCTCCTCAGGATGCGCGACTTTAAGAGAAATACATCTTTACGGATTACCCTACATAATGAAGAGTTTTTGTTTTCTATTTGAATATTTCGTTTCGAAGTAATTTAAGGCTTTCTATAGATATATTTAGTAAGTTTTTGAGGCAAGTATTCGCTGAGTTTCGGTTCATCATTGTGAAGCGCTCCTGCTCAAGACCAAGACGACAGAATGCGCATCCTGGTTGTTTTCCTTAATTATTTTACAAAAGCACAGGTTTTTGTTGATATTGTTTGTGAGTGCACACAAATAAAAGTAGACCCTTTTGAAAACCAAAACTGGACTAGCCTATTTTCGCATCAGAGCGTGTAAGGGGAATAAAGAGAGAGAGAGAGAGAGAGAAAAAAGACACGGGCTCGGGTCAGACTCAGGCCGAGAATATTCTGATAAGCTGTTGGAAGGGCCGGGCCCGTGCAGGGCTCTATTCATTCCCTCGTTTCAATTAAAGGTTCCCCCTCGGCTCGGCGGGCCCACAATACGCCCGGGCCTATATGCACCTGCATACCCTGTATACAAGACGCTACGCCCCTGTTTCTAAGGAGTGTATAGTGTCAACAAATAGAATTTCAAAATTAAAATGAATAGCAGGTTTTCTAAATGCTCTCCATCTGCAATTTGTCCACCAAACAGATTGTCCCGGGCCAAACGCACACCATTGGTTGAGTCAGAGTTGCTGTTTCCTGCTGGTCAGGATGTGTTGAAAGTGCTACAAAGTTACAAAGTAATATTTATGAGTTTTGTCTTTTAAAACTGAAAAATAAATAAATAACCTTTAATGCCCAGAATACAGAATTTATTAATTTATTTTAGATTCAGGTTCTTGTAGATAATCAGATATCACACATGAATGCAAAACAGGGTTATTATAGTTAATTAAACCTGAAACTAAAACCGTTTCACTACTTAAACCAAAATAAAATAGAATAAAAAACGTAATCTCTATTCCAATTTTAATTTAGTTTAACTTGATGTACTACAATAACTAAACTAAAGCTGAAATAAAAATGTATAAACACACATACATATATAAACAAAAACTAAAATTTTAACTGAAAATGCAAAATATACAAATAAAAATCTGATTCAAAAACTAGTAATAGCGTCTCAATGATAGCAATTGTTTAGTCACCTATATGCAAGGTTAAAAGTTAGTATGTCTGATGGTATGACAGCTACCTGAAATGCATCTGGTTTAGTGGCACAGACATTTGAGTTAATATATTGTTAAAATTGTGGCACAGTTGGACCAATGATTTAAAGTATTCACAGATGCATTAATGTTTCTGACCTGAGAGTATTACTTTCAGGAGCGTTTAACACACTTTACCACATCTAAATCAATTTCCCAGGTTTTCTCCCTCGATCAGTGCAGAAAATGGGGAATATTGTGTGGATTCCCTCTGGACCTGCTCATATTTCATTGTTAACTTGCAGTGTCACTTTTGACACTTTTAGTTCTTTTTTTGTGATTGAGCTGCATGTGGCTCCATCGTCACTAAAGTGCATAACCCAAACATACCAGTCTTCAGAAAAACAGATATGAGTTTAGATCATAAAGCATGATCAGCATGGATTGTTTGTGTGCAGTGTTCAAATAGAGTATATCACTGCTGCATGATTACTCGTCTATGAAGGATCCTCATTGTGTAACCTTACAAATGCTAATGAGATATTTACCCTCAGCAGTGTTTATATCATACTGTTTGATGCTCTACATTAAGTCATTAATACTGCATGCAGATCTGCTATATTTATCCTTCTCAGAACTGTTTGACTCAAGATTGCTGTATAAAACAACAACAACAACATTCTGCTTCGCATATTAGGGTAAATCCCACAAAACCTGTTGAAAACATGTCCAGGTCACACTGTGCTCCTGAAATTACACTTTATCTTAAGAAATGAAGCCTACTTTTAATAAAACATTTACCGTTTTAATACATATCAATTATGCATATTTTCATATTCCTGAAATGTGAAAGTGGTTATATTTGTTGTATTGCCTTTGTTGATTTAAAGTGAGAAATAAAATATGTAAAAATAAAACCGTTTTACGTGATAAAATACTGTATTATAGTATAATGAGACTCTAATGACAATCCCAATTAAAAAAATATGGAAATTGCAAACACATATCTACAATAAATATAATTAATATAAAAAAAAAGAAGAAAATGTTTCACGTCAAGAATACTGTGAAACAGTAATGAGGATCTAATGACAATCCCTATTTAAAATCTAAAAATTACAAAAGACAAATAAAAAATTAAATGTTTCAAAAAAATACTGTATTACAATAGTGAGAATCTAATCCAATCCCTCTTGAAAACATTTGAAAATCACAAAATAAAAAAAAAAGTTTTACATTTGAAATGTTTTACATTTAAAAATGCACACATTTAAAGAATCAAATGGCAATCCCTATTGAGAAAAATATGAAAATTACAAAATAAGTTTTACATTAAAAACCATCCATAACAGTAATGAGGCTCTAATGACAATCTCTAATGAAAAAATATGGATATTGCAAAAAAATAAAATAAAATACTGTCTTATGCGAATCCAATGGATATTTAAAAAAAAATATGGGAAAAATATATTGAATTTATTGACATGTATTGAATAACTAATCAATTTTCTTTAATTACAATGTGTTTTTTTTCTTTATAATTTTGGGATGAAATGTGACCTGAACATATTCATGCCAGTTTTTGTGAGATTGACTTATGAACAGTTGCAAAAACTTGAGTTGAAACATGAAGTCAGGGATTTAAAGGTCAAAGGTTAGAATATGAGAATTAGACCATTTATGTATGTTTATAAAATAGAAGAGAATAGAATAGAATACTAATAATGCAGTTTTAAATAATCTGAATACCGTTGCACTCATTAACTTCAAAAGACTGTAACCCCATGTTTAGAGTCATCTCTTGAGAAGAGATTTCTTTTTTTTGTCTTTAAAATTGAAATATGATCACACCCAGAATTGCTCAAGCTGACGACTAGGAGGCTCAGAGCTGCTCAATCTTTGTGAATAATATTCCTGCTGCTCCCTCACGTCACTGCGGCACATCGCTGAGCTTTTGATATGAGAATCGCAGGGAGGATTTCAGGGGAAATGTTGCTTAAGCAACGTCTGGCGAGGGTTAGAGAGCCGGTGGGTGGGTAGGTTAGTTCTTATAGACGGTGTGACTCAGGAAGCATCGTTGCCTATTTGACATTCCAGTTCAGTTCTCCAACAGTGTGTAATCTCTTCAAGAACATGCGTCATTAAGAAGCCTGCCAATTACTTACCTGGATGCAACATGCCTCATTTGTAAACACTAAATCATAGCGGATTACTGCTTGTTTATGGAGTGCCACCAGGAAGGAGAAAAAGAGTAAATGCAAGACTTGCTTGCTTATGACTGAGCCCGTCTACCAGATTTCATGCTTCACAATCTCCACAATAAAAAGATATATATAGATCCTTTAATTTTACAGAGGTGTTTTATTGGCTGCGTTGACATAGTGAGGGTTTGGGATTGACAGCTGTATCATCGTCTTCGTTTACTTACTCTCATGTCGTTCCAAAACTGCATGATCAAAGAATTAGACATTTTAATGTTATATTATAAAGGCATTCCCATATGGTGACAAATTATGACCGCAGTTATGATCATGATTTAAGGCATTCGTTTTAGTTATATGGTTCTAACTCTCTTTCCGAATGCTGTATGCACAGAAACATATTTACTGAAGTTCTCCAAACAGGACTGACATTTATCTTTCACTGCTGTGTGAATGTAAATTGATAGGAAAAAGTTGTCAAGTTACCAGTAATGAAATTAAATTACCAGTATTGTTTATGAAAATATTGGCAATCACAATATATATAGCCTATGCATATAATACAAATATATAATATGTGTGTTAGGGTTCTGACGCTTTGGTCTGGTTTATTCTTGGTTATGTGACAGAACCCTGACACTTGTGTTTCTTTTTGTCTTTGTGTGAGCATGCGGTTCGAGTTCGCTCAGGCCGTGCACTCTCTCGTCTATGTGTTGTATTTTTTGCGAGCTCATGTGTTGAGCGTTCATTTCCTCACCGTGCGTTCTTGTCTAGTGTCTTTATTGCTTGTTGTGTTGTAGTGTTTGGTGTAGCACATGGCTTGTGAGTTTTCATTGGCTTTGTGCTGTTTTGTGTGAACACACGGATCATGTGTTCTCTTTGGCTGCATGTTCTTGTTATGTTTTGTGTGAGCACATGGCTGTTTTTTTTTGTTTCTATGTGCCATGTGCTCCCATGTCTATTGTCTAACCTCACCCATCTTGTTACCTGATTATTGCTTCAGTTGCTCCACCTGTCCAACCCATAGGTCCTCCCTCGTTACCTGTTAGCTGTGGTTGCTGGAATTTTACCATAAAAATTACGGTAGCAACGTTTTAGGTTTTATGGTTTTAACCTAAATTTACAGTTAAATTCCGTAATTTCATTAACTGATATAATGTTAATATACCAACCTATTGAAGTACTGAAATCTGTTTTGCAACTTTGTAATACACTGATAACCACCAAATGCAGGTGGTGATGCGAAAGTCACATGATGAACCAAAGCCCATCACAAGCAACTTTTAGATAATAACATGTATAGAAGGTGCACAGTGTCATTCACACAAACACTAAACACCATCATGGTAACAGACATGAAACTGAAATAATGCAATAAACATTCATTTAACAACATTAGGTGTAACACACAACCCTAATATACAAAACTGATAAGAAAAAACTAAGAAGAAACAGTTATTTCAACAAAAAAAACATCAAATTTGAAATGTAACGCAGGGAATTCTGGGAATGTCAATTTACGGTTATTCACTGTAAAAAGTATTTTTTACTTCCAAAAACGGTATACTACCGTAAAATTAATGTCCAATACATGTAATGTCCAATACAGTTTTTCACCGTATATTGTAGTCCCTCGTTCTGGGAATTTACCGTTAACCATTTCACAGGTTTTTACTGTAGTATTTGTACAGTCTTTTACTGTTAAATTCACGGTCATTTTTTACAGTGTTGGTTTGTTTTGTTTGTTTTTGTTTTCATTTATTATTTAATGAAACCTTTGAGTCCTTACCTCATCCTTACCTCCAAACGTGACATATAGGCGCTTAATGCATCACGTTGCCTTCTTGAGCATCAGTAAATGTTTTTTTCAGGACAGTACTAAATAAAAAAAATGACACACTATTTTCATAATCCATCTTATTTTGTAAAAATTTACATTTTGCATATTTGCAAGGGTATGTAAACTTATGAGCACAACTGTGTGTATACTGTTAAAGCTACTATTAATAGATCTATATATATATATGACAAAAATATAATTATATGGGAAAATAAGCAACATTTACTTGCTTTCTGATAACCACATCACTGAAATTAATTAATTATAATAATGCTTTTCTGAAAAGGTGTGTAAGTGTGTGTGTGTATATATATATATATATAATGAAATGTTTCAGGGACGTTTCCTCCGAGGAGACAGTGCCTCTTCAATATATTGGATGAGAAAAAAAATTGTAGTACAAAAATAAAACAACACAAATAATACAAAATATAATATTAAAAAGTGTATAAATCACTTGTTTTCTAAAGAAACACTGTCCAACAGCGACACCAGCAGGTAAAGTAACAGCGGGAGTCCGCGTCTCTCTCGCCTCCTCTGAGCATTAGTTTTAAAGGGTTAGTTCACCCAAAAAAGAAAATTCTGTCATTAATTACTCACCCTCATGTCGTTCTAAACCCGTAAGACCTCCATTCATCTTCAGAACACAAATTAAGATATTTTTGATAAATTCTGGACACTGAAGTAGTCAGTTCTGTTTTGCGTCACGCAGATATGTTGTTCCGCGTGACGCAGAACAGTATCCGCGTGACACAGAACAGAACTGACTACGCTCAGTGAACACTCTCCAAAATGGCACCTAGGGAGAAGAATTATTGAATAAAGTCGTTATTTTTGTTTTCTTTGCGTACAAAACATATTCTCGTAGCTTCGTAAAATTACGGTTGAACCCCTGATGTCACATGGATTATTTTACCGATCTCCTTGCTACGTTTCTAGACCTTGATCTTGGTAATTACATTGCTGTCTATGGGAGGGTCAGAGAGCGCTCATAATTCATCAAAAATATCTTAAAATATGTTCCGAAGATGAACGGAGGTCTTAAGCAATTTAAACGACATGAGGGGAGTAATTAATGACAGAATTTTCATTTTTGAGTGAACTATCCCTTTAACAGACCCCCTAAAGCGTGCGCTGAGTTTGGGGGAAAATCACGTGAGAGGAGACGACGCCTCCATCAGGATTGAATCTGGCTGGTTATGTTCGGCTGTGATTGGTTCATGCGCATTCCATGTTCACGAATCAGTCTAAATGAACAATATAATGGCGTTAGACTCATTTAAAGTAAGTAAACAACAAAACACACTTAGATATGACCACTTTGTTACTTCAAAATAAGACGCGAAATGGGCTGAAAACATGATCTGTGGGAGTTTTTAGTGAGTAATCAGCTTGAAGTTTAAAGTAAATCCCTGTGTCTGTGACCAGTATTTACCGAGGTTTTATGACTGATGATCTGAAAAATTCAAAAATGGTTAAAAGATAACAACTAAAAACAATAGCTGAACATAAGTTCACAAATAAAATATGTAGTTTAAATTGTTACTGCCATGAGTTATTATTTTGGAATAAAAGTAAAATGCTTAAAAACAACTTGATGAGATTCATACTGGGCTTTAATAAATAGGATATTGATTACATTGTTAATGTAAAAATATAAAACAGAATAATAAATGTACACAAATGTACATATTTAGGATCATTCTACGTCTATAAATGAGGCCCAGTGTTGAAACATTGTTTCATAAATTGGCCATCAAAAACTGCACACATAATGGGATTTTAGAAATAAACTTGGCATAAAAATAGGCACACTTTCCACACACGGTCATGTGTTCTCATGTTTCACTGGTGTAGTGTTTTACTAGTGACAAAGCAATGGCTTTTCAATAAGTTTTTAACTTTACAAATGCCATCGTACTCATTTTTATTTGATATAATAGCCATTAAAATACAACATTGGTAGTATTATAAGATGGGTTAAGTGGAATGTGTATGTGTAAAAATATGTCTACTAATTTTAGTAAGTATTTTTCCTGAAATATTTTTTTAATCTGCTTAAAAAAATGAAATTATTCCAGATTATCTTTATATATTTCTTTATATTATGCTCTTTATATCACGGACAATTATGTTATTTGTCTATTTTAGGATGTTTTGATATTTTTACTGGGAAACAAGACAGATACTGATTACACAAATCTAAAATTTTAATCATGAGGCCCTTGGAGTTTTCTTGTAACTGATGCCTCGAGACAGAGCCGTTTCAAATCAACGTGTTTGCTTGTCCACCAAATCAATCTCCAAAAAAGAGGTTTACGTTATCTGTAATATCTGTAATATTTCAGGCGAAGTATCAGATAGCTGGAAGTGCGACAGGAAAGCTCTTACTCTCAGCGGGGACCGTGACCCGAGGGGATGCTGCTCTAGATTTTAATTAAAGGTTGGCAGGGCATCAAACCTCAAGGAGTATCAGAAGGATCAGAGAGAATAGAGATGATTAGTTATTCTTTTGAAAATATAGGAGATATTGTACCCTGATTTCAGAGCGCAGGTTTTGCGGGGAAATCTTTGAAGGCCAGCAGTCAGGTTTTGGAGAAAAAAAGCACATAATATGATTCCCTCGAGTCTCTGATGTTATCAAGCAGTGATGGGCGACTCATTGATAAGGCATATTCACATTACGTTTACTGAGTAAATTAAGTCCTCTAATTATGTTTAGTCAGTGTAATAGATTAAATATCTTTTATGGCGATCTCATTTAGCATTCTGCTCAGACCGTGAGATCAGGCTTTGAGGAAATCCACCCATAGACTTTGAGCAACGCTGAGTATATTGCCTTGTGATGTTCTTACCGGTACACTAGAGTTTTCAAGCTTTTCAAAACTTTGAGTAACTCGATAGCTTGCAATAACAAAGTATTATGGCCCTAAAAAAGCAAGTTTCATTTTTGTGTGTATTACATCAAGCTTTAGTGCTTAAATCTGAGTCTTGAGGCCTGTTCACACCAGGGACGATAACTATAATGATAAAGATTTAATTTTAAAAATCGTTCTACGGGTATGTTTAGCCAACAGTGATGTACTAAGAACTGAGTTTTTTCTTTGTATTTTTGAAAAAATGTCATGTACAGATGACAACATAGTCAATCCCCGTTCACACGGATCTGTGAAAACGATTAAAAAATGTAAAAGAATAGCAGAGTTCGTGCCACAACGATAAGGGTAATGGCACAGGGGAACGATATTGTTTTCCATCCGGTGAATGATAAACACATAGTCAGTTAGTCAGAATCCATCCTGCTTTAAAGAGCTCCAGCATTTAAAGGGTTAGTTCACCCAAAAATGAAAACTAGGCTGTGTTTTACTCACCCCCGAGGCATCCTAGGTGTATATGACTTTCTTCTTTCCGACGAATCCAGTCGGAGTTATATTCAAAATTGTCCTGGCTATTCCAAGCTCTATCATTGCAGTCAGCGGGTGTTGCAGTGCTTCAGTCCAAAAGAAGTGAAATAAAAAGTGCCCATCCATAAAAAAAAGTGTCTCACATGGCTCCGGGGGGTGAACAAAGGCCTCCTGTAGCGAATGATGCGTTTTTGTAATCACTTTAATGTAGCTTGCGCCAACAGTTGTACACAGAAGCAGCTCCGGGCGGATGACGTATGAGGTCAGTGTTGCGCATCTGCCGGTGAGATCTCGTGAAAACCAACGTTTCTTTACAGGATCAAAGGAAGCAAAGTTTCCTTACTTTAGCAAAGGAAAACCAGTCTCCTCTTGGCTTATATCGAAATCCTCCGAAATTCTTCTGTACAAATCCTCGTTTTGTACTTCTAATTAGTGACTGTTGTTTTGTTTTGATCTCTCCCCTGCGTTGCCTAATTTTCATTTTTGGGTGAACTAACCTTTTAAGCGACAGATGACAAAACTGCAGGGTGCTTATAATGAACAGAACGTTATCATGCATTGGTGTTGACACTAATATAGTTATTGTTAAAATGATCATAGGTATCATTCTTGGTGTGAACAGGCCTTTAATCTCTTGTTAAAAAATAAAAATTGGTTGATCCTGGAACAACATTCAAATGTCTGTGTTGACGGTCGTTCTGTAAGATTCGCTTGAAAGTTTTTTTGTCAGTGCATTGCATTGAGTTGCATTTTAACACATTTGTGAGCACAGTGCCATGTGAAGCAAGCTTGTGTAACATTTGAAATGTTGTTCCTGAACTGACAAGGATGTAGAGAAATAAATTGCACTGCTCTACACTGCTTTACACTGCCTTGGCAAATATATCACTATTACTAAGCATTTTATCTGCCATTATTTGATGTGATTTGTTAAATCATGCAGTAACTTGAGTAAAAACTGCCAATGAAACATGCCATTTCTAAGTGGCTACATTAGTTTAAGTTAACAGAATGTTTTTTTTAACACATTGACTATGGTACTATGACTACTATGCATTGAAACTATAATAACCTGAATTAGTGCAGCAAAGTTGATTATATAATGGCAAGCTAGTAATATTAATTTACCTTGCAACAAGTTTGTCTTTTATCAAGAGTTGTACCATAGTTTTGGATAATTTTAGTAAAATTGTGTTTAAAACTATCCAAATACACAGATCCTCCATAGACTTGCATTAGATAAAAGCAAAAGCTTGAGAAAATGATGGAAACAGTTGCTATTAGGCCTGCATGATTAATCGAAATATGTGCCAACCATCTTCTCATACTTGCAATGACATGCGCTTATCAACAAAAGAGAAGTTTTAAGGGCTCCCTGCATTTTTTCCCCCATCAAAATGAAAGTTTGAATGTTTAATGTTTGAAAATGAAGAAATTAGGACAGCCATAACTAATACTTGACATACATTTTTCTTATCTTATTTTGATTTTATTTTGTAGTAGAAGTAATAATAATAATTATTATTATTAAATACTTGATTTTGTAAAGAGATATATTACAACAGTAACATTTCTAATTTAGATTTTACTTTGATTTTATTAGTAGTAAATAAATATTAATAATAATTAGTAGTAGTAGTATTTTATTGATATTTTGAGATATAATCACACTATTTTGGCCAGATCGTTTAGCCTTACAAACAAGCACAGTAAACCTGTAATTTTTTTCATTTTTTTTTTATTATACTTATTTAAATCCAACAGCAGTTTTTAATCAGAAAAATCACAATTAGATTCTTTCCCCAATTTGGGTAGCCCTAGTTGCTTAGATTGTTCAGAAATGGTTTTAAGGTGGGTTTAGAGAGGAATCAACTGCAAAGGTTTCCAAACAAATGCTGCTAACAAAATTTACATTTACATTTATTCATTGAGCAGACAATTTATCTAAAGCGACTTACAAATGAGGAATTCAACAAGATTTATAACCGAATTTGGAATTCCTTTAATTGAATTTTGAAATTAGAATTGTGGTTCATTGATTTATATGAAATGTTTTTTTGTTCCGTACACTGTAGCAAAAGTCTAGATATTCTTAGTGTGCCACTGCACATGTAATGACATCCAGATGCTTATGCCAAACTACCTGTACCCCTGCCACCCACCACATCTCATCTCCGAGCATCTCTTCAAATCCTGAAATCAGCCAAATGACTCTGGGGGGTTCAGACTTCAACCGAAGTGTTAGCCTTTGAATAAACAATTACTGAAGCGTGGCCTCCATGGTCTTTCCGGACAATGATGGTGCGATAATGACGCCCCGAACTTTCATGCCATTTCCTTGTAGTTCAGCAGCACTGCAACCTCTCCAGCAATCTCTGTTTCCATGCCAACCGCATCCTCCGTCCGCCTGTCTGCAACTCCACACAACAATAAACACAAAAAAGGCTGATTATGGATTTCATAGTCATCACACCTGTATTGATCCTGTTTGTCTTTTTGAAGTGATGGAAGATGATAATGTATGGCGAATTGGACAGCGTGTCCTCTGCCTGTGTCTGTGATGGAGGTGTCCTATTGAAGCTTTGATACAAGACCCTGACAGCTGTAGTGACCGGCGCATTGATCGAGTCATTAACAGGAGGTAATACATTTGCTTTCCTTTGTGAAGCCCTCTCTCTTTATGTCTCCACTCTCTCGATTTTGCTTGTTCACACACACACACACACACACACAGACCTAGAGAATATGATCATATCAGACCTGCCTATTGTGTCAGGGCCTCTGGTTAGTATTGAGCGGAAGCATTTTCACGGTTGAGAGGAGAAGACATAGTACGAAAAAAAATTAAAACCTTCGGCTTTCCTTCAGCCTTATTGCAGTTATTGCGTTTGACAGTACAGTGACCACATAACTCAATCTTGTCAACACTGAAATTGAAGGCCCTGAAGGAGTATGTGTTGCTATTGACCTGTGTTCTCCGTGGCTTCTGACTTATGAAATGGTACAAGTCCAACCCAAAGGAACAGACTGCATGCTTCAGAAGTTTTTTTCCTTTGGCGCTCGATCGAATCCGTAGACGGATGCAGACCTTTATGCAATACGATCTTGGGTTTTATAAAGTCTCTCTAATCGTTACTGATGTGCAAATCTGATCTCTCATTATGTGCATGTCAGAAAAGGCCCATCCGTCTTTGATCGTCTGCATCTGTGATGTGGCGAGAGAGATGCTCTTGATTAGTTTGATGCCTGAGACCATTGAATGAGAGGAAAGATCTGACCTGCACAGATTGAAACGGCCTCTCATCATCTGCTTTAAAGGTATAGTTCACCTAAAACTAAAAGTTTAGTCTTTTACGCACCTAATTTTTTTCAGTATTTTAGTAACATCGTTACATGCTTTTGTTATTTTATTTTTAGTTTAGTTTTAGGGTGTGTTCACACTTGTAGTTTGGTTTTCCTGGTTCATTTGGTTTTGCCAAAAAAGAAAATAATACATTTGGTCCTGGTCCGCTTAACGTTCACACTGGCATTTTTGACAGCGAACCTAAAGATACCAAACCTAAAGGCATAGTGATACGTTGACAACCTGATTGGTTGGGTTGAATGATGTACAGTATATTTCGTGATGGAACTCACCGAACACCCCAAACAAAAGGTGAGTTTGACTTAAAGCGGTGCTGCGCAGACCGATCGGTTTATGACATCTAAGTACCAATTCACAGATCGGTCTGCTCAGCCCGCTTTAAGTCGAATATACCTAATGCCGTCTGCTGGACTAAGCGCGATCATTGCTGCGTGTACTTATGATTTTATTTTAACCACCTGCGAATAAATAAGGCACTTTATCTCCTCGTTGCTCCACGAATGCGCTCTGCTCATTTTGTTTTGGATACACCAGTCGTTCCGCATCGTCAAATCATGTCACATAGCGTCTCATCTTGTCATTACTTCCTGTTTTTTGTTCGTTTAGAGGTATTTGGTCCATGTTGCATTCATATTTCATTCGAACCGCACCAGAGTTCGTTTGGAAGTGGTCTCGGTCCGCTTGTTTGGTGCGCACCAGGGTTCGGATGGCAGCGTTCACACACTTACTCAAACGAACCGCACTAACAAAGCAATCGCACCATAGTTCGTTTTAATCGAACCAAACATGACAAGTGTAAACACACCCTGACTTATTTTCGTATTTTGTTTAGCTTTAATTTGTTATTTTTAGGGAAGTATATATACTAGAGAGCTATATATCTTTGCAAGAACAGTACGTACTATTAACATTTACATGACTATATACATACATCAAATATTTAAATTAATATGATGTCATTCATTTTATAAATACAATGATATATTTTTATATAATTTTTTTTTCGATTGTCAATTTTCAATGCATCACGGGATTGTAGTTCTTTCCCTCATTAAAGCCACTTAGTACCTTTCTGTCCACTTTTCAAATACTTTTAGCTTCATATCAAAGTTAGTAATGTTTTGGTTTGTAACTATTACAAAGACTTTAAAAATCCCTTTGAAAAAATGAATTGGAAAAATACTACACTGAAAAAGTGGATGGGCACTGTTGCAATCTATATTTTTAGTTTAGTTTTCTTTAACAGCTTTTTAGTTTCAGTTTATTTTCTCTTTATTTTTGTCTTAGGGTTGCCGAAGTTAATGTGCTGCCAAGCATCATTTAAAAATGTTCAGCAGCATTACATTTCTCAGCTCAGTCTGTTGTTGTTGCTATCTAGGCATTTTCATGTTTAATGGAGGCCCGATATTACTTTTATTTCAGATAATGAAAAGGTTTTTATTTAGCATAAAGGGTAATAACACTGCATGTAAGTATGAATCATCATCCAGTTTTGTTGTGTTGAAAATAGCTGCTCCCTAACAATTCATTTTGTGTTTCATAGAGGAGAGAAAATAACATTAGTGTGAGTAAATGCTGACACATTGTTCGCCAAATGCGGTGCTAAAGGGATGTAAGAGTTTTTCAAACCAGGCTTCATATGCTGCTTCAACATGCTGTCAGAACACCTGGCAACCGCAGCTGCTAGACTAAATAGATGTGGCCCAGTAACCCCTCAGAGAGAGAGAGAGAGCTGCTTCACAGAACACCGTGTCCCTGCTGAACACCTTCCTTTCTGTGCTTCTGCAACAAACTCTTGAGAATGAAATTATCCTTTGGGGACAAAGGCTTTCCCAGATTAATATTTTCAAGTTCTTTGACGATGTCTACCACATCGGATCAGAGCAACCCAGTCAAGAAGAGCTTCTTTCTTCACAGTTCTATTCAGAGATGAAGGGTCAGGAACGGCAGGTTCAGTGAATTGGACCACAATCCCATTTATTACTTTCACTTTTAGTCATGCACGGATAATAGTACTTCTTTAATTAGTAACTACTATGATTTAATGCATCTGGCTGGCTTACTCAACCCAGCTTGACATACTAAGATCTCATATACTAAGTTTTAAAGTTGCTTTACATCAAACATCTGCTAAACGAATAAAGTTAAGTGTACATTTGCTTGTTCAATCTACTGTGACAAATTGCTTGTGTGCTTTGTAAGCATATGTGGCTGATTTACTAAGAATAATTGTGCAGAAAGAAAAGGTGAGAAAGAAAGAAACAATGTAAAAAATTGATCAAAATTGACAGTAAAGACATTTATAATGTAACAAAAAACGAATTAATGAATGCTGTTCTTCTGGACTTTCAATTCATCAAATAATGCTGAAAAAAAAATGTATTATGGTTTCCACAAAAATGTTAAGCAGCACAACTGTTTTCAAAAATTGAGCAGCAAATCAGCACATTATAATGCTTTCTGGAGGACCATGTGACACTGAAGACTGGAGTAATGATGCTGAAAATTCAACTTTGCATCACAGGAATAAATAACATTTTAAAATATATTAAAATAGAAAAGAGCTATTTAAAATTGTAGTAACATTTCCAAATATTTCTTTCTGTATTTTTCTTAAAATAATTGCAGCCTTGGTGAGCGTAAGTGACTTCTTTCAAAAACGTTTTTGTCTTCCATTGGTCAGAGAAAGAGAAAGTCCCACCCCAAGCTTACTACATCATTGGCTGTGCTTAATTGCACCCTTATAATGTGATTATGGCAGTACTATATAATGTACTGTAATTAAGCTGGAATTTATGTATTTAGAATACTGTAATTATGTTAATGTGATTATGCTCACAATTATATTAAACATAATCACAGACCAACGTGAAGTACTGCTATAGGCATGTAAACACTTGTTTGTCTGTCTCTTGAGTTTACAGTTTTATTGATGGTCAGAAACTCCAGAGCGGTGACATTTTCTAGGTGCAAAATGAGGGAGGATGAGTAACCTAGAACTGGCGAACATTTTGCATTTGTCATATGGGTTTGGAACGACATGTGGGTGAGTAAACGATTACATCAAGTAAATTACACTCCTCATAGAATGTGGTATCACATTAAAGTGTGTCAGTAATCCAGCAGTATATGTTACATATTCTCAGTACTGGTAGATTACTGACAAATTGTAGTCTGTTACAGATTACAAGTTACATGATGGAAATGATCATTTGTAACGTAATCAATTGGATTACACATATTAGCTAATGTATTCTAACTACTTTTTGATCACTTTTAGATTATACTTTTGATCTCAAATATATTTTAATTCTTTGATATCAAGATCATGAAGTGTATTAAACATTACATCATGTCAGGGTTTTTCCAAACTGGGGTTCATGAATGAACTACAGGAGGTATGTGAGTTGATGAAAAGCTGGAAGACTTTCCAAATGTATAAAAGCGGAGAAGCATTGGGGTGAATCAAATTAAAAAAGAAGCATTGGGCTGAATCAAATTATGAATAATTTACTGCCATTGTGTGAATAATATGTAATCATGTAATCTATAAAAAAGTATACTGTGTGTCATTCTAGACTCAGGGTAAACTAAAAAGATTGGACAAATGCAGCACACAACCTGTTTACATAACAGCTCTTGCATCGTGCATCCTGTATTATATTGCTGACTGTACTAACAATTTTTTTTTCTGAATGGACTTTTAGGTGAACTATAAAGGTAAGAAAACAATC
Source organism: Sinocyclocheilus anophthalmus (assembly GCA_018155175.1). Taxonomy (NCBI): domain Eukaryota; kingdom Metazoa; phylum Chordata; class Actinopteri; order Cypriniformes; family Cyprinidae; genus Sinocyclocheilus; species Sinocyclocheilus anophthalmus. The sequence goes on from JADLZN010011772.1 coordinate 519,031, forward strand.
TCTTCTTCACTACAGTTCTGTGTTTTCCATCATCATTTGGCATTTTCTTCCTCAAATGCTTAAACGCTTTGTACAACGCACTGTGTTTCCCTAACTGGCCAAAGAATGTGAATATAACGCACATAATTGGTTGCATTTTGCTAAGCATGTAGCTGTAACTAATGATAGGTAAGTTACTCAACAAAAGTAATTACTAGCTGCTAATTACATCTTCAGTGTAATTAGATTACTATACTAATTACTCTCTCTAAAAAGTGTTGCATTACTTTTTACTAATTACTTTCTAAATCCCATATCATCTGCGACCAAAGGCGGTTTTAGTGAATCGGGGCCCCAGGCAATATATAGGAATGGGGCCCTATTCATTTGCACACTTTTACCTGGATCAACATAGAGGTTCTTTTTTTGTTGTGATGCTTGCTGCTGCACAATGGTGCCCCATAGTTGTGTCCAACGTTTCTACAGTTTTCATGTAGGCTACATGTTATAATGGCTTTCTTTTGTGTTGCAGACAATGAAATAGCAATTGATTTAAAATTGAGATACAGGTTTTCACAAAAACAAAATAAATTATAAAATGATAAACCTCACAACTGAGCCTTTAAAAAGGGACGAGTCAGAAGTATAAATTATTGTGTTATGTCACATAGCTTATGTGGGTGGATTTTAGCATTGGTCTGAACAAAAACTGCAGACTGGATTATTGAAAATGCACATCAATTCTCTGCCAGTAGGAGAATGAATATATATGAAATATAGTGGTTTCCCCGGTAACGGCTGTAATCAAATCAGCTCTGCTCATGAACGCTTTTTTATCAGATAAAAAGAAAATGCTATCGAAACTTTTCTGAAGACAGTTGGTTCCCTTCAGAGAATTATTCATATAAAAACTTGAATTAGTGAGAATGAGAAAAGTGTGAAAAAATATTGAGGAGGAATGTCCACTGATGAGTTACCAGCATAAGCCTATGTGCTTGGGCTCAGCCCAACTGCCTACACTCTCCAAAAGGCTGTCTAATTCTAAAGTTTAAAATACATTTAATTGTAGTTATTTTAACTACAAATTTAAATGAAACTGAAAAAAAAATTATGAAAAGGAAATTATACATTTACACACCTAAGGATTATATCAACCAAAAAAGTAACTGCGTATGCAAAAGCATTTTAGGGGGCCCTTGGCTTTTGGGGGCCCAAAGCGGTCGACCTTTGCCTAATGGGTAAGTCCGCCCCGACCATGACCAGTTGAACAGTACAAGGATAGACATGAAACTGCTCTTTAAATTCTTTTAAATAAATAATGTAAAATTGCATAAATTAATCTAGCACTGACCAAAGGGAGAATGTTACATTAAAAACATACGTTTCAACATTAGATATTAAATTCACTATTATTTTATATATAATTGTTCTATAGTCTAGACCAGGGATCCTCAAATCTGTCCCACAAAGATCCACTTTCTGCAGAGTTTAGCTCTAACCCTAATAAAACACACATGAGCTGCTAATAATGTCTCAGGATCATTGAAAATCACATGGTAGATGAGTTTGATCAGGGTTGGAGCTAAACTCTGCAGCGCATTGGCCCTCCAGGGCAAGATTTGGAGAGAACCTGGTTCCCCCCCCCCTACAGTATGTAATGCAATTACATCAGAAGTAACTGTAGTTAAATTACAGAAAAATCAAGTGTAATCCCTTACTTTTTCACCAATACATTATAAAATTTTAAAATAATTTTTTAAAACAAATTTTAATATGCTTATTTTAACAATGCATTGTTTCAGTGGCGCTAAACTTCTTAGTAGCAGGACTTTAGAACCTGTGTAAATATGGCGCTAACCCTGCAACTAAATTACAAGTGTGAAATGTACCTTTACCTGGGGTTAAAAGTGGGGTTAAGCGCAGTGTGAATCTGTTTACCTTTTATATTGCACTTGGCAAGTATAAGCTATACATATACATTACAGTAGACCACCAAACACAGACTTTCATTTTGACCTCAATTGACCATGCGAGTACACATTTTAAAGCAAGTTTTTGCACACTTTTATAAACATCAGACCGTTATGAAACCAATGCCTAAGTTTACAGGCTCACAGCATACGTTATATTGATGTTATATTTGAGTTTGCGTAGAGGATACGCTGTCCTGGTGAGACTTTAAAGCTGATGATTTCTCAGCAGCACAGCGGGAGACTTCCTTTAAGCCAAAGGGGCTAAGTGTCTCAAACCTCCATCTTTTTTTCTTTGCAAAAGAGTGAGAACAAAACAACCTGTCTTGAGGCGTAATTTTGCACCATCAACAAGAAACTAGCTTTGTGGGTAATACCACATCCAAATGCTCTCAATGCTTAAGTTTCCTTTGATTAGTGTTCAATGTTCAGAGGGTTTCACGGTGAATATCACTTGTTGAGATAGATATGATTTCATACGTTTGAGAGGAAAGGCTTTTGATATAAATGCATATGAAATAATAATAGTTTTTTTTTTATGGAAGCGTTTATTGAAACTTTAGACAAAATCTAAAACGAAAACAACAAAAAAGTTTACATTGTATTTTTTGTTGAGTATTATATTTAATACAGGCTTTTATGGCGCATATAAAATGATTTAGTGAGAATATGGAGCTCACACTCAAAGAGAAAAATACACTCAAACTGAGGAAAAATATGGAATTTGGGGCAGTTGCTGATATTTGTATGGCCAAAAAGTAACATGAAATTCATGAAAACATTGTAATGTAAATCAGTGAGGTCTTTATAACAGATTACTTCCATAAAATGTATATAAATATCAGTTGTCACTCTATAATTCCAATAACATGTCTTTGCAAGATGATATTTAAATGATTAGTTTTATAATCAAAGCTCTGTAGTTTTTATTGTGGGGCAAAACAATTACATACAATGATGATTGGTAGATTAACAAATAAATATTCCTCAAAAGCCTGATGGATCATATTTGATAGGCCTGCTCACATTTTAACATAATTTTTCAAAAAAATTATGTATGGATAATCAAGTAAATCTAAGTTGATTCAGTCCAGTAAGTGTTGATCTTGAAATATTATTAACAATATAAAAGTTATACTTATGTTTACTTTATATCAGTAAAGATTGCACAGCAAAAAGACACATGAACCTCGAGCTGAAGGTGGATATTTTTACAATACTAAAAGACCTTTTACTTGCATATCAAATATGATACAATAGACTTAGGGTTAATGATATCAATGTGCCTTAGATGCCGTCATCAGCACAAAAGCTATCGGCTCTGTCGTTTTCAGTGAGTTGATCTCAAGAAATTGATTTCTGGGACCAACCTCTGGTGTTAAAGTGGCATTATTAGTTCTGTGTTGGCCACATGAAAAGTCGGCCCCACCAAACAAATGAATGGGAATCGTTCACTCAGCTCTCAGGAGTGAATTGGTCTTTGAGGTTTGTCCTGTGAGACTATGTGAGCAGAATCTCAAGGAAGAGGTGTTCTGGGAATGCAATTTTCTCCACCAGATGGTCCAGTTTGCTGCGAGAGGAACCTGTGTTGTTTACTCCCATTAGTCTTTCTGGAGTCACGTCAATCCGAGAAACACCTTCATTTTTTACAAACAGACGATTGCACAAGTGCACGTATCTATTGCAAGCAGATGACACATGCAGTGGATCAAAATCTGGATGTAGGCCATGATTTCTAAGATACTAGTACAGCTTAGTACAGATTTTTAAGTAATGATGTTTTTCAGAAACGCCTACAAAGGTATTAAAGGATTTTTTTTCTCAGGTTCAATACAACTGCATCTCTATCAACAGTTGTCGTTTACCATAGAAAATAAGTCTATGCGGCAAAAATATGAGCTTTGCATGTCTGCATTTACACTTTTTGAAAATCCTTGATCATTTGACTTCCATCAGTGTGCGAATTATACAGTGATTTTCAGGGCTAGTCTATATTTGAATGGATTTTCTGTAATTTTTAGGATGCAGTCTGTAGATCACAAAAATTATTCCAATTCGTCCATCAATTTGTAAAAACATGCAAATTTGTGCACTTACAATGGAAGTCTTTTGGGTAAGACATCCCACTGTTAAATACACAGTTTCAAATGTACACAATGCGCAAACATGATTCATGTTAACATGATGCTAGTGTGACGAATTGGTACTACATCTTTCTATGTGAAGTTAAATCCAGGATTTACTTCTATAATGACCATTTAAAGTCAGTAAACCTGATAAATGGGCACAAGAAGAAAAGGTATGTTTATGTCAAGTCTACTTACATTATGTGTGTAATGCATAACCAAAGATTCATCCATCTAGAAAGTGTACATGAATAAATACAAATTTTAGTACTAAAGAATTAAAATGAGCACTTTAACAAACAAACATGAGCTTTGAATGTCTGCTTTTAAAACTCTTGGAAATCCTTGTCCCATACACTTCCATCAGTGTGTGAATTATTCAGTGATTTTCAGGGCTGGTCTACTTTCTGAATGGATTTTCTGTCATTTTCAGGATGTAATCTGTTGAGGTTTGTCTCATGCAATTCAAATCGTCTTTTGGCACCATTAGCATAATTAGCCAAACATCAACTCACTTAGTCAACCTATAATCAAAGCAGACCACGAAAATGATTCCAACTCATCCACCAGTTTGTAAAAACATGCAAATTTGTGCACTTACAATAGAAGTGTAGCAAGACATCAAACTGGGATAAATGTTAAAATACACACTGTTTTAGACACACAGCCACAAGACTTAAACAGGATTCCTGTTGATGATGCAACATGATATTCAGTTCACATTTATATAATTTTTCACGATACATATAATTTCAAAGCAGCTTTACAGGAGATGTATATTTCTACATTACAATAGTGACTGTCAAAGTAATGTCCATATGGCAATGATGTACATTTCTTGGATAATAGAAATCATGCAGTTAGTCAAAGACATTTTCAAACAGAAACAATGTACATGATTAAGGCAGTGATTACAAATTGTTTGCTATATTTTTCTGTGTAAAGTCAAATCCAGTATTTACTTCTGTCATGATCATGTAAAGCCAGTAAACCCAATGATTTTCACATGATGAGCACAAGAAGGTAATGAAAAGTTCATTTAAAATGGAAAAACTAAGCTAAAACAACACATCTTTGTATGAAAGAATTCAAATAAGCACCAGATCCAGGTCTTGTGCTTATTGCGTTTTCTTTTACATATGACATCACCAACTACTCTATTAATTTCCATTATGGTGTTAAACACAAAAATGTTATGTTTCACTAATCCAATCAATTCCCATTGAATAAAATTAAGTTCATCAATCATTTTTTTTCTTTGAATATCCATTTTCACTCAGGAATATGTAAGATTGCAGAACTTGTACTTCTTGTTTCCTTGACTGTTTGCGGCCATCTATTTAAAATGCTTGATCTTATATTTGTTCTTTTGAGGTTGCTAAAATGTTGTTTGAAAACATTGTTGAAATTATATTTATTATTCATTATTTAATGTGTCATTCCTGATGTTCCTTATGTAGAGTTAATGGGGTCATATGATGTTGCTAAAAAGAACATTATTTTGTGTATTTGTTGTAATGAAATGTTTATGCGGTTTAAGGTAAAAAAAAAAACATTATTTTCCACATAATGTACATTAATGTTCCCTTTCAGTCGGTCACTCTCGACGTCACGTTGGATGACCGACAAATTGGGAATCTTGCCAGAAAGGCCAGTCTACTTCGAGTGTAAACTAAACGAGCCAATGCACATTGGCATGCGATTATTGCATCCAGCTGCTGCTGATCAAGACAAGATTCTTGAACGCCCCCGTGTCCCAGACCGGCCTTTTCAGCGACACGGTGGAGAACTTCGCCCAGCATTTCTCCACTGCCCAAAAACAGACTGAGGCCATCAGGTACATCCTTCCCCCCGCGTGCAGCTGCTGCCGTCACCCGGCGCCGGTTGCATCTCCTCAGCCCGCTCTTCGCTGAGGGTGGCCCCCGCTGCCTGCCTGCCCGCTCCCGGGCAACGTCCGCAGCAGCTTCCAGCAAAAATGCGCCGAGGAGCCGACCACAGGGCAGCCGCCCCGTCCGTCCAGGCCCCCGCCTGACCTGATGGTAAGCGAAGGAGCAAGAGGCCCTGAGACGCGGCGCCCCAGTAATGGAGGTAGTTGCTCTTTGGGAATGGTGAACGCACCACTCCCCTCCCCCGGAGGAGGGCCGTTGGGAAGAATCTTTTGTGTTCCTTTTTTTCTGCCACTGAGCCTCGCGGCCAGTGGTCCCAATTCTCGACAAAAGGCAATTTCTTCGTCTCCATATCCACTCCCCCTCCGCTCATCGCTCAGTGATCAGCCCGGTCGGATCGGGAGACTCACCAACGGACTCCCCACGCACCCCTCTGCTCAACGCAGTCATGTTACACACAACCCAGACCCCCCGTCCTAGGACCGCAAAGATATCCTGGCAGGGTCCCTGCGTTCTTCTGCACGGCCCCACTGCGGGTATACCTGTACTTTCGTTGATGCCACTTGCGCGGTGTCTGAGAGCCTGGCTAGAGCTACCCAGCCAGTCTCGATGGCTCCGTCGAACCGTCAGGCTCGGCTATACGATTCAGTTTGCCCGGCGCCCTCCCAAGTTTAGGGGCGTCCACTTTACTTCAGTGAAGCAGCAGATGCCCCTGTCTTGCGTGCAGAGATCACAGTCCTGCTGGTGAAGGATGCGATAGAGCCGGTCCCTCTAGCCGATATGAGGTCTGGGTTTTACAGCCCTTACTTTATTGTCCCCAAGAAAGGCGGTGGGTTGAGACCTATCTTGGACCTGCGCGTCTTGAACCGGGCCCTTCACAGGTTACCGTTCAAGATGTTGATGCAGAAACGCATCTTCGGGTGCGTCTGTCCCCGAGATTGGTTTGCAGCGATCGAGCTGAAGGACGTGTACTTTCATGTGTAGATCCTTCCGCGTCACAGACCATTTCTGCGGTTTGCGTTTGAAGGACGGGCATATCAGTACAAGGTCTTGCCCTTCGGGCTGTCCCTGTCGCCCTGTGTTTTTACGAAAGTTACGGAGGCAGCCCTGTTCCCACGAGAGAGCGGGGCATTCGCATCCTCAACTACCTCGACAATTGGCTCATACTCGCCCAGTCTCAGTATCAGTTGTGCGAGCACAGGGATTTGGTGCTTTCACACCTCAGCCCGTTTGGTCGGGCCTTAAATCCTCCACGGCCCCCCTCTATACCCTCTTGGGACCTGACTCTGGTGCTCACGGCACTACAGCAGGGCCCATTTGAGCTTTTGCAGTCAGTCGAGCTAAAGTTTCCTTCAATAAAAATTCTGCTCCTGGTTGCATTGGCCTCCATCAAGTGGGTAGGGGACCTGCATGCATTTTCGTTCGACGACTCGTGCCTAGTGTTTGGGCCGGCTGATTCCCAGGTAACCTTGAGGCCCCGGCCCGGCTACGTGCCCACGGTTCCCGCTACTCCCTTCAGGGATCCGGTGGTGAGCGTCCAAGCGCTGCCCTCGGAGGAGGCAGACCCAGCCCGAGTTTTGCTCTGTCCCGTCCGAGCCTTAAGGTGCTACGTTGACCGGACACAAAGCTTCAGGACCTCAGACCAGCTCTTTGTCTGTCACGGAGGCCGGCAGAAGGGGAATGCCATCTCTAAGCAGAGGATGGCCCACTGGATAGTGGATGCCATCACCCTGGCTTATCAGGCACAGGGTGTGCCCTTCCCGTTCGGGTTGCGAGCTCACTCAACTAGAGGTGTTTCATCCTCCTGGGCGCTGGCTCGTGGCACCTCACTGACAGATATCTGTAGGGCTTCGGGCTGGGCGACCCCTAACACATTCGTTAGATTCTATAGCCTTTCAAATACTTCGTGTGGTGCCGGTATCCTCCTGTGTTCTCACCTCAAACGGGTAGAAGCACTGAGAGGCCCGGCTTCGGGTTGGCTTGCAAAACCACTCCAGAGAGTCCATATAGTAGACCCTGTTGAGCTCCTCTGTCCCCTCGGCAGCCAGACGTGGCAGAGCGTCCGGTGCCAGGCCTTCACTCGTTGAATCCTCGAGAACCGGTAGAAGGCTGGGTTCCATATGTAAGACCTAAGTGGATCCCATATGTGTTAAGTCCACGGTATATCCTCGAGCCTGTGTTTCCCCGGCAGATTTCTGCCATTCCAAGAGGGTTACAATTACATCCTCCATTCTTCCATATGCACCTAAGGTGATGTCCATATGTGTACTGTTTATCGGTATCTTTTCCAGAACCAACCTCCTCCGGGAAGGTTGGAGCTTCCGTAACGTCCCTGTTCTAAGTAGGACGGGTACGTTTTCCCAGTGTTATCCAGTCTTACTCAGTGGGTAGTGCCATGTGCAGGCCCTGGCCTACGCCAAAAAGTAGGGGCGCAGGTGGCTTCCACAGGACACTGGAAGGGGCGGTAGCTGTGGCCTTTTGGTAGACCAATTTCTTGTCGTCATGCCGACCACGCCTTGAAAGGGAATGTCTCGGTTATGTATGTAACCCTCGTTCCCTGAAGGAGGGAACGGAGACGTCACGTCCCGTCGCCACAGCTCCTGTACCACCGCTGAGCGGCCGGGTCACCGGCTCGGCTCCTCAGTGAAAACCTGAATATGCGCTGCATCTGCTGCCTACTTATACTCACGCTGTGATCAGCGGCAGCTGGATGCAATAATCGCATGCCAATGTGCATTGGCTCATTTAGTTTACACTCGAACTAGATTGGTCCCTCTAAGCGAGATCCCAATTCGTCGGTCATCCGTCGTGACGTCGAGAGTGACCGACTGAAGGGGAACGTCTCGGTTACGTATTTACCCCTTGTTCCCTTAAGGAGGGAACGGAGACGTCACGTCCCGTCGCCCCAGCTCCTGTACCACCTCTGAGCGGCCGGGTCACCGGCTCGGCTCCTTCAGCGAAAACCTGAATATGTGCTGCATCTGCTGCCTACTTATACTCAGGCTGTGATCAGCAGCAGCTGGATGCAATAATCGAATGCCAATGTGCATTGTCTCATTTAGTTTACACTCGAAGTAGATTGGTCTCTCTAAGCGATATCCCAATTCGTCGGTCACGATGTGACGTCTCCTTTCCCTCCTTCAGGGAACAAGGGTTTCATACTTAAACTGAGACGTTTCTCCTCTATGCCCCACTTTCTGAAACGCGTCGATTTTTACAAACCTCATCGGTCTGAACAGCAGGTTTGCTCTGATTTGCCAGCTATCCAGTGCGTTGTGATTGGCCTAATACCTCAAGCGTGTAACAGAAATGTTACGCCCCTTACCATATTGTTATGCCCTGTCCGGCCGGAGCGACGAGACAAAAACCTTCAAACCCATTATAAACAAGGTATTTGTTGCAACCAGTGGGGACATAATTACTGATTAATGACTTATACTGTGTTTTTACGCTTTGCTTTGCATCACGCCGCGTAAACATAAAAACCATGTCTGCATTTGTGATCGGAGAAATTACAAACAAGCGCTACTCTTCACTGCTCAAAACTCGCGTTTGAATCTTCAGTTGCAAATTCTTTAAATATGAAAACGTAATTGCGGTCTGTGTCAGAACAGCCGGCATTGTGGTCTACTCTCCGAGGATCAGGAAACATCCTCCATAAAATGCGCTGCACACATCTGAATATTTGGTTTTAACTGTTCTGGAACAGTGTTGGTAAACATCTTAAAAGGATAGTTCACCCAAAATGGAAATTGATGTTTATCTGCTTACCCCCCAGGCATCCAAGATGTAGGTGACTTTTTCTTCAGTAGAACACAAATTATGATATTTAACTCCAGCCGTTGCAGTCTATCAGTCGTATAATGCATGGGAATGGTAACAAAAATCTATGAGAGTAAAAAAAAACAAGCACAGACAAATCCAAATTAAACCCTACGGCTCGTGACGACACACTGATGTCCCAACACACAAAACGATCGGTTTGTGCGAGAAACCGTACAGTATTCATATAATTTTTTACCTCTAATACACCACTGTGTCCAACTGTCTTTGGGCGCGTGCACGACTTCGGGTGCGTGAGGTGTGTACTCGCTCTGGCTTAGTTTACGCAAGCGCCGGAAGTGATTTCTCGTGCGTATACATCACTCATTGTTTACACAGTGCACAAACATTGTAGGATGGCTAATCAAAATGGTACTTACTTGCTCTTATCCGGATTGTTCAAACCGACTTAAAACTAAAAGATTACATTCTCTCGCGCGAACTCATTCGGGAGTGTGACTTTCCACGTATTCCCAACTTCTGAGCCTGCCCGCCTGAAGTTATGGTTGATTGCTCTCCGGCTGGATATCAACACACCCATTAACGTAACTACGCCAGAGCGCGTACACACCTCACGCATCGGATGCCGTGCGCGCGCTCAAGGAAGTTGGACATAGTGGTGTATTAGAGGTAAAGAATTATATAAATACTGTTCGGTTTCTCGCACAAACCGATCGTTTCGTGTCTTAGGACATCAATGTGTCGTCACGAGCCGCAAGGTTTAATTTGGATTTGTCTGTGCATGTTTTTTTTACTCTCATAGATTTTGTTAACATTGCCATGCATTATACGACTGATAGACAGCCACGGCTGGATTTAAAATCATACGTTGTTTTACTGAAGAAAAAAGTCACCTACATCTTGGATGCCCTGGGGGTAAGCAGATAAACATCACATTTTCATTTTTGGGTGAACTATCCCTTGATTTCTAGTCGTGTTCTTTTTTGGAAGGCCAAACAAAGTATTTTCTCTTTCGCAACGAAACACACAGCGTCTTTACAACATGGCGTCGGCGGTGGCAGCAACAGTAAAGTTACGCCTTCTTTCTTTGCATGAACATTTGGGTGGCTTTATGCAAATCTTCCCACATCATGACGTAGACATGTGGGGGCGTGTTAGAACGAGGCGTTTTAGGAGGGTGTGGACGAGTCTTAACTTTTATAAAGAATAACTCTTTGGGTTTGAGACTTTAGTCTTTGCAACTTTAGGGATCTTATCTATTCACGAACAGCTCGTAACACTCCAAAGAGAAAGGAAAACTTGAAATCGCATCATATGACCCCTTTAAGTAGTTTATATACTTAAACACTAAACACTTTTATTATGACGTTCTTTTGGGGGTTTTAAGCATCTCAAACTGAGGAACAAGTCATTTATTTCACCAGGAATGTGCTTGTTTGTAAGATTTTACATTAATATCCAGGGCCTGTCACTAGAAGTGATAAAGCTTACTGATACTTTTGTGGAAATCAAAGTTGGCCTTCAATGATTTATAACTTACTAGTTTGCAATGGAAACTTGTGGAATTACGGTGAAAGAAATCCGGGAACTCATTGGATTGAAAAAGTGGCATGTCTGAAACAGTGAAAGGACCAGTTGAACATAATATGGAACTTGGAGCCCAAAAAGAGGGTAATGTTGTGGAAAATGTCCCCTGGTTTCTCTTTTACCCAGCACTGCAAACATTTGGGGGATTTAAAAAAAAAGAAAGAAAAACACGAAAAACCATTCCGACCTTTTTTTCTTCCTTGTTTTGTCACCCGATCTCGGAACACCCTCCTTCCATCAATATCTGCCAGTATAGCAGAGTGTTGCTGGAGTTGAGCTCTACCTGCGTGAAATGCCGAATAGATTGAACCTCATGTCCTCTCCTCTTCATTTCTCCCTCCACTTCCTGTGTCAGCCAGGGATTTGCAAACTGCTAGCAGAAGCAGCTGTGGAGCACAGAGGCTGACAACATGGCAGTCTGATAGAGGTGGAATAATTTTACTTGGTTAACTGGAGGCTTGAAGTTGTCAAGGGCCTCATTAGAGGACGGCTATGGCTTCTGCGTACGGCCAAGTCATCACATTTCTGCCACTCCTGCACTGGGAGTGGATATATGCGATGTTGAAGATGCAGCTGGTTTTGCTCTGATTTTGCTGTGACCGTGAGAATGAATCTGAATTTTGGTTTAATGGGGCTTCATGCTTGGATTAGACCATATTACATGTGCTATGTAGATAGTAGTGTGACAAAAAAGCTCAGAAGAGTGTATTTTAATGTATATTTACACTGTAAAAAAGTTATAGATTATTGGAGATAATCTTTGAAGATAATTGAAGTAGGGTTTACAAGAAAATACCATTTCAGTCTTTCTACTTCAGAATGTCATGTTTGATTCGTGGGTTTTACTGGAAGTGTGTGGTGGGGTGTCTTTGTGATTTGTTTTGTAATTTACAAGCAATTTCTGAGTGAAATTTTTACAAAGTAATTCCTACACCATATTTTTTTCAGTGTAGGCTTGTCGGTCAATGAAAACTGTTAATTGATCTACAAATTACTGAAGGAATTAAAATAGCATATATCAGTATTTGCTGAGAAAAGAAATAAATTATTATTGTGGCAGTGTTATTATTGTTGCTAAAACTAATACTGAAACTAAATAAAAGTCAAATAAAAAATATTCAATGAGAAACCTTAAAAAACTTAAAAAACCTAAATGAACTAAGAAATGTTGCCTTGGCAAGAAACTGAAATAAAATACATTTAAGTTGAAGTCCTGAAAGATATAAAAATGAATTAAATATATATATAAAAGAAAAACTAATAAATGACAAAAGCCACACAAATTGCTAAAATTGAAACTTAGATGGAAACCGAAATGAACAAAATTAATAATAAAAAAATGTAATATAAATAATACTAAAATAAAACTATGATGATTATGATTCTTATTATTATTATTGGTCTGTGTACAAATGCAGACTGATGTTTTTGGCTGCTGCTCCATTAGCTGTAGCATTACAAAAATAAATGTTTTATGATGTATTAATGTACTATATAAAGCTTGTTTTTCTTTAATGTAATGTATATGGGCATTCATAAAAAATCACTCTCTAAATGTATAGTGGTGCAGTTATTTTAGAGGAGAAGAAAGATCCTTATTGATTCCTAAAAACAACTTTGAGATTTGATGGAAGGATCTGAAAGCACATTCGTTCAGTAAGTGACATTTTAGGAATGTATAGTTTGTCAGATATGTCAGTCTTGAGCTATGATATAACATAACATGATATGTGGTAATGCATACCTCAGTTTTGTACAGAACGTGTTCCTGTTACAAATTTTTTTTAGATTTAGAAGAATTTCTATGTGTATCTCTTAGACCTCAGCTCGCAATGACAAATTGAATAATTTCATCATCTTGAAATTGCCTAGTGAAATATTAATCAAGGTGAATCTTGAATCACTTGTTTCTTAAGGAGGGAGAACAATGGCTTGGCAAGATGTTCTTGATCCCGGTAGGTTAAAAATCATTTGGATTTAAATAGTTTAAAGGAATTAAAATTCTGAGATCATTTACTTACACTTGATGTCATTCCAAACTTGTATGACTTTGTAGTTTTCAGGTGAATTAATCCTTTAAATATTCACTACTGAGCTACAATAAGGGCATACAATTCGTTTCAAAATACACTAATACACAATAGTTTATACATAATGCAAAGTTAACAAGTAGTTTATTTATTTATGCTTTAACTTTTGATTTTTTTTGAAGTTGTCAAGAGATGTTGAATTAAATTTTCATGCCATTTACAATTTTGGGTTTCAGGTGTTGGCAAATCATAATTATCACCAGAGGGTCTAATGACTTAAAATGCAGCCTTTCTCCAATCTCGCAAACATTTTGAATTGTCTTGAAACTTTTGTGCACTCTTGTATTATTTATAATTACTGTTAGACAGGAAATGATGAACTAAACTTTTACAAGCGTAGTGTCAAAACAAACAGGATCATACAAGTTTAGAGAAAATATCACTTGAAATGGTTAGAAATTAGCAATCTGTGACACTAGAGGGACTGTAAAATAGAGGGAAAACCTCAGACTTGGCAACACTTGTAACTTCCCGTTGGACCATCAGCAACTGTTTTGTGAATTTCTGTGAAGTGAGTGGAATTCACTGTCGTAATTACAGTGGTTAGCTGTACCAGAGATTGTCTTACTATTGGGAGATGAGAGTATTACTGTATTACTTACTATTGGAGAAAGCATAATGGTCAACTTGGATCACGTGTGCCTTAATACCCAATCACATTACAGCCTTGAATTCATTTGGAAGAATTTCGTCAGTTGTGCACACCAGTCGCTGTTTTATGTACCATATAGACTGAATGATAAATCAGTATCCGAATCCCACCTGTCGCAAAAACTCATTGACTTCTCTTATAAAATGGCATTTTTTTAACTCTACAGATAGTTCAAACCAAAAGTATTGTTTAGAGTAAAACATGTTGAAGATTAGCCGATAGGTTGTTGATTCATTAAATAAGCCGTTTCCTCTAAAAAGCTGTTTGTTCAGCAGTGAAGCCTCTCTTCCATTGACATCCATAAAAAATTAATAATAAAAAACAGCCTCTGGTCTCCTTTCTATGGAACCCGTTTCTGCCATGGAATAAAAAAAAAAAAAAGGTAATTGCGACTTTTTATCTCACAATTCTGACTTTTTTCCACAGAATTGTGAGATATAAACTCGCATTTCTGAGAAAAAAGTCAGAATAGGGGTTATGCGCAATAGACTTCCGTATTCTGTTAACCGGGTCTCGTCGCTTCCGGTTCAAGCATTTTGCATATGCTTCGTTAAATATGAAGCAGTTTTACACAAGATGCCTTCAAAGTAGATATCAATGATGATCATAACCAATGTCCATCACATATGTGGACTGATATTTAAAAGTTTTTTTTATTTTTATTATTTTCACATTTAGATATAAAAATGGAACAAAACGTCAACAATAAAAACAGCTAGCTAGTTTAACTGATTATCTTAAAAGTCCATAGATATCGCTATTATTTTATACGGCTGTTAACACGTTCTCCGACAAGCGGAAGCGATGAGACCTGTTTTCCGGGTTTGGTCAGGTGATGTTCGACATATACCCTATTGCGTGATATAAACTCGCAATTCCGAGTTAAAGTACAATTTTGAGAGGGGGAAAAAGACTGATATGTTCTCAGAATTGCGAGTTTATATCTCACAATTCTGAGAAAAAAAGTCAGAATTGCGTGTTTATATCTCGCAGTTCTGACTTTATTTCTCAGAATTGCGAATCTATGTTTCGCAATTGCGAGTTTATATCATGCAATTCTGACTTTATTTCTCAGAATTGCGAGTTTATATCTCACAATTATGACTTTTTAACTCGCAATTGCGAGTTTATACCATGCAGTTCTGAGAAAAAAAGTCCGAATTGTGAGATAAAAAGTCGCAATTACCTCTTTTATTTTTTATTCGGTTGCAGAAACAGGCTTCCATACCTTTCTCACATACTGCCAAAGCGGAAGCGTTAGCATTAGCCGTTACGCTTTTTTGGCTAAGGGTTGCAGGCTTGCCTTCTAGTGGCTTTGTCTGTACACGTGCATTTCTTCCTGCCGTAAAGAAATCTTTTGCGGCATTTCATACCTGGTCCACAACTTGCATTCTCCCAAAACAGACGTTTGGAGGGAAGCGCGGGAAAGAAACAGAAGCCATTCACTTTATTAGAAATCAGTGTACCATTAGAATGATTTTGAAACTGATATTTCAAGGCAAAAAAAGCCTAGCATACACTTGCTTTAATCGCAGCAAATGGAAAGAGAAAATGCACACACAACCCATCTGTCTCCAAATACATCTTCTGTACTCCGTTCACGTAAATCTTTCATCAGTCAGAAGAGAAAACAAAAAAAGGGGAGGTGAGGAAATCCAGCTCTAATATTATTTCCCACGTTCTGTTGTTAGCGGCTGTGCGTGATTACAGCGGAGCGTGTCGTGCCCTTTTGACCTTGCGTGTTGTTAGATGAATTAACTGCGACACGCCTCTGTGCCTTCTTTACTCGTCATCTTCATCCAAACTGAATTAACAGCAGCCACTGCTCGCCACTCTCCCAGCCTGTTCTACGGTAGTATAATAATGATTTACATAAGTGAGTTATGCAGGATATGAGGATTAAATTACACATAGAGAGTTTTATTGGCAAGGAGATAAAATAAGTGAGGATAATGTAGTTTGGACAAGAAATGTGCCAGAATTAGCCATATAAAATTAGCCACGCCAGAGTGGGTTGTCAAAATGCCATGAAATGTCTCAGATTTTTCCACTGAGCATTTTTGAGCATTGAGCATTTTGAGGTTTGAGCATTTTCTCTTAAGATAAACTTTGTAACACTTTAGTATAGGGACCTATTCTCACTATGAGCTAGTTGCTTATTAGCATGCCTATTATTAACATATTGGCTGTTTATTAGTACTTATAAAGCACATATTCTGCATGACCATATTCTGCCCAATACCTAAACTTAACAACTACCTTACTAACTATTAATAAGCAGCAAATTAGGAGTTTATTGAGGCAAAAATTGAAGTAGTTGATGGTTTGTTAATAGTGAGCATTGGACCTTAAAATAAAGTGTAACCATAAACTCTGCTAATTAGCTGTTGGTAAGATTTTGTGAGTTTTAGAAAGAAGCCTTTTATGCTCACCAAGCCTGCACTGATTTAATAAAAAATACAGTAAACAAAAATGCTGATTTCTGTTGAAGTATATTTTAAAAATGTAATTTATACCTGTGAAGCAAAGATGAATTTTTTTAGCAGTCATTACACGATCTTTCATCAGTTCTTCCCTATGCGATTCGGTGCTTAAAAAACATTTCTTTTAATGCAGAGTTGTGTACTGTACTGTCTCATGTTTATATGTTTATGTACATTGTTTATGTCTTGTGGCTATACTTTTAAAAGTGTGTGTTTTATTTAAACATGATCTCCCATTTGTAGGGACCAGAATATCACAGAAACTCATTTGACTTGGGCCAGTAAGCAACTACCGACCAACGCAGCTGCATAGCGAAGTGCTAAAAACATACATTAGCAATATGCTAGCATCATGGAGGTGCGTTTTGTTCAGACAAGCAACCCTCACATTTTGTTTAGAATATGCAGAAATCTAGTTCAGTCTATCTGCTTGCAGTAACACACAATCCAAACAAGACAAACATACATTTTCTTCTGGTTTCCACTGGTCTCGAGAGCATAATAGATTTCCTTGTTCATGTTTTCTCAGCCAATGTTTTTTTTAGTGGGATAGTCACTCTTTTTACTAAGACTCATAAAGACTGCTTCATTTCACTTAGTATTTCAATGTCACAGACGGCTAGTTTTACCAGCAGAAGCCCTAACGGCTCATGTAGCGTTTTACAGCAGGCTGTAACAGTACAGCATTCGAAACACTAAGCGGCCTATAACACTCTGAACTCTCCTGAAATTTTCTACGTGCTTGTACAATTGAACACATGAGAGGTTCTTTTTGAACTGGGAGTGTTGAAACCATTATACGCTCTTCTGTTTCTCTGTGCTTTCTCATTTATGTTTTTATAGCCCTTCTTGCTTCTACTTTCTGCCGCTTGCTGCTGCATCACAGAGCTGCTGATTTATTCATATCTATACTCATGAAGAACTTTGTTGAAACCCTTGGCCTGATCCACTGAGCAGCAAATGGTACAAACAAATAACTGTTTCTTCTGGGATATGAAGTGGTCTCGCTCCTTCTCTCACAAACCCAGACTTTTGACTATCGGTCCACTCTGCAGCTTATTCTGACAGGAAGAGACTATGATTAACCCCTTAGCATCTGCATAGTAGCGCTATGGCAACCACCCAGAAAACATCAGTCTGTATACTTTTGCCAGCAGGGTTCATGAGGAATCTGCAGGGGGTTTCAAATTCAGTCATAACAATTTTAAATTAAAATAATAAAAAAAAAAAAAAAAAAGTGTATTAAAAAAACTGAAATATTTCAGGTTTACCTGCAGCGCTGGGTATTAACTGATTGCATGTCTTGATTATGTAAATCAGATTACCAAAAGTTAAATACTTGTAATTGCACTGATATTAACTTTAAAACGCTCATATTCAGATTACAGTTACTTTATGGATTACATATTATTCATACAGTGGCAGTAAATTATTAATAATTTATTAATTCTCCATATTTATTTTTTCTCTTTTTAAATGCTCCTCTTTTTTTATCCTACTGTTTAATACCAGTTAGATTTGACTATATTCTCAGTATAGAATGGCCATGTAAATGGCATGTAAATAGATTTGTGATCCATGCTATAGAATCAATTTTAATTTGTTGATGTTTATTCATCTTCTCTAGATGTCCAATGATCGCAGCCATGATCCTTGATGTGTTCAATGTATTCTACTTCCCCTGGGGCAGTTTTTTTTTTTGCACACTTTGAATAGCTACTACCATTCACAAATACTGTGCAAATTTCTATGCTCCATACAGAAGTGTTTTTGTTGAAAATGTGACTTAATATGAGCTTACTCTTAAAGCATTGTTTCTGTTAAATACATTAATGTAGGTGACAAACATGTCTGTTGTTGTTCAGTGCTTTTAATTGTTCTGATACTCCAAGTATTGTAATTGTATTTTTTTTTGTGATTAAATGTTATTATGCAGTTAAGTCAGTATACATCATCAAAATTCATCTATGTTATGTAACCCAAATAAAGTTGTTGATGTGAAGAAACAATTGTTTTAATGATTTATACATTTCTTAAAGCCAACACAACATATAAACTGTAACATTTGAGTTTAGTCTGTTGGCCTTTTAAGTTATCTGTACTTTTAAAAAATCAGTTAATTCAATGAGAAGACCACATTAGGTGAACTCAATTAAACTGAGTTGTCAATTTCCCATTACCCAATTAAACTGAGGGAATCACTTTCCTCAAATCATTTGAGTAGTCTCAACTTATTAGGGTTTACAGTGCACTAAACTGAGGGACAAAAGCACCTCTCCATCATTTAGACTATATATGAGACAAATATGCAACTTACTAAACACTGCTCATATATAGCTGATATAAAAAAAAAAGTGTATAATAAGTGCTTCTGAGGAGAACTAATCACTCTAAATTGGCATCAAATATTTAAGAAGCACTTGGTAGCAATTAAACTAAATATCCTCAAACACTACTGTATAAACCGGTAACACTTTCTATGTAGCCTGTATTTATAATACATTATAAGGGTATTCTTAAGGAATTATTATGAATGCATAATGCATTATAAAAAAACCACTTATATGTGGTTTCATCTCATAAATAATCATAAAAACAATTATAAGACATTATAAAACTTACTTATTTGTGGTTCTAACTTTTATATGATTATCTATAACATGCAATTGTAACGGAGCCGACGAGACGCGAGACGTGCGTATCCATTTGCAAAGCTTTAACAGAAGACGGAGACGTGGTCATAAAACAGGCATGGGTCAGACAATGGCAAACAGGTATATAGAGGGCAAGACAAAAGAGTATCCAAAGGAAGGCGTGAGTCAGTCGACATTGAACGTTATCCAGAGGGCTTGACAAAAGGGAAAATTCAATAACACGAGCAATAGTCCAGGCGAGGTACAAACACAGTCCGAAACAGCAAGGCAAAGAGTAACTCCAAAACAGACTATAAACTTCAGGGCAGGCAGAGATCAGACAAAACAAGATAACAGGCAAGGATCAAGATGCGGGTAAACAGACTAAGAACAAGGCAGTACTAGATTAAGGAATTTAGAATGGCTCCGTAAAGTAGCTATCACACGATGAGCGATAAGCGCTAAAACAACACTCGGCGACTAGAGCAGGATCAGAGTGAGTGTTATATAGTGTGAGTTATTGGATGCAGGTGAGTGCGCAATCAGTGCAGTGGAGCATGGTAGATGTAGTCCATAGTGATGTGTGACAGTCTATGTGGAGTGAGTGTCAATATGGTGAGAGAGCGACCTCTTGTGTTCATTGGATGAAAGTCCATGGACTGGATTCATGACAGCAATAAACACCATGTTAAATCCACTTAATTTATAATGGATTAAAAGTCTGATATCTTGACATTATTTATTTAAGATCTGTACATCATCTTGCATCTTACTGATATTACAATAAATATAGTTCAAATCAAATGTGCCATATTACACATTCATCTGATCAGATATCTGAACTTATAGCTGTTTAAGAAAAAATATTATTTGTATTATTGTTGTTGTCGTTATTATTTATAAGGGATCTTTGTCTGCTTTAAGTAAAGAAACAAGTTAACAATGGCAAGATATGAGACTTATAATACATTATATGGGAAATATAATCTATTGTAAGTTAAGTGGATGCATTGTGTTCATTGTGTATTATAAATCATCATATTCTTAACACAAATAAGTAAATATTATAATGCATTAAAACTGTTGTTATGATTACTCATGAGATGATAAAACATATTTTATGTTATATTGTACATACAAGTTTTTTTTTATAATGCTTTATGCATTAAGTATAATGCCTTAAGAATACTCTTATAATGTATTATAAATACAGGCTTCATAGAAAATGTTACAGATAAACCTACGTCTATAGTACAAGTTATTAGTGCATTGATACAGTTGCTAGGGTGTTCTGGAATTTTTATTAAGACCCTAACTAATTTGAGGAAATGTTTGGGGTGGAAAGCCCCTCCCAATTGAAAGCACAAATGTATCATGCTAATTGCCATTATTCTCGCTTATTCCATTTCAGTGGCTAATTCACAGAGGATCTAAAATTAAATGAAAGTAAAACAAAAAGCTCTGGCTCGGCTCCTGAAACTATGAAGTGGCAAAGTAAATACAAAGGTGAAAGACATAGGAAATGTTTTCAAATAAGACTCAATGTAGTGAGCGTCAGAGTCGTGACCCTTTCACACAAAGAGTGGGTTGACATGCCAGAAAGTCTCATTTGAATTTAATGCATTTGGTTGACTTTAAGTCTCGCTCACTTTTCCAGCACTGAAATCTCATAAATGCACACCGAGAAACTAGACTGATGGATTCATTCACTGTCTCTCCCACACACTGTGTTTCAGTGTTTGCTGAATTAAGGGTTGAAATAAGAGCGAGACAGACGGCGAGGAGCATCACGACTGAATGTCTGACCTGAAAAGGAAGCTCAAGCAATATTCAGACTGCTTTAGAAAATCAGTGAGAGTGTCTGATTTCATCATCCTGGACTTCTCACATCTAAATTACATAAGCAGCACTATAATCTAAGAAATAAATAAATAAATAAAAAATAGAGTGAGACAGAAAAAAGTATCTTTAGTTGAAGTCAAATTACATAGCAATTCATTTCACAAATTTATATCATGGCATGTTGACTTGTTTCTTGGTTCTTCAGGAAGACTGGGAGTGAAATCAAAGTACTTTTCTTCTAGTGAGGTGAATGTATTTTGCTGTGGTACAGTATGTCATGGGGGCTGTTAAACATAAGGTGGGTGTTTTCTAATGTCTTGGTGATTTGCTTAATGATAACTAATAACACAGCCTGTAGCAATATCCCATAATCATTTTGTAAAATGACATTAGCGATGCTCAAGGCTCATATTTAGGGTGGATTTTGAACTCCTAATCCTAAGTATTAAACTTCAGTACATAACTCTTCCTGCAATGTTTGTGTTACAGACAGTGTTACATTGACATACTATTATAGTTTTTGTAAACATTTTGAATTAGATTTTATTTTTATATTTTGTTTTCACTTTAATTTTAATCTGAAAGTTTTAGTAATTTTGTTTGCATTTTTGTCATTTTTATTATTATATTGTATATATGTCTATATAGTTCTTTTGTCTTTGTAAGCAAGTCAGAATGCCTTAGTAACCACTCAGAACAACTTAGCAACTATATTAATTTGCCTTCAGTCACTTGGAATGTCTTAGCAACACCTTAGCAACTGTTAATTTGCCTACAGCCACTTAGAATGTCTTAGCAACACCCTAGCAACTGTATTAATTTGCCTACAGCCATTTAGAATGTCTTAGCAACACCTTAGCAACTGTTAATTTGCCTACAGTCACTTAGAATGTCTTAGCAACACCCTAGCAACTGTATTAATTTGCCGACAGCCACCCAGAATGTCTTAGCAACATCTTAGCAACTGTTAATTTGCCTACAGCGACTTAGAATGTCTTAGCAAAACACTAGCAACTGTATTAATTTGCCTACAGCCATTTAGAATGTCTTAGCAACACATTACCAACTGTTAATTTGCCTACAGTCACTTAGAATGTCTTAGCAACACCCTAGCAACTGTATTAATTTGCCTACATCCACCCATAATGTCTTAGCAACACCTTAGCAACTGTTAATTTGCCTACAGCTACTTAGAATGTCTTAGCAACACCCTAGCAACTGTATTAATGTGCCAAAGCCATTTAGAATGGCTTAGCAACACCTTAGCAACTGTTAATTTGCCTACAGCCACTTAGAATGTCTTAGCAACACACTAGCAACAGTATAACTTTGCCTACAGCCACTCAGAATGTCTTAGCAACACCTTAGCACCTGTATTAATTTGCCTACAGTCAATCAGAATGCCTTAGCAACACATTAATTTATCTACAGCCACTCAGAATGCCATTGTAATATACGATGCTTTAGCAACTGTACTAATGTGCTAACAACCACTTAGCAACTGCATAACAACACCCTGACAACCACTCATCGTAACTTTGTGAGTCTTGCACTCACATTCTCTTAAAAAAAATTACAATTATAATTAGACTGGCCTTTTTTGCATTATTGACAAACTATTTACCTGCTTGACACTGTAAAGCTGCTTTGACACAACCAGCATTGTATAACGCGCTATACAAATAAAGGTGTCTTGACTTGACTTGACTTTCTGTGGCCCATATGGGTGAATTAATGGGTGTAGCGTCTGGACCAATCAAACACACAATATATATTTTGTTAGCTATATTTAACAAATACTCTGTAACACCCCTCAGTTAACAAGCCATATATGAGGACCTATGAACCCTTCCCCCCGAAATGCGTAACACCCCAGGAAGTCGAACAGGCTTCTTTGTTGCATGGCAACAAACGCTGATATCACTGGGTTTACTGGCCAAAAAATGCAAAGCAGGGAAAATCCCTGCAAGTCCCAGGGCAAGAGGCAGTGTAGAAATGGACTTTTCTACTAATTAATTCATAGGAAATGCACATGCTCCTTCAGGTCATTGGGTATATTATTGTCATCGTGTATTTTGTCTTTGATTTTCTTTCGACTCTTTTTAGCATGCTTATGAGGGAACCCATTCCTGTCATTCTGCCTATATGTAATCCTACCATGTTTGGTATCTATGAATTCGCCTTCTTATGATCGAAACAAGCGTGTATATTATATTTTGGTACATAGGCAATATATATTAGGGTTCTGAGAATCTTTAGTAATTTCGATTCAAGTCCATTTTGCAAATTACCATGCTTAGAGACAAATGGTCATAAAGCCCTCCAGCAATTGCCACCTTCCGCTTGGAATTTCCATCTTTCTCATCTTGAGAGGCGGGGATCTTCTCCGACCTTAAAGGCCCCGCTCCAGGGACCCACCCAGTTGGTGGTTTGTTGGAATTCTGAGAGGTGGTGAGAAAAACGCTCCAGGAAACCCTAAGCTCGCGCCATGCTTCGGCCTTGTCCTTTCCATTCATCAAGTTACTCTGACGCAAACTGGTTCTTTCTCATCAACCAACTTCAGCAAGATCTTGGGCCTTAAGATTGCATCAGGAATCTTTTTCAGACAGATGAGACTTGCAAGTATTCAAACTTAGTCTTATTAATTGATAGATTAGGTATCTGTTGCACCTTTTTACCAAGGTGTGTTTGAACTAAGAATCTGACGTTTCCCTCAGGTGTAGATCTGCTGAATAGGCAAATGGTTCCATAAATTTAATTCCTTATGTCTCTTTTCTGTACTGAGTTAAGCTTTAACCCTTTCCTATACCAACTGTATGCCTGTGTGTTTTGTTTTTGTGTGTGTGTGTATGTGTATGTTAGACCAGTTTATGTAGTATGTTAGACTAGTTTAAGTGTTTATGTAATTAATAAAACCTTACTTGTATCACACTTGATGTGGTTCATTGTTTGCTTATAACTGGAGTCACTTAATCATGCAGATTTATGCTACAAGCTTTTGTAGAATTGTACAGTAAGAAAGTTATTTCCCTTAACCAGGAAATTAACGTTCTTAGAATTGACAAGAGGTCAGCTAAATATCTACAGCGGATCTAAAATATTCATAATTAATTATAACTAGTTATGGTTAATTATTCATATTTCCCATGAGCTGATTCGTTACATGGGTGTGAAAATGTAAATGAGCACGAATTTCTGCAAACTGGGGGGGGGGGGGGGGGGGGGGGGGGGGGGGGTGTTAAAGCAGATTTTATCTTCAATACAAGTAGCATAGCAGGTATCGACTACCAATGGAAGTACAGACAATGATTTGCCACCTGGATACTGTAGTCGAATGTAAACACATACTAAAAAGTCATCAGCAAAGAGATACACAAAAAAAGTGTTTGTGTGCTTGATGGTACATGACAAAACAAGCAGCAAAACAAGTTTCAGAACATTAGATCATTTGGTACGTTTGTACAAAACAATAGGAGGCAAGTGTAGACAAGTCTCTCATTGGTGATAAGTGAAACTCGCCAATTAACAATTCAGCTCGGGCATCTGACTCATTCTTTGAGTGAATATGTGTGCGCATGTGGATCAGACTGAGTGAAATGTGTGTAGTCGTGTGTGTGCTAATGTTTCAGACTGCCACACATGGAGCAGGAAAGGCGTGAGCAGTCAGTCGTGCTGCAGATGTGTTGAAAAGAGGGAATAAAAACAAATCAGTCATCAACGGCATCCGAAGTGCAGTGGGATAATGACTCTGCCCATGTCAACAAGCTGATAAAACGGCATGCTTGACTTCACACATCGACCAGCCTGCAAAGCTGCAAGTCCTATTATTCTGGGAACCATCTGGTCCCCCCACAGCTGCCAATGCGCGGGGCCAAGAGCGGCCCGAGGGCGATGCCACCATCATCACGCTCCACCGTGGCTCAACCTGTTCTTCCCTGTCACTCTGACATAGAAATTCTGTTAGGCTTCAGCCCATCAGAGCCATCAAAACTGCATTCCCATGATCTACAGCCCTTGAAAGTGATGCAATTCCATCCTCCACATTAGGGTGGCAGTAGAGTCTCAGACTACAGCACATATAGGGCGTGCTAGTGAATTATTTAAGTCTTTCCAGGGCTATTATTTGTTTGTTTTGTTTGTCCTTTATATTCGGTGACACAGAGTTTTGGTGTAATAGAAATTT
The DNA here is from genome assembly GCA_018155175.1 of Sinocyclocheilus anophthalmus. Lineage (NCBI taxonomy): Eukaryota > Metazoa > Chordata > Actinopteri > Cypriniformes > Cyprinidae > Sinocyclocheilus > Sinocyclocheilus anophthalmus. The sequence goes on from JADLZN010011772.1 coordinate 544,245, forward strand.
TGCTGGTAATAACGTGGGCGAGGGGTTAGTCATAATTGTGTTTTGAGTCTGAAGAAATAGTGTGAACTTGACGACAAATTAATTTGTGTCTCTTCCTCCAGTGCAGATGCTGTTGATAACGGAGCAGACTGCCTTATTTTGCCATTAATTAGTTTTCCCAGGTGCAAACATACAGCCACGGATTGGCCAGCTGTGTGTGTGTGTGTGTGTGTGTACTCTGTGATGAGTCATCATAGCCCATATGGATAGTTTAGTATTTTCCTTTCACCAGTACTGATGAGGTCTGCTGTGTGTAAATGGGGTGTTTGGGGTGGTTTATTACCACGGTCACACTTGACTTACTGAAGAGGATTTATTCACTTCCTAGTAACATTTCACCCCAAAATTCACTGCAACACTCTTTTTCTTAATCAGTATTTTTGTCTTATTCTACAGTAAAAACGTCTACACTTCATTGAAGTTAAGTCTATTTACTTTCCCCTGGGAAAGTTGTTTTCCTGTTTTAATCGAACTGTAACTTTTCAACAATAATGCTGAATAACACAAATTTAGAGAGATTTATGCTTAAAGGCATAACACTATTTGCTGCTGTGGTAGACATTTTTTTTTGATTCAAGACATATCAAGACACACTATTTTACTAATCATATTTTTATTAAAAAATAATAATAACAATACACACACACTATTCAAAAGTTTGGGATCGGTAAGACTTTGTAAATATTTTTTAAATAGTCTCTTATATGCCATCAAGGCTGCATTTATATGCTAAAAAATACAGTAAAAACAGTAATATTGTGAGATATTATTACATTTAAATATTTTAAAGTATAATTCATTCCTGTGATATAAAGCTGGATTTTCAGCATCATTACTCCAGTCTTCAGTGTCACATGATCCTTCAGAAATCATTCTAATATTCTGATTTGCTGCTCAAGAAAATTTTTTTACTATTATAAATGTTGAAAACAGTTGTAGTGCTTAATATGTTTGTGGAAACCATGATATATTTATTTTCAGGGTTTTTGATAAACAGAAAATTCAAAAGTTCAGCATTTATTTCATAAAAAAAAATGTGATCATCATTCATCATTTAAAAAAAAAAAAGTGATAAACAACAACATCATTACAAAGTTATGTGGAATGACTGAACTAGTAAATGCACATAGAAAAGAAAGATTACAAATCAGAACTTAACATCTCAGTTGTTTCTTCCCGACATCAATGACTTCAAATGGAGAGAAAATTAAGGGTTTTGCTTAAGAGACTTAAGCAAAAGCCTCTGTTTTCTTTCCACTTGATGTCATTATTAGCAGTGAGGATCAACTGAGATGTTTTTTTTTCTCAGATATTTCTCTTTTCAGATGTTTGTCTTGAGCAAAAATACGCCATTCATCTTAATATGAGTCTTTTACAGAAGAGATCTCAACAATGTTCCGAACTACACTCAGATTTGCCAAGATACATCAAACATCTCAAGATGACCAAACAATGCTATAGCTGAACTGTGGAAGCTTGTTGTCACTACGGAATAAAAAAAGGTCATTGCAACTCTCTATCTCACAATTCTGACTTTTTCTCACATTGGGTGTAAACTTTTAATTGCGAGGTTTACATCTCACAAATTCTGAGCTTTTCTCAGAATTCTGAGAAAATTGCGAATTATAAACCGAATTTATAATTTACATCTCACAGTTATGTTTTTTTAAGTAATTGTGACCTTTTTATCCCACAAAAACCTTTTTGAATCTAAGAATCGCAAGAATCTCATTCTACTATGTTCTCGTTCTTACTATGAAAGCAAGAAACATGCTTTAGTATGTCAATGATGGTCTCATTTGTTATTTTAAAGGGGTCATAGGATGCCCATTTTCCACAAGTTGATATGATTCTTTATGAAAAGTCTGTAACATAGTTTGGTTAAAATTTCTCAATGGTAGTGTAAAAAAACACCTTTTTTACCCTGTCAAAAAACCGTTTTTGTAGCATTTTCCTTTAAATGTTAATGAGCTCTGCTGACCCCGCCCCTCTCTTCCGAGCTGCTCTAAGAGAGAATGTTTACTTTAGCCGCATTCATTGTGAAACTTGCTAATTAGCACATTATTAGGAAAGGCGATTTGGAAAGATTCATTAAAAAATATCATACTCACTTCTTCTGTAGATGAAGCTGGATCACGAATGATTCGCGCGAACATAGACGCATTTATGTAGATCGGGGGTGCATTCCCTTCAGAAACAAACGTAATCCACTGTGTCTTCAGCGGCTCAGATGTCGGGAGTAAATGACGACTGCTGTTCATTATTACATCCAACAACAGAACACCTCAATCGCTTAGGAGCCATTCTTGTCTACATCTGCTCCAGCGGTGAAACAATGGCGGACTGATGACAGCTCACTCAGGGCGGAGCTAAGGTAAGACACCAGTCCAGTCTGTGCTGAAACACTACTGTCAGTCAAACTATCGTGGGAGGGGCCTGTCTGTGTGAGGTCACACAGACAAGCATCTGAGATCGGCTCGATTTGAGAAAGGGGAAAACATTTAACCAGATAACAAAAAAAAACACTGGGTGGATTTTTATCATTATAGGGTGGTTGTGTACACACACTGCTAACACACATTTCAGTTCAAACACCTTGTAAAAGTGCATGTAGCATCCTATGACCCCTTTAAGAGAAGCACCCAGTGATTTATGACTGAGATCTCCCTTAAAGCAGCACTATGTAACTTTCTGTGTTCAAAATTTGCAAAATGTATATAATGAGCGAGTAAATCATGAATTCATCTTCCAAACCGCGTTTTTGTCTTATTCCGAATCACTACGGTACACTTATAATAAGTGCTTATATTTGGACTATTGTAGGCTGGTCGGGTCGTCACCGCTGCGGAGTAACACATACCTGCGTGAATCGCCATAGACATAAACTTAGAGAAGTAGCTCCGGTTGGAATGTTCTTCCACGGGATGTGTGCAGTTCTGTTTATTAACCGCTAGAGCGCCAAAAGTATAGCTTTAAGTCTTCAAAGCTATAAAAAAATTGCAGCATTTGATCAACAGCATAAGTAGAAATGCACACTCTCCATCCATTTCTATCCCATTGTGGGATCACAGATAACAGAAGAGCCACAGTAAGAGCAGAAGCAGAAGAAAGACGATGTGGGCTCAAAAGAGTGAGCAAGGCCAGAGGCTGCAGTTTAGGCTAGAGATCACAGGACAGGGAGGAGCCACATCACAACAACAGTACGCCATTTCTCTGTTTTCCCCAGTCTCGCTCTCGATCTCGCTCTCCCACACAGAGATCTACCTACAGGGCACCTCCGAGCAAAACATGATTATCAGGGGGAAACAAGTCAGGGTTAAGTGAAAGTTTGACTTTGTAAGAGTGTACAGATGTAGGACAAATGCTGAGTAATATGAGCTTGACACATTGTCTTATTCTGACTTCTGAGTTGTCAGTTTAACCTCAGTAATATCCAAATATCTATGCAGTCTGCAACTGATTCAGCTTTCTCGTGTGTTTGAGCTGCACTGTAAAACCCGACAAGTTCAGAATACTCAATTTTTGTGGACACCGATTACCTAATACATTTTAAGTAAACCAACTCAAATTTTTTAAGTAAACAATATTTATAAATTACAATTAATCCAAACTTAAAAGTTTCTCTTTCATTTTATTTAACATTTGAGTACACTATACTTAAAAGTACTGTTTAACCTAAGTAATGTTTTTAATTTATCCAGACTCAATTATTTTGATGCAAAAATACTTTAATTTCATAGAAATTCTATAACACACACACGCACAAACTCTTATGCATGACTCATAGGCTAATTAATTGATCATGCTGAAGTTCAGCATACATAAAAAAAAAAAATACAAATACAACATCAGCTAAAGAATTTAATTATTTATTCAGCCTTACAATTTTTAAAACCTTGTGAATGTCTCTGAACATGTAAAAAACACATTTCTGAACATTTAAAGTGCATCAAGAAATCAGGACATAAGTTTGACTACATATCTTACAGCAATGCATCAAACTGAAAGTGACATTGAAAAAAAATGAAAAAATTAAATAAATTATATAAAAAAATATTTAGGGCCTATATAATATTCAAAAAGGACATCAAGTCTATGCCATCGAAGACTTACAAAAACATCCAGAAATACTATAATTTAGTATAGTAAAAGGCACATCTCAATTTAAGATTTAGATCAACAAGTTATACTATTTAAAGCACAACTATGAAAAACTGAGGTAGATTTGGAGGGCAAAACAATATACAAAATGTAAACTTTCATTCAAATACTTGAAACAACATAAACAACAAACCAGTTATTATACTCGGCATCACAAACATGCATGTGCCTACATACAAGCCTTAACATGGCCTACACATTATTTAACAGGTCATTTTTGAGACTGAGTAGGCAGGGTTTCAGTGGTTTGCCATCATCAAGACCCATCAGTACTTTCTGGATGAAGCTAAAAGTAAGAGAGAGTTTCTTGGGGTAGTCCAAATGCAATGCATAGATCAACCCAAATAGCAATACAAATGCATCGGCAAACCTGGGGATATCACTCATCACAACATCATCTTCAACCACGATAGCGGTGCTTGCAGGATTGAAATGAACTGGACATGCTGTGCCTCTGTTGACCACCATGACAAGAGCAATGTGACAGTCTGTGATGTCTGGTTCACCTGACTCCTCACTCTGGAAGCAGCATAGAGGTTTAAGTGTAACTTAGTATATCAGAAGTAGACAATAGCATTTATATTGAAGAAGAGTACTGCACGTCACTGCTCAACAGGCAATTATATAGGTAGGTATTTCACAAGTGAATATTCTTACAATGTATATAAGATTTAAATGCTAGATACAGTACCTGCCAAAAGTTTGAAAACATTGAATGCTTTGAAAGAGGTTTATTTGATCACAAAGGCTGCACTTATTTAACCAAATAAATTAAACAAAAAGTAATAGTATATACAAAAATTCAATATATTATTTTACTATGTGACGTTTTAAAGTGCAATTATTCGTGATGCAAAGCTGAATTTTCAGCATCATTCATAATCCAGTCTTCAGTGTCACATGTTTTTTTCAGAAATCATTCTAATATGATTTGATGCCCAAGAAACATTTATCATTGCTGAAAACAGTCGTGCTTCTTTAAATTTCTGTGGAAACGGTGATACTTTTTTCTGGATTCTTTGATAAAGTTTAATGAACAGCATATATTTTGTATTTATTAAGTTAGTTTATTAAATAGAAATCTTTTGTTACATTATAAATGTCTTCAATGTCAATTTTGATCAATTGTAACCTAACCCATTTGCCACATGATAATCTTTCTTCTTAACTTTCTTATCGGGATAGTTCACCAAACAGCTTCACACTGATGTTGTTCTAAATCTGTATGAGTTTCTTTGTTCTCCTGAACACAAAATATATGTTGAAGAAGGTTGGTAACATTTTATGGGTCCCCATTGACTTCTTCAATAGTATTTTATTTTTCATAATATGGAAGTCAATGGGGAACCAAAACAACATTTGGTTAACAACATTCTTCAAAATATCTTAATTTTGTGTTCAGCACAAGAAAGAAACTCATACAGGTTTATACAACTCTTCGTGAGGGTGAGTAACCTGATGACAATGCTGAAAATTTGTGTCACAGGAATAAATTACATTATAAAAAAATTTAAATAGATTTTTTTTAAACTTCTTTTGATGATTTAAGGCAGCCTTGTTGAGACTAAGAGGGAATTTTTTCAAATAAAAAAATTAATGTAGGTTTTTCAAACTTTTAATTGGTACTGTGTAGGTAAGTGGCAGCTGAGGTCTATTACATAATTACCAGAGCATTGCTAGAGTTTATAATAATAATAATAATAAACAATTAACAAAGACGAACAATCTTGGATTTTAGCAGCCTGATACTAGCAGATTTGTGTATGAACTGAATACTTACATTCCACGTCTTAAAGAACTGTGGGTCTTCCTCACGTAAGTATACTGGGATTGCACGAAGGACTAAAGTGCGCTTTATGTTGGCATCATGAAAATCCTTCAATAACAAGTGAAAATTAGGCCAAGTAAGCAAGCCAACTTTATTTTATTTTTTAATACAATGAAGAAAGAGACTGTTGTAGTTACTGCTGACACAGTTTTACACAGCAGTCCATAGCAGAACCTTATTTGGACCAAGTTAATCTTTAACTTACCTGGACATCATAAACACTTAGGATGTCACGCAGCATCTCTGATACTTTGCCGGTGCGTGCTGCCTTCTGTCTGAATAATGCCATGAGTTGTGGTGTGTGACGGTCGAGCTCAGCATAGAACTGGTTCCGTAGGTTGACATTTGTAATGCGTTGGAACTCAGCACAAACCTAGAAAACCAAAAGTTATATACAAAAGTGTATAATAACCAATAATGAATTTAGAAAAAATAAAGATGAGTCTGTGTTTTACCTGTGCTTCAATCTGAAGGGCCGGCCATTTCTCTAAGAAGGTCTTCACCAATGGGTTTTCCAGAACAATCTCTTGTCGACGAAGGGCAAAGGTCTTCTGCATAAGATTTTCTATCAACAATAGGTTTTTCTCTCTCTTCTCAACTTCAGAAATAATCTGAACTCTCATTTCTTCCAGACTATCCTGGTTTTCTCCTCTGGGGAAGTCTGGAAGGTAGTTAACTTCAGCCCGTCTGGCTCTTTTTATGTTTGAGTGGGGGTGTTCATTTTCAGGGTTGTTTTTGCTCCTCTTGCCTGTGTTGACAGACACCTCCACACATCCAGATCTGGCCAGCTTTGTACGAAAATTACCCATTTTAAATTTGAGACTCGTCTTCCACCCGTACCATCCACTCACACTTCCCGGCTCCTTAAGACATGGATGAGTTGTAACGAGAGCCTCTGCTGCCATTCCTATGTCCCTGTCACTGGGGTATGGTTTGAATTTGTGCATCACTTCAGCCATGTTCTCTAAGATGTTGTGCTTTTGGGCCCTGGTTAATTTCAGCATCGTTCCAGATGTCTCAAAGGCCACATTTCCGTCTTCAAGGATATGCTCCACTTCATAGGAAAACGTAGGCACAGGGAATATATCAGGCCAGGTCGTCTGACGCTGGCTTACAGGCCCATGAGGGAGGATGTCCGTATTAGAACTGGTATTAGAGTAGGTATCAGATTCTGATCTGACAACTTTCAATGTGCCTTTCTCAGGTAAGTCTTGAACATCAACTAGACAGCAAAGCTCTCCGTCAAAGTCAGGATCCTCATATTGCAGTGTAAACTCAAAGTCCAGTCTTGGCTTGACTTTCTCTCGCAGCATGTTGATTAGCTCTTCCACTGATTTTGGCCGCTCTGTCAGAGTTACCTTCACGGCAACATCTGAGGCAATGTAAACACGCAGCAGGAATTTCTGGGGTTCTGCTGTCATCTGGAAGACAATACATTTGTTTCAGATTTAGCTGAGGGGACAGTTTACCCAAAAAAAGCAAAATCTGCTCTCATTCACTCCGTCATGTTGTACCAATCCAATAAGAGGTTAGTTTCTTTAAAACACAAATTATGGCATTTTTAAACTAATGTCACTACACAAAGCCAATGCAACCAAAATTTTTCAAGATCCAAAAAGGTCATAAACTCGTAGTAAAACTAATCCATATAAATTGTGCTGTTTATCTTGTGAACACAATCGCTCAGTCGCTTTTGGGCCTTAACAGTTTCAACTTTCAATGCAGGGACAGAAATCACTCAGGTTTCAAAGAGGATTTTTTATTTTGGGTGAGCACTCTCTTTAAATGGTTTCAAAGCATCCATTTACACATTGTCAGTATAATTTTCATGACCTTATAATGGAATAAAATAGCACTGTAAATTGTAATTTTTGTAGGCATTGATGACACTAAGAAAAAAAATTATACCGGCCTTATTCTTTGACCTTCTTTTAAAAATTGGGGTTAAATCAACAGTTTAGCTGTTGACAATCCAAAAAATCTAATCTCAATCTACTTTCAGTGTAGCAGTATGAATTGTTTGGGGGTCAACAGCAGTTTGCCGTCAACACTGTATGCAGACAAAGGGAGACAGTCATTGAGCTCTGATATGCTGTGGACAGTCATATTCCCTGGTGAAAGTTCATATGATCTCAAGTGTTCAATGTAGCATGATTTGTGCTCTTGGCAAAGAAATGTGGTGGTGTTGTTAACAAGAAGGATCTGATCAATTTTGCTAAACTGAGGAAGTCCCCCCTCCTGCCCCACTGATACAAACATCCCAGCATCATAATCAGCACCATCAATAATGATCCTTGATGTGCTGTAAATCATGTTGCTGTCTGTTTTTTGTTCAATGTGTACTTTTGCGACCTCTGGAAGAGATGAAACCAAAACAGAAGAGACATTTGATGTCTGCTGATGTGGTTTAAAAAATGATGGTGCATTCAGGTAGTATGCTACCATGTGCTGATGCCTAGATGCTAGTGTTTTTAACACATTCTTAAAGTTTTGTGTATCATGTACCACACGCTTGAAAAAGCGGTGTTTACCCTCGAATCTCATCGTCCACAAATGGACAAGAGACCCAAAACAACGTATGAGATCTGGATAATGCTCCACATAGTGATGCTTAGGGAGCAGTCTGAACTCAGGAAAAACTTCCTGAAGCATATGTCGGTGATCCTGTATCTTAGTCTGCAAATACTGTATGGATTCATCATCAAATGATGGAGACAACATCAGCTCTACAAGCTCTTTCAAATCCATCAAAACATTCCATGCACCTTCTCCCTCAGGAACTTTATTACCAATCATCAATGGGAGTAGTCTCAACATTGTGCTATTTTCGTGGCCATTGCCACCAATGGTCTTCTTTCCAGCAAAGTTCTTTGAGATAGGCTGTGGTTTGTCCTTTTTGTCTGAATGTTGGTAAGGGAATGACACAATTTTCCTGTTCAAAAACTCAAGGGTAAAATATTTGAGCCGAATCATCTCCTGAATACACAGGGCCAACTCCACAGGAACAATTCCCTCAAGAAGATCATGCAGTATATCTGGTGGGAAACCAGTGGTTGTATGAAAATACTGCAATCTCTCTCTCAAAACACATTCCCGTTGGACACCAAACTGACTTTGACCATCTCTTTGTACAACATCCTGCACATCATGGTCATGGCTGGCTTTTGTTCTTAGACTAAATTTGCCATCTCCAACTTCATGAGACTGAATCTGGTCTCGTGTAGCATGGCAGAATCTACATATATATCCTGCTCTGAAAGACTGCGTAAAGCCTGCTAAGGAATGGGCCGCCAGATTATCAGACACAACACATAAAACAGTGCCTCGCACTGACTGGCCAAGGCCTTCAAGGAATACACCGTCTTGTTCAAGCGTGCGAAGGTCTTGTAACAGTGGGCCAAGTGCTCTTTGGTAGCCACACCTCTGAAGATCAGACACCTTACATAGTGCTGCTAGCTGAATCACATGTAGCGCAGATCTGTATTTACCTGGTAGATCAGCAACCACCCAGTACACTGAACACAGTTTGTGGATTTTCCGTGATGTGCCGAGTGGATTTGCGATTTCAAGATCATCAATGTACAAAATCAGTGGCAGTGACAACTCTGAAGATGACAATAAATGATTCTCTTGGAAATATGAGCCATCTTGATGACTCATGTAATGGCCTTTTTGGGAGATTTTGGTTTCCTTAATTCTGTCAAGGATGTCAGTATGTTTGAACATTTCCTGAATCATCTGGAGTACAGGGACGTAAACTACTGTGCGTCCAGGCTCTAACACATACTGAATTGGCTTTACCACAGGGTAATTTTGCTCAATAAATGTTTTTCTTCGTTTAGTTGAAGACAACTCCTTACCTTTAGCAGTGGCACTTACAAAAATATTTGTGTCTCTAACAGCATCTACCAAATCGTTCAGTATAGCTTCAGTAAGAGAGACATGATGCCTCTGTAGTAAGTCTTTTAAAGTTTCTTTGACAAGAGGTTGAGTCATAGAAAATATCTGAGTCAGATCATCAACTATTTGTTGAGATGCCATGTCAGAAACATGAAGAATAGTTTGCATTTTCAGAAACAAGGAGGACAAATTATGGTGCAACTGAGCTCTTAACTGGCTGGTGTCACACCAACTGTCAGGCTCAGGAAAATCAAATGTGTCTGCATACTCAGACTGAAAAGGACCCTCAACATCAATGTCAGCACTGATTAAACCTGGGGCACTATCGTCTTTTTCAGTTGACACAATGTCATCACAAATGTCTAAACTTCCTGCATGTTTCCTACTTTTGTGTGCATTAAATGAAGAATAGACATTTGTGCGGTAGTCACAGTTCTTAAATGGGCATGTTACAGATTCATGGTTTTTTAAGTGTTTCCTGAAATGAGTGAACATTGTTGCCTCTGAGAAAGGCTGTTTAAAGTCACACAAGCGACAAGAAAAAACTACATGTTCTGCTTGTGCTCCTTCACTTGCACCAGTTCTATGTGTGTCTTTGTGACTTCTTGATAAATGAATTTTCAGGGCATTAAATGACTGAAATGTACAAATACAAGTGTCATATAGACAAGGCAAAGGGCTAATTCGTGAATAATTGCTATGCTGTAAACGGTAGTGACTAAATATCTCTGCCCTGGTGTCTGAGGAGACAGGACACAACTTGCATTTCCACTCCATTTAAGTTAACATTACCTCGATTGTTGAGGCTTTGTTCAGCAAGCATCAATCTCAGCAAGCAACCAGTTCACACTGCAAGTGAAGAAAATATTCATTTATTATATTTCCAGTATTAGTACATCAGTCTTACAGCATTAGTATATTATAGTATTTTCAGTCAGTCAGATTTCATTATTTAACTGAATATAATATCTTGTTAACTTCCCGTCGGTGTAGCGTTAATCGTTGACATTAACTTACTGCTAGCCATTCACGTGCATGCAGAAAAAAAATCACATTTAACTGTTACCATATCAGGGCGCTTACCATAAACAATAGCAACACACTTTCAAAGCGTAAAAATGCAGTTAACTGAAAAGAGTTACCAACTAACTTTAACATTATTGCCCTAATTGCTTGACGTTATCATAACACTAAGCAGTGACGCTAAAATAGCATTCAAAAAGAGCGCACTAGCCGACTGCCGCGCTTCACGATGCTTTATAAAAACAGCGTATCCAAAAGATTCAACATTTTCTTCATTATATATTATTGAAAGATAACAAAAAACATCCTAGAAAACTTTCACAAATTCTTTCGATTACTTACAAGTTGTTCCATGCGTTGAATCCTGCCGCTCGAGTGTCCGCCATGTTGAATGGATTCTTCCAACGTCTATCAGAGCAACGTCACAACGACGTGACGTAAATGACGTAATTTACGCCGCGCAGTCAGTATACTTAAAAATATTCAGTGAAGTAGTGATGTTTACTCAAAAATGATGAGTCCCACAAAAATAAAAATAAACTGCTCGTCCAGAAAATGTTATTGTTTAAAGTAGCATTAACTATTTCACATATTTTAATTGTATTGTACTCAAATTTTCTATGTCAGTAGTACTGTTCGGGTTTACAGTGTGTTTAAAAGCATATGAGGAATACATGTGTGATTGTAGTGGCTAATTTAATTACATTTCAGTTTATGTGTCTGTAGTCTTGGACTTTGTGCTGTTGCACCATTAGAAAAGCCCTGTTTGCAGTCATATTTACATCTACTGTATGATTCATTTATTCCATGTCTGATAATTTGGGCTTTCCGGGATTGTGTAGTATTTACAACATAAATACGCCTTTTTCTGCCTTTTTCTAGGCCACTGAAAACTGGATTTATCATTTCATGTTAGTTTATGACATTTCAATTGTTAAAAGTGATATTGAATTGTGCATTGTATGATTACATTTCATGTCTCAATTTATGTACTGCAGTAAGCAACTTTGCACCTTTGCTCCTCAAAGAAATTATGAATTTTAAGGCAGTTACTTTAACACTCATAACAAAGGGATCTGTGGTATCAATGCAATTTAATGACATTATTGGGACATACAACCTTACTACACACGTTTTGAACTTTCTCACCACCTTTAAAGTACATACTTTTAGAGCATAGTATGAAAGTATGAAAATTTGGAAAACCAACAATTGCTGTCTACTGTTATGACTGTTGGTTTATTAGTAAAACTGAAACCATAAAAACAAAACATTTTTGTTACTTGAAATAAAAATAACATTGAATGAAGATTAGTATAAATATCATTATTCATATAAAAAAAAAAAGGAGATAGAGTTCACTTTCAGAATAGTGGACAATGGCAGCATGTTAACATTTTTGTTTAGTTTAAGTTAACGTACTCAGAATGACAAAATAGATACACACGAATTACACATGAAATAGAGAATACAAAATACTAGTTTTTAAAAAACTATAAAAAATATATATTTAAACGATTTAGATATTTAAAAAATATTAAAACAAACAAACAAAAAAATCCTAAAACTTTAGCTAAAAATCTAATTTTAAATATTAGCAAAACTATAATAGTGCAGAACTAACTACATTCACCCTGATTCATCCTGTATAATTTGTTAGTGAAGTTGCCTTTTCATCCATCATCATAGCAGTGTGCTAATGAAAACGTTTAGTTTTTCTTTTTATTGGAATATATCTTTGAAAAATTGCATCCATTCAATTCAACTCAGTGCACCTGAAAATCCCACATTTGCAGCTATAGAGAAATGTAACGCACAAAAACTTGGACATAGCAATGAGTCATCAGTATTTTTGCTTTTAAATGCATACAATATATCTGTTGAAAGTGAATTTTGTCACTAGCAGATTGTAGACCTCAAAGCTAACAGACACGGATGTCCTATTTTAATCTCATGGAGTTTTTACAGTGCTGTTAGCCCAGTAATGCAGATATGCTAATTTGAAATGAATATGCATGCCATGTTAATTTGCCTTCCAGTTCCATTACCTTTCCTCATATTGAACAAATCAAATGAAAGCAGCACTGTCAGCAATGGTTTGCTTTGTAGATGAAGACACAGGCCCACCAAAGAACTTAGTGTAAATTCTCGAGAAGGTGTGTGAACTATAAAGACATGAAGGAGCTGCTGCCTTATATGATGATGTACTGGATGCAAAAATTGTTCAAAGCCATGCATCCGTTCGGAGATTTTGCGTCATATTGTTGATTGTCTGAACAACAGCTGTAAAGTCAGCATGACCATGCACAATATATGCATGCTTTATTAACTTCACCTATGACCAATCTTCATCATCATAACGCAATTCTTCAGAATATTACGCTTGCACCAGTAAAGGTGTTTGGAATTTAAGAGATTGATAGACATGCATATAGAGAGAGAGGTGGAACTGAGATGCATGAAATCTTCAACAAAAAAGATTCTGATAAAAGTGACTGATCCTGTCTGTGGCTGAAGCCTAACACCATATATTTCAGGTGTGAAGGCAACTCAACATCAACATCTTTATTGATGTATCTTCTTGTATGGCTGACAGGAATGTTGCACACTCAAAAGAGCTATGACAAACTATATTGACTAATTAATTTTGAAGTCTAAAGGACTGGAGCATAAATTTCACTCAAGAATGCTGAAAACTGACTTTATGATGTTAGAATAGGGCTAGTTCATCCAAAAAATGAAAATAGCTGTCTCATTATCACCCCAAAGTAGTTGCTAAACCCGTATACATTCTTTGTTATGCTGAACAGAAAGGGAGATATATGAAGAAAGTTTTGTAACCAGGCTGTTTTGGAAGTGGGGGCGACAGTTGACTTCATAGTAGGACCGAAAAACGAAAAAAAAATACTATGGAAGTCAATGGTGCCCAAAAACTGTTTGGTTTTTTTTTTTTCACCCCAACATTCTTCAGAATATCTGACATTGGTGTTCGGGCAGAACAAAGGACATTAAGACGGTTTGGAATGACAAGAGGTGGAGTAAATGATGACAGAATTTCATTGTTGAACGATCCCTTTAATATCTTGACCAAATGTACTGATTTTCAGCATGCATGCTACACGTTCTCCATGTGCTACTGTGCATTTAGGTGCATGCATCTCAATTAAGTTACTATTTGTCACGTGCTCAAAATTGAGAGTAATTTTTTCTACTGCATATCTCCACTTAGTTGAAGAAAAACATAAGACATCTGGTGCGGATAGCATTCTGTATTTGAAATTACCATGGACTTAAAGTACACTTACCACAGGACTTAAATTGGTCACAGATTGTGATGTTATAGTAGTAACATTTAACCCCTCAACACCAACTTTATCTTTGTAAAAAATGATCATGCTTGTGTGTCATAATTTGAGGAAGTATTTCAATAAAAGGTTTTTGCAGACTCTTCAAGCTCTTCACTTCAACTTTAGCAAAATTAACAAAATGGGAATAAAGTCATTGCTGTGAGGGACTGAGATATTCTTTCATGCTTCTGTAATTTTTGATTAAACATGATGCAATGTTTTATAGTGACCCAAACCAGCGAACAACACAAAACATTACAGAATCAAATCCATTGCTTTTTTCTTTATAATCATTTTGGCCATGGCTTTTTTTTTTTCATTTGTATTTTATTTTATATATTTTTTGTTTAAATAAATAAATAAGTAGAATAAACATATCAGTTAATACTGGATGACAATAGAACCAGGACGAGGAAATTAATTATATATGTTTTTTCCTGAAACCATAAAGAAAGGCACTGAAATAGCAAATAAACTAAGACGCGTTTAAAAGTTTATCATGTAATTTAACAGTTTTTAAAACAGTAATTTTTTGTAGTTTAGTTTCCTAAATGTGATAAAATCATGAAGAAAATGATCTTTATGTATGTATGTAATATTTTGCCAATACAATTACATTTGCTCTATATTTCATATTATTATTACAATGGCACAAGTAACACATATCTGTAACATTGGTTTTGGGTGCTGGTTTATGTTCATAGTTTCATGTCTTTTTTTTTCTCTCTCCATAGTGCAGCGCCACATGAAGTCGAACACACCTATTGTGTTGTTGTGAATGTGATGTCACTTCCTGGAGGATGATGTCATTCAGGAATTGGCTTTTGTAAGTTAAAGAGATTTTACAGTATACTTCCTGTAGAAGTATAAAAGGGAAACTGAAGACACAAGCTGAAATGAATATTCCCAAGAAAACAATTCAAAGTAGTGACGCTATTTAAAATTCACTTGTATATTCATTTAATTGTGATATTGGGATACATTAAAACTAATACATATTTTTTTGTCTGTTTAATATTTTATTCCATACATTTAAGACATTAAACTGTAATGCATAGTAGGAATGATCAGTGTGAAATATATTGCTCAAGTACACAATGATGATTCAATCTGAAATCTTCTACTTACCAGCCCAGATCTGAAACCTTTAGGCCACATGCAGGTGGTGTAGTGGTTCCAGCTCTGTTATGATAACCCAAAGGTTGTGTGTTTGAGCCCTTGAGAGCTGCACACTTCCCTTATCAGCGCTGTGCTCTTGAGCAGGGCACTTAACCTGACAACTGCTCCAGGGGACTGCTCTTCAAATATGTAATTTGCTTTGGATATAAAGCTCCTGGTAAATACAAAACAAATGCACTCTTTTGTATTCTTTCTCAAAATAATAATCAATAAATAGACTGGGAAATTGCAGTAAAAAATATAATTTAATGATGATACTGCACATTAAGGCTCTTTTTTTTTGTCTGTGCAATTCAATTTGTGGCTGGCTGTGTTTGAAATTGAATAGCGTATACTACTCACTACATACTGCATAGTATGCACTGAAAATGTCATGCGATTTTTAAAAATTCAATATAAAACAAGCATTATGCCAACTAAGTGTTTTTGCGAAAAATGTGGACGATAGTCCATAACCTCACTTTGTTACATGGTTAATTCAGTAGAGTCAAATCACAATTATTTGTATAGCACATATGTATGAATAACAGGTGTTTCAAAGCAGTCTTCGAATTACTATAACAGGAAATAAAGTATATTATGTAAATATAATTCAATATGAAAAATAGAAAATGTGTAACTGCAATAAAGAAATTTACAGAAGACAATAGTTGTCACATATTCAATAACTAGTCAGTATGTTCAACGTTTAGTTTCATAAGAGTGCAGTTTAGCGTTCAAATTTTGGTCTATCATGTCAGTGGAAGTTACATCTATAATATATTGAGCTACATATTTTAATATCAGTTTTTTTTTTATTTAGTTTTATGTTTCAACTATATATGTTGGGAATCTTTTAAAGTAGAGTCGTGACATTATCTCAAAGTAAATATTCTTTTGTAAATTAATCAAATTTTCGATAGAAATGTTTTGGCAGTATAAATGAGTCTACAAAAAGAGGTTACATATGCCTGAAATGTGTATGATTTGTGACAGGCTAGTGACGATCAATGTTGAGAAGCATTGCATTGGGGGATTATCGTAGTCATTGTACACAGTCTACATGTACATAATAGCGTTGAAAGGTTCTGTGATCTTATAAAACATAGCTGCTGTTTAGAGTTCAATGAAAGCGGTTCCTTTATTTGCTGTATTTTCTATATCCGTTTTCAAAGAAACACTTTATATTAAATCATATATTTCCCTACTGAGGTTGTATATTACTTAAGTGTCAGGTTTATGCTTACTTACGCTAAAACCTGTTTTAACACCAAATGAGCATTTGAAGAAACAGCACATTTCCTGTCAATTAAATGTCACGATGTCCTTTGACGGTGAATAAGATCGACACCGTGTCGCTTAGTTGTGTAGTACTGTGAATAGAAGAGGCATTGGACTGAGTTTCTTTTGGTGATCACATGTCAGTCATTTGAAGATCTGGCAGTGGATTTCTGCATGTGAGGCAAGCATTAAGGAGGTATGACACGCACACAAGCCAACTTGTCGGAAAATTCACATTTCTGTGAAGGGACGGGTTGATTAATTATGGTGACACATGATGCTGAGATGCTGAATCATTATTTATATGAATCAGTCTACTTTTAAAAATCCCACAAAATCTATCCACTGTTGGAGATATGGACGGTGAGTAATCTATTGCAGTATACAAAAATATGTACAGTGGGTACGGAAAGTATTCAGACCTCCTTAATTTTTTCACTCTTTGTTATAATGCAGCCATTTGCTAAAATCATTTAAAGTTCATTTTTTTTCCTCATTAATGAACACACAGCACACCATATTGACAGAAAAAAACAGAATTGTTGACATTTTTGCAAATTTATTAAAAAGAAAAACTGAAATATATCACATGGTCCTAAGTATTCAGGACCCTTTGCTCAGTATTTAGTAGAAGCACCCCTTTGATCTAATACAGTCATGAGTCTTTTTGGGGAAAGATGCAACAAGTTTTTCACTACATGGATTGGTTGATTTTCCTCTGCCTATTTCCTCCATTGCAGATCCTCTCCTAGTTCTGTCAGATTGGATGGGAAAGTTTGTCTTGTTGGACATGCCATTTTTAGGTCTCTGCCATGATGCGTATGCTCGCAAGGGGTTTTTTTGTAAGGTCCCGGGACTCTGGACCGCGGCCAGCCTTCACGAACACCAGTCACAGATTTGTTGTGAAGCCACTCCTTCGTTATTTAGCTGTGTGCTTAGGGTCATTGTCTTGTTGGAAGGTTAAACCTTCGGCCCAGTCTGAGGTCCCTGAGCACTCTGGAGAAGGTTTTCGTCCACGATATCCTTTGTGTACTGGCAATCGCACGCGCATTCATCTTTCCCGCGATTGCAACCAGTCGTCCTGTCCCTGCAGCTGAAAAACACCCCACAGCATGATGCTGCCACCACCATGTTTCACTGTTGGGACTGTATTAGACAGGTGATGAGCAGTGCCTGGTTTCTCCACACATACCGCTTAGAATTAAAAAAAAAGTTCTATCTTGGTCTCATCAAACCAGAATTTCAGGGTGTTTTTAGCAAACTCCATGCTGGCTTTATGTGTCTTGCACTGAGGGAGGAGAGAGAGAGGGTCCGCGGGCACTCGCCATAACGCCCCGACTGGTGGAGGGCTGCTGTGGTGGTTGACTTTCTACAACTTTCTCCCATTTCCCAGCTGCATCTCTGGAGTTCAGCCACAGTGATCTTTGGGTTCTTTTTTACCTCGCTCACCAAGGCTCTTCTCCCCCGATAGCTCAGTGTGGCCGGACGGCCAGCTCTAGGAGGGTTCTGGTCATCCCAAACGTCTTACATTTAAGGATTATGGAGGCCACTGCTCTTAGGAACCTTAAGTGCAGCATAAATTTTTTTGTAACCTTGGCCAGATCTGGGCCTTGCCACAATTCTGTCTCTGAGCTCTTCAAGCAGTTCCTTTGACCTCAAGATTCTCATTTTCTCTGACATGCACTGTGATCTGTAAGGTCTTATATAGACAGGTGTGTGTGGCTTTCCTAATCAAGTCCAATCAGTAAAATCAAACACAGCTGGACTCAAATGAAGGTGTAGAACCATCTCAAGGAGATGATCAGAAGAAATGGACAGCACCCTGAGTTAAATATATGAGTGTCACACAGCAAAGGGTCTGAATACTTAGGACCATGTTATATTTCAGTTTTACTTTTTTAATAACTCAAAAAATGTCAACAATTTTGGGTTTTTCTGTCAATATGGGGTGCTGTGTGTACAGTAATGAGGAAAAAAATTAACTTAAATGATTTAGCAAATGGCTGCAATATAACAACGGGGGGGGGAGTAAAAACTTTAAGGGGGTCTGAATACTTTCTGTACCCACTGTATATATATATATAACTCCATATTATGTATATAAAGTGGGGCTATTCCTACTGCGGACCACTACTTAGAGTTATTGTGAATCCTTCCCGTAGTAATATTGCTTTGTCCTGAAGGAAAAGGATCCTACAGATTTCTATCTGTGGCGTTTTTATTTAAACGATACACTCTAAGAAATGTGCGGTTTTAAAAAGGTAACAAATAAGCTATGGGTTGTTTTGAACCCCAGCGGTTGGGTTGTTGGAAACGCCAACCGCAACCTTTAGGTGTTCTGGGCCTGGGGTTTCGGGTGGTGCGTAGTGTTCTGGATGGTGCTGAGGGTGTATTGGGGTGGTGCGGTAGTGATGTCTTTGCTGGGATGATTGCTGAGCGCGTGTTTGGTGTGGTTGATGCTAGTTGTTCTGGGGTTTGTTCGGTTGTGGTTGGTACTCTTTATAAGTGTTATGTTGGTTGCCGGAGTTTTTGAGGGTGCTCTGGGTGTTGTAAGTGTTATGGGGTGTTTCCGGTGGTTTGCATAGTGTTTTAGTGGTTGTTTGAGGTGTTCTGGGGTGTATGTTTGGTTTCGGGTGGTTGATAGTGTTGGTGTGGTTGCTGTGAGTGTTTGGGGTGTTCGGTGGTTGCTGGGTTTGTTCTGGTGGGCTGTGGTGTTTCCGTGGTGTCCAGGTGGTGGCTCGGGTGGTTGGATAGTGTCTAGGTGCGTGCTGGAGGTGTTGTTCTGGGGTGTTTCGGGTGGTTGGCATAGTGTTTTGGGTGGTTGCTATAGTGTTCTGGGTAGTTGATGAGGTGTTTCCTGGTTTGGTATGTCTGATGGTGTTCTGGGTGGGGTGCTTAGGTGTTCTGTGTGTTGTTTGATGAGGGTTTGCTTTGGGTGGTTGTTGAGTTTGTTCTGTAGTGTTCTGGTAGTTGCTGAGGTTTGGTCTGGGTGGTTGTGTGGTGTTCTGTGTCTGGGGTATTCGAGAGTGTTGCTCAGGGGGCTGGCATCGTGTTCTAGGTGGGTTTTGCTGATGCTGTTTCTGGGGTGTTGTTGTGCGGTTGGTTGGTTGGTCATAGTGTTTCTGGTTGGTGGCTGAGTGTGTTCTTGTGATGGTTGCAGGACGGGGTTGCTGTATGTGTTCGGGGCAGTGGTGATACCTGGGCAGTCGCTAGGTGATTGCTGGGGAGTTACCAGCATAAACCCAAGTAATAAAAAAAAAACCTAACAATATAGGATTCTTAAATGCACAATTACTCTGTTCTGAGTGGAGAAGGAGCTATTAGCAAGTCAGCATGTAAAATCGGGCTCTTCGGGCTGACATGGTGATGGTTCTAAATAGAACTGTTACTACATGTTAAGAAACTTTTTTTCTTTTTTTTATTGTATTATCCGCCAGGTGAATATCCTAAGTGCAATCATTTAGAAAAGTAATAGCACACTTCTCCACAACAAGCCACATGATTTGAAGAATCATTCATGACTGTAATAGAAAAACTTGACAAGTTATGCACTGAAGTGTAATACTTAAGGTTGGGGTCTGAACTGAATTTCAAAAGAAATTTTGTCTTTGCAACCCCAGCTAATAACTGGAACTATGTTTTTTTGGTCATTGTATACAAAATTATTAATCTAATTTCAATAGAGCTGTGATCTAGTGGTCCGGTTTGAGTCTCGCATGCAATATATTTCATTGTCTCTCTCACTTTTAAATAATTTCCTGTCACTCTCAGTTTTAGGTCATGTAAAAGTTCAAAGCAAAATAACATAAGAGAAGAAACGTTCTCAGATGCGTATGCGTTCCTGAAAAGAATAAAAGACACTGTCTGGATGGACAGTTGAGGTGAGCTGTCTTTTAGCGGACACACAGCAACACCAATTTAACCCAAAGACCAGAAACGTGTTCTGACCAGTGCTTTATCTTTACTGCACGGACAGTTGGAAATCAAAATGACACACTGCCCTGTTATTTGTCAGTGGATTTGTTAACACTGACAAGCACAACCTTTTATTGATAGAGCCATGAGGACAACTGCTGAGCAAGACGTGTTATAACCTTTGGAAATATCAGACAGACTCATATTTTCTGCTCGCAGCGTTTTCGGGTAGTGCCAAAAGCCTCCTGTGCGGGCTCACAAAGGGTACTGTTTTTTTTTCCTCAGCAAATTATAATTTCAAGGAGATAAGTGCATTAATAATTGATTACTGCATTTTACAACAATTTAAAGATCTTTTTCCCTCTTCACATTAGTTTGGTTCTATCTATAGGCTCTCGATCTGGTTTTGCTTTGACCCCATTCAGCATCGTGCTGATGATAAAGCTGAACAAAGCTGTCTGTGTTTCAGTATTCTTCATATTTTATTCAAAAACAAGATGAGCACGATTGCTTTGTTTATCTGCATAGCTTCCTCAACATCGTACTAAAGTAATCTTTTGAAAACAGCCATGCCTTATATACACAAGGGATGGGGAGCTTTCTGGTTATTGCATCATATCCAGAGCTGACAAGATTTCTCTGTGTTGTATGGAGATTGCTCTCCATAAATTCTTGATTTACAGTACTCACCTAACATGCTAATCTCCTCTCAGGAGGGATCAGTGACAATGCTTCAGGCTTTACGAGATAACATTTTGGTAACAGCGTTTTTGTTAGTAACTGTAGGCCTATGAAGAAAATATATAAAAAAATACTACCCATGGATTTCCTACTGATTTTCATGATTTATCCAGTCATCTAAATTACTGGATTACTGGAGCAGTTCAATATTCTAGCTGAGCATAACTAGATATATGTAAATTCACTGTAAAAATTTACAATATTTAAGATTTTTGTAGTTGTAGATGACATCAGTGAACATTTTTGGTTACTATCTGTATCTGTTGAAATTTTAATTATTGTCAATGTATGTCTTAAGGCTTAATCTTACTACATGAAAATTCCTTGAAGGGATACACCAAAAAAAAAGAAGAAGACAATTCTGTCATCATTTACTCAACCTCAGGTGCTGATGCTTTACAATTTGAATGATACAATTTTTGTCAATGTTATTTTTTTTAGTAATGCAGGACTATATACACCATGAAAAATGGTAAAATACTACCCATGTGTTTTCATGATGTTTTTCATGATTTTTCCAGTGATTCAAATTGCTGGATTACTAGACCAATATTCTTGCTGAGCATAACTATGTTCTCAATAAAATCTTAAAAATATTGGATTTTTTTAAAATAAACAACCTATAACCAATATGTTTTGGGAACCAACTTGGGACTATAAAATAATTTTTGTTGGCCATAACCAGGCCATATTGAAATGGGCACACATGCTGGACATTGTGTCTCCACAAAGTGATATACCTGTATATTATATTATAAAGTGGACATTAATGTGTGTATATATATATATATATATATATATATATATATATCTATATATATATATATTATTATATATCTTATATAATATTATAAATCTAATATTATCGATGCGTTATTTAATACTACTCTATACTAAATTTAAATATCTCTGTATCTTTTGCTTTTTGTCAGAAATAAAGCCTGTTATCAATAGCTGTTTAAAATAGATAGATAGATAGATAGCAAGAAACAAAATTGTGAGCTGTCCCGCTATTCTTGAATTTCTTCTTTTGTGTTCTGTAAAATGAAAGTCATACAGGTTTGGAACAACATGAGTGTATATAAATGATGACAGAATTTTCTTTGGGTGAACTATCCATTTCATTTAATTAAACTCATTGAATTTCTTTAATGAGTGAAAGAGGTAGATTATGTTTTTTTTTCTTTTTTTCCAAACCCACACATGCACATGCTTGACTAATACACAAGTGAGTAAATGAGATGCAAATACTACACTGTTGCATTTGCATGCGTTTCGTTTACAGAAAATCTTTTTCCGTGTGATCTTCCGGCAGAAGACGTCGCACGCAAAATAAGAACAATCCCCCCGCTTGTAGACTTGGCTAAAGTTGACATGTTGTCTGTTCCTGAATCAGATTTCATGTAAAGCAGGAACAAAACTCACTGCAACAAAGAGACTGGTGGAGGAGACTATACATAATTCAGCAGTGTGTGTGTTTGTTTGTGTGTGTTTGGAGGAAAATTCAATTGCTTTGAAAGGCATTTATCAATTCACTCACAAATACTTCAGCAGCGCAACAGGGGAGCTTAATTTGTGCTGTGGTGCCGATGTGCTGGTGATCTGATTCAATTCTTGCCAGGACTCCACAAACAGTCCCTGCCCATGTCCTCCTTGACCTTCCCGTCTGTTGGAGCAAGGTAGGCACAGGAACAGAGGCATTGTGGGCGCCTGGTGTCTGCGTTTGGGCCTTTTGTATTCATAGCATGTGCTGTGGGAACGCTGTGACAGCGAAAACACAAACGTGTTGAGAAAAACAAGAGAGCTGAGATTTGGAGCTAATTGAGAAAGGCAAAACAAGTAAACATACCTGCAAATCGATGTCAAAGCAAAAATAGCTCGAAAGCTTTAGAAATCTTTTTCGATAGTTAGAAATCTCTTTTCTTTTTTCTAAGACAGTTTGGTTTGATTTAGCTCCAAGCCTTCACTAGATGTGTCAGTACAAGGCCAGGTTCACACAGCAGCAGAATATGTTGCTTAATTGAGTTACGTTCACACACAGCTTGGTTATTTATAGGAGTGAGAACCACATTCTATAACCAAATTTACACCTGTGAATTTTAGAACTCACAACCTTTTCATGGCAAACCCCTGCTGTTTGAACTCAACTGTACAGGACGACTGCTAGTCTGTCATGAAGTATTATAATTAGATAGAGAGCCACTTCTGACTTGTGTGTGTTTCATATATGATGAAACACACACATACATGAACTTAAACTGCTCCTTTTTTAAAACCAAATTAAGACTTTTTGAGACCTGCAGAAACCATCATTTACATTGTTGTGACCAGCAGGCTTTTCTAGAGCTTTGAAAGAGTGAATCATTTTGGGAAGCAATTAGTTCAGTTGACTGAAAGATTAGAAAGGTTCATTTCACTTCTATTTAATTTTTTTATGTACTGTTTGGTAAGGTGACTGGAGGTATCACCATTTTACAGCACGTTCAAAACACCACAAATAGGCTGCTGGTTAGCAGAGCTATCGTACCAGAACAAGGTATGTATCTATTCTTAATAATTCTAAATATTATATTTACTTAACTTAATGCCCTATAATGTCTTATACTTTTTGAGCTCATTCAAGTGACGTCTTATATCAGGTGATCAAAAAAATTTTTAATAACTAGTTATTTTTTACAAGGGAAAAAGTCTGTTTTGTGCTGTCTTGAATACAACATTGAAGTTTCAGTATGATTATATGCCAATTAACAGATCTCATTAGGTTGAAGCTCTTGAGGGGAATCTCATCATGAAGTGTTAATCCTGTATTATGATTATAATCAAAGATGAAAGCTTGTGTCATCTTTATTCTAACCTATCTATTTAACCGGCACTGTAGTCTTTAGTCTTTTATCATGCTTATGTAGTGCTGCAGGCTGTAATTCACCTTTTCACTTCCCTCCTCCCTCATCTCCGGTGTCAGCCGCAACTGCCTGAATGGATGCTTAACCTCCACACCCCAACTGGCCTCCCGTATCACACCACAGGCATCCTGTAGAGATGTGCTGTGGACTGGAAGTGGCTACCATTATTAATCAGGTGAGAAATACAGCAGATTCCTGGTAGGTATGATGTTGCTGCCGTGATGCATGATGGGAAATTTCCATGATTTCCATGGATGTTTTGTCATGTCTGTCTACATCATGCATAATGTATTTTAATATGTGCCAGTATCATTTAAGAAAACAATTTAGCTACAAAAGGGATAATATCACACACACACACAAAAACACAAACACACACACACACACACACACACACACACACACAAAAACACAAACACACACACACACACACACACACACACAGGTTTACATTTGTGAAAAGTGGGGACATCCCATAGGCGTAATGGTTTTTATACTGTACAAAAAAAAATTTTCTATTGCCCTACACCAACCCTAAACCTAACCCTCACAGGAAACTTTGTGCTATTTCAGATTTTCAATATGTTCCATTCTGTGTGATTTATAAGCGTTTGGAAAAGTGGGGACATGGGGTAATGTCCTGAAAAGTCACCTTCTCCTTGTAATACCTATGTCATACTTTGTCATTATACAAATTTATGTCCACATTTGTCACAAAAACGCGCACACACACACACCACACACACACACAAACACCCCACACACACACACACACACACACACACATACGTATATTAATTAACGTTGCCACCAGGAAAATGATTTTGGGATGAGACACCTACAAATCAGAAAAATAAATTAAAAATAACATTCTATGTAAGTGTATTATTTATATATTATGATTTAAAATTTATATTTGTGTATTTTTTTGTGATTAGATTAAGATAGATTAAACCTGATCAGTTAAAATAAATTATATCTTTGGAGTACTTGATTCTGTTTGGTCAACTGTGGCATTCTGCAGAAAAATATTTTAATATTATTGTATAATTCAGTTGTTCAAGACAAACGATTTTGGATGATGGCACTCCAAACCACTCAAAATCAGTGAAAACAAATTATTTTGTTGATTTTATGACCTCTCAAATACTTGATCTGATTGACATTTGACTGTAATATATTTTTCTTAATATTTAATGAATGTTTGCCTAGGTAAACTGGATTTAAGAAACCATCAAACAAAAAAAAAAAAAGACATAATAAAAATTCGTGAACATAAATATTTATTTTTGTTTATCATACAGCACGCTGGACTTTGGGATTCTGGACTTTGGCATTCTGCATAAAAACAAACAAACATTGAACCATTAAATAAACAGTATAGCAACAAGGCATAATGTGCATTGGTAAAAGGAACAAAATCTAATATGATTATGTAATTGTTCACTGTCCCATCCAACTGGTTTCCCTGTATTCTGTATTCATTTGTTGTCTCTGCTATCATTTCAAAGTCTTTTTATTCTCACATAATAGACTAATTTCAACTCAAATCAATGCCCATTTATTTATTTATTTGCTAAGTAGCTGTGTAATAAGTGGGATAATGTGCAGTCAGATGGTCATTATGGCAAAATAAACCTTTTCAGGGTGATAGTTTGCTTCACGGCGGGGTCCCGATCGCTCTGTCGGGTTTATTTTGCGATAATGACCTGCTGATGGCACGTTATGTCTTATTTTGCCTTATTGTCCTCTTCAAGAAATCACATTGGCACGCAGCTCCAAATATATAATGCACTAAGACATGGCAAACATGTGAACACGCCATATAATACCCCCAATGCACACATAAACAAAGACAAATGCCTCTTCTTTCTGCTTTGTTCTGGCAGACTGGAAATGAACATTATGAATGAATGGTGTATGATCACGTTTGCCACCTCTCTCTCTTATTTTGTTCTTGGTGTTTCGACTTTGGTCATCATCCAATTGAAAGCCTGGGGAGAGTGCGAGGAAAGACATTATTAATTTCCTCTTTGTGCTTAACACATTAGCATGATGATTACAGCTCATTTTCAATCACAAAATGAGACAACATACAGCACCATTTTGGCAGCCAATGAAAATGTGCTCAGAACAAAACAAAACACAAAAACCTGCTTTCCTTTGGGCTCATGTTTATTCTCCTTGCTTTAACTTCAGGCTGCTTTCATTGGCATCCATCATACTTGGAAGCCAACATAAATTAAGACATTATCATAACCTTAATATTGTTGAAAGAGGTGAAGCTTTATATTTCACTTGACTCTAGAAAACGTCGCCTTTAGCTATGTCTCTCCTGCTGTGGTTATGCCTATGCCGGCATTCTTTGCTCTCATACATCATGCATTAGGTGCCTTAGCAGCAAGGTTAGATGGGAGAGAGTTGGGTGAATCTCATGTCATTATAGTGGAAATTAAATTTAATGGTTTAAACCGCAGCAGGCTTAACCTGTCAGATATTACTGTGAAAGAGTTAACATTATTACTACGGAACATGCAATATGGTTATCAGAGCTGTCCATTTGAATGTATATATAACTTGACTTAAAAATAAATTGAACACAATTTTAGAAAATACGGCTCAAAATCATATTCGTTGCATTGAATATGATGTACAGGTTTGGTATTGTGCTGGGTTGCCCATTTTCAATCAAAATGCAAAACCAATGTCTAATTAAAATAATAATGAGTAAAATAGCAACTCCGTAATTAACAGTGGTCTCAGTATTCATAGGCATTTGTACATAGTCTAAACTGTTGTCAAAAAGATAGAATTTTTATACATTTCCATCTTGAAATTTCTGAAACCATTTAGCGTCTCCTTTTCCATAGAATTGATACGTTGATTCAAGCTGCGCTTTCTCTCTCTCTCTCTCTCTCTTCTCTTCACAAACCAGTGCAATGAGAAGCATAAAACTGTCGTCCAACAAAATACACATTTAATAAAGTTTCCAGAGTTTAAAATTCAGAAACAATCCAATAGTCAGATTTATCAGTAAATGAAGAGAAAAGACTAGAGAGATGTTTTTTTTTTTTGAGAAAGGTGTTTGAAAATTGCTAATCGATTTAATAAATAAAATTTAGATTTGACTAATAAAGGTAAAGTCATGCACCCTCTTTTTAATAATCAAAGATCAACAAGTATCAAAGCTCAACAAGTAGAACAATGTGCTAGGACCACATTTTACATGCAAATAATGTTACATCATGTTACATCATTAGACAATGGCTGTTGCTCTTGTTGTTGTCTTTGCAACAGAGTAAAAATAAATCGAGGATGAGAGAGGTGTTGGACAGGAAGTGTCCTCTATAGAGAAAGAACTATCACTCCATTCGCACATCATTACAAACTGAGATGGTTTTTCATCTTAAATTCATTCTCATGAGACTAAATGTGTGTTAGAGAGATGCCAATTTTCCTGCAGTATGGCATTTGTGCTCTCACACCTTTAGAGGGTATAATTACATGCTGCATCGAATATGTCTTGTGTGAATAGCTTATGCTCCAGAGACATCCTGACATCATAAACTAGGACACAACTAAAGTGAAAGACGGTTCCTGTAATATCTGGAAATTTGTGTAATAATTAGTAACACTTACCAAGTCAAGCATCACTTAGTACTGCAGAGATTTAGGATTATGGATTTGTTCAAATCACTATTAAACTTGTATTAAACTTGTCCTTCACCATTTCTTCTACAGACATGAATGCAACCTCAAATCTTGCTGCTTGTTGAAGAGAGGTGCTTTTACATTTCTGGTATTTGAACTTAAAATGTTGACAAAAAATCCATTGAAGTAGGGACTCAAGTCTTATCTAAAGCCCCCTTTCCACCATCAGGGTGCAGGTGCCCAATCTAAAGTAATTTCCACCACACAAATGGTGCTTCTGGTGTGAAAAAAATTGCTCAGCATCACTTCTGAAGTCTGCTGGTCTCAAACCAAGAGCTGAAATTGTTGGAAAAATGGCATAATGCCACAGGATATTTTGTTCCCATTTATATCATGTTGCACAATGGCTTCAGCTGCTTTAAACTTTAGAATAAAATTGTTTATTGGCAAATTTAAAATATGTGCATTAGTACTGAGTTAATTAGATGTTTGTGATGTTTTTTTATATTTTGAACGATTCATAAACTTATAAATAAAACAAGGCATAACGTTAAATCAGTAAAGATGTCAAATAATTTGCCTCTGGTTGAACATAACCAATAATTATATAGAAGGAAAGCAAACGTGCAAAAAACAAACAAACTAATAAAAAAATTAAATAAAATAAAAAAGTAAGTAAATAAATAAATAAATGGGATGTCTTAAGCTTTTTATAAGCTGAAATTAGCTTAAGGTGAAATAAGCTTAAGGCCTTTCTTGTCTTTAACGATTTGCTCAAGATTTTAACCTCATTCTCCCACTGGTTAAAGTTGGGTTTAGATTTAAACAATCTACACTTAAAGTACTGTATGAATAAAGTGATGGCTGATTAGTAATTGCAAGGACAGCATTATTATTAGAATGGCTATTTTTGATGGCTGCTTGATAGTGAACAAGTAGGTAAGAAAGAGTTGATTGTTAGTTGAATGCAAAGTTTTGATACTGAGTGAGACTTCCTGATAGGTTCTAACATTTGGGGGGTCCAGACTGGAAATGGGATTTTTAAAAGGGATTTTTTATTTCCTAGGTAATGTTTACATTATTATCAAGCATGAAATACTGTTCATATTCTAGACAAGACTGGATCAATCAGTTACATATCCAGACATTAACATAGATAATGTAATATGGCAAAAATGGGCATCTCTTATATTGTCCAACTCTCTTCAACAATTTTGTAGTCAGTAAGACAGTAATCAGATTTTCTGTCCGTCCATAATCAGTATGTTTATTTGACAGACGTAAAATACACTGGTTGGATACACTGTAAGGCTTTTTTTTTAATAAAACAACATTATTGGAGTATGTTTTACAAAAATACAATTTCTGATTTGTCTGTTACCTGAAATTTCCTAGCAAGTTCTGAGGGAAAATTGTTCATTCCAGTTTTTCCCCCTCAGTGTCGTTAACTTTACAGAACTTTAAACTAATCTTTAAGTCTCATTTGATGACACTCAAATTACTTTGTTTCCAGATGCACTGATGAAGTTCCCAGACGTGATGTAAAACCAGCCAATCAGATTTTCACAACTGCTGCTTTTCAGCCAGCTCTTCTCATTTTTGGTGCAATATGAGGTCAGTGAATGGTGTGATGCCTCGGGCTAACAATGTTTTGACAGTGAATGACACAGAGCTGAGAGCAGCATGTTAGGTTTGGTAGACTTTTAGGGATTTCACTTATTAATAGAGAGCTGCAGGAAAACCTGCTTTAAAAGCAGTGTCTGTTTTAATATTGATAAATGCAAGCCAGAAAATTCCCAGAATAAGTGAAGTGACTATAGGGCATTTCCCAGTCAAAAAAGCTGTCTTAAACTCTAGTAGAATAACACTGAAGGCCTAATTTGAAATAACATGACTTGTATCTCCTTACACTTATACCCATCGTAAAGCATCAGACGGCATGAGTGAAAGTAGTCCCTATAGGCCAACATGTTCTGAGACGCTTTATTGGACTGTCACCACCAATATACAATGTAATTTAGATTGCAATCACATTTTGGGGCAGAGTTTAAGTGGCAATGGGATCACAGAATCGCCCATCTGATTGTATTAAATTATCACTGGCTTTATTGATAGACCAATCATTCATCATTAACATTTATTTCCCATCTAAATATATCTTCATTAAAGGAACACTCCACTATTTTTGAAAATAGGCTCATTTTCCAACTCCCCTAGGGTTAAACAGTTGAGTTTTACCGTTTTCGAATCCATTCATCCGATCTCCGGGTCTGGCGGGAGCACTTTTAGCTTAGCTTAGCATAGATCATTGAATCTGATAGACCGTTAGCATCTATACTAGGAACTATACTCTCATTCCGGCGTAATAATCAAGGAACTTTGCTGCCGTACCATGGGTGCAGCGGCGCAAGATTATTACGCAGCACCTTGAAAATAGGGTCCCAGCTAGGTAATTCCAATAAGCGTAGTTCAGGCATGCGTAAATCATTGCGCCTGTTGCACCCAGGGTACGGCAGCAAAGTACTTGATTATTACGCCAGAATGAGAGTATTTTCCTAGCCATATCGGCCTAGAAAATTTCAGCTTTTCATTTTCCGTCGGTCTTAATACACGATGTAACTACAGAAGAGTCAAGTTTTATATAGCAAAAATATAGAAACTCTTTGGCCATTTTTTATAAAATCAGATTAAATGATCTATGCTAAGCTACAGCTAAAAGTGCTACCGCCAGACCCAGAGATCGGCTGAATGGATTCGAAAACGGTAAAACTCAACTGTTCATCTCTAGAGGAGTTGGAAATTAGCCCAATTTCCCCCCCAAAATGTGGAGTGTTCCTCTATTCCTCTAAGGGCTAGTAAGCAGTTATTGTGCTTAATGAGACATCTGTGACATTATTTCAATAATAATAGGCATCGACACATAAATGGCTCCTAAACTGAAATGCTTTAATAAATAGATAGTAATGTCTTGCATTTTGGTAAATTGGATACTTTTACCTCATATATTTGCAGACATATTATATGGCATAATACAATAGAAAAACAAGCATGTTAATGGAGATTATGGCTAAAGTATGACTGTTTTTGGTGCGTGACTAACATTAAGTGAACTGCTACAAAAATGTAGGTGGCAGATAGATGGTCAGAATGATGGTGAACAAAACTCATGTCTTGCAAAACCAGGCCGTTTTTGCTCCTGATGAGTCATCCGTTTCGAGGAGTTGCATGGGTTTCATTTGGAGAATTGATGTGCTGCATCTCCCTCCCTCGTCTCTCGTTATCTGGAGGTGGACAGAGCCAAGCTCGTCCGTATGTAAATAAATGAGCAAGAGCTGTAGGCAGGATAGGATGAATATACACCCTCATTTACTTTCTTTGTTTAATTACGTTATGTTTACTTGTATAATATGTTCTGTTAAAAGGGTCACTGCAAATATGTAGCAGCTGACTGTAATTTTAAATTGCTAACATTGTTCATTTTGAAGTTTTATGTCCCTCAGCGTTCACATAAAATGTGCTCTGTACAATGTCGATAGATTTGGGACTGCACAGATCCATCGCTTACCATGAAATTTCAATTTGTTGAAATACAATTTTGTATAAATGTATGTGCATTATATTGGTTATTTATATACCGATTAACATATGTATTTTAATTAATTAATTTTAACATTTTAATTATTCCATTATTAATTTGAATAAAATAATTTATAATAATAATTTGTTCTTCCCAGTGTAGAATGATCAGATGGAAACCAGTCTTTTATAGCCAAGCAATGTAATTCCCATCCAACGATCAGCATGCAATTGATAGCCTAGCTCATTCTCTCACTATTGATTACTCATCGAAAGTCATTCCTCTGGATAATGGTGAGTATATTTTGTGTACCGTCTTCGTATATCTCTGTTCTTGTGCTCTGTTCAACAGATGGCAAATTAATTATATCAAAACCAAGTGCATCAGCACAATTATTCTGACAGTTAGTTGATTATGATACATGTAGCAGAACTAATTCAGACTGTAATTGTCTGAATTAAAACAAGTACATGCACCCCCTCTTGCTGTTGTTCAAAACAACATATATAACTGTACTTTAGCACTGACTTCTTTAACACTGAATGCATCACACTGTCACTGAGGAACAGATTCATTAAACAGTTGCACCAATTTTGCTTGCGGTATTCTAGATAAACCAAGCGCTAAATGCAATGAAATAGCAAAACTAAGTCATTGTCATTCCAGCACAGGGACGCCTCCTTTCTATATAATTTAGACTCATTAGAGATTGCACCTAACACGGTGCTATTTGCCTGGCCCAATTAACGTTACACTATTACCACTGAATATGTTTGTGCCATTGATCATGGCAGCAGCAGCAGTTTAAATGGTGATGGTAACATATGCTAGTTGGATGTCTGTTGCATCATCCACAATCTAGCATTTATATTTCTGCCATTAAAGGAATAGTTCATCCAATAATGAAAATTTGCTGAAAATTTACTCATCCTCAGGCGATTCAAGATGTAGATGAGTTAGTTTCTTCATCGAAACAGATTTAAGAAATGTAGCATTACTCCTGCCTCACCAATGGATCCTCTGCAGTGAATGGGTGCCGTCAGAACGAGAGTCCAAACAGTTGATAAAAACATCACAATAATCCACAAGTAATCCACACCACTCCAGTCCATCAATTAAATCTTGTGAAGTCAAAAACTTTGTGTTTGTAAGAAACAAATCCATCATTAAGGTATTTTATTTTAAACCATTGCTTCTACTGTATCTTTAAACCATTCGAAGCTTCATCGCCTTTGTCCACCTCACATCAAAATCAACATACCATTTGGTAAAACAGGTTTTCGATGTTTGCACGGTAAAAAGTGCTTGATCTGTGCATATTTCTTTCTTGATTCAGACGAGACACCTATTTTTTATGTCTGAAGTTAAAAAATCTTCATGATGATTTTTTTTTCTTACAAATACGCAACAGTTCACTTCACAAGATATTAACTGATAGACTGGTGTGGTGTGGGTTATTGTGATGTTTATCAGCTGTTTGGACTCTCATTCTGACGGCACCCATTCAATGCAAAGGATCCACTGGTGGCAAGTGAAGTAATTTTCTCAAAATCAGTTCAGATGAAGAAACAAACAAACTTGATGAAAGAAAACAAAAAATCTTGGAGGGATGAAATGAAGTAAATTTTCAGCAAAATTTAGCTTTTTGGGTGAACTAATTGCTTTAATTGATTTGCATTGGTCCTTTTTAACAGGGCGAAATGAAACAGTGCATGCAGTAGTTGTTAAAAGGGGTCAGAGGACGTTGCTAAAAGGACATTATTTTGTGTATTTTTGTAATGAAATGTGTTTATGCGGTTTTAGGTTAAAAAAAACACATTATTTTTCACATACAGTACATTATTGTTTCTCCCTCTATGCCCCACATTTCTGAAACGCATCGTCGGTTTTTACAAAGCTCATTGTTCTAAAAAGCGAGGTGTACGCTGATTGGCAAGCTATCCAGTGTGTTGTGATTGGCCGAATACCTCAAGCGGGTGACGGAAATGTTACGCCCCTTAACATACTGTGACGCCCTGTCCGGCCGGAGCGACGAGAAAAAAAACATTAAAACCCATTATAAACGAGCATTTGTTGCATCCAGTGGGGAAAATTACTGATTATAATGGACTTATACTGTCTTTTTACGCGTTTCATATTGCGCTGCATAAACATAAAACCATGTCTGCATTTGTGATCGGAGAAATGACTAACAACAAACGCTACTCTACACTGCCCAAACTTGTGTTTCAATCATCAGTGGCAAATCCTTTAAATAGAAAAAAACATACTTACAGGCTGCGAGTCAGAAGAGCCAGACTGTCCTTGCAAAGTTGGAACTTCCCCACTTTATAGAACAGCCTTTGAGCACAGGCCCATTGTAGGCTACTCTGCAAGTGAGGAAACAGTACTTCCATAAAATGCGTAACACACTGCGGGTATAGATGTGAGCGGCGGCGGGCTGCCGGCAAACAAATGTAAGACACGGTACATTTGTACCAATTTATACGTTCAGCAATTTCCCATATTAAGTATGTATCTGCTTAAAACAACATGATGTGTATTCATTTGAATGATTAATGGTGCATGTTTATTCCATTTGTCTTGAAAATAGTTGCTCCATTTAAAGCTAATTCCTTGTGGTGAATTTAAGAATTTATTTAATATTATTATTTTTTTGGGTGCTTATGTGTTCAGGACAGTTTAGTAGATACAGAAGTACAGTAGCAGTAGAGGAGAGAGGAAAAACGGGATCCGGAAAAGAACTAATTACAACATTACATTTACATTTAAATATTTTGCAGACACTTTTATCCAAAGTAACTTGCAGTAGAGAAACAAAAGCAATTCATCATAGAGTCAACAATATTCATAACATACAGACCTCAAGCTACGACTCAGAAAAATGAATCAAATCATGCCTTACAATTTTTCTAACTTAATAGGCTAAACATTTCAATTGGCTTCACTTTTAACAAAGTTTTCATCTGATTAATAGCAAGAGGAATAGGAGGGTTGACTTGGCACAATATGCCAATTACAAAACCACTCGATTTATATAAACAAATCAAAGGGAACTTTTTCCAAAGACAGAATGTGTCCGTAATCCAAGTTAAAATTAAACAACCGTTGGAGCATTTTAAACAACAGTTTGCAAGGGGCTTTGAAGACAGGTGTATCTCAATAAATTAGAATGTCGTGGAAAAGTTCATTTATTTCAGTAATTCAACTCAAATTGTGAAACTCGTGTATTAAATAAATTCAATGCACACAGACTGAAGTAGTTTAAGTCTTTGGTTCTTTTAATTGTGATGATTTTGGCTCACATTTAACAAAAAACAACCAATTCACTATCTCAACAAAGTAGAATATGGTGACATGCCAAATCAGCTAATCAACTCAAAACAACTGCAAAGGTTTCCCGAGCCTTCAAAATGGCCTCTCAGTTTGGTTCACTAGGCTACACAATCATGGGGAAGACTAATAATGCTGATCTAACAGTTGTCCAGAAGACAATCACTGACAACCTTCACAAGGAGGGTAAGCCACAAACATTCATTGCCAAAGAAGCTGGCTGTTCACAGAGTGCTGTATCCAAGCATGTTAACAGAAAGTTGAGTGGAAGGAAAAAGTGTGGAAGAAAAAGATGCACAACCAAAATGAGGAGAAACCCAGCATTATAGAGGATGTCAAGTCCCCCCCCCCCCCCCCCCCAAATCGATTCAAGAAGTGAGGTGAACTTCAACAAGGAATGGACTGAGGCTGGGGTCCAGGCATCAAGAGCCACCACACACAGGACGTGTCAAGGAATTTGGCTACAGTTGTCGTATTCCGCTTGTTAAGCCACTCCTGAACCACAGGCAACATCAGAGGCGTCTTACCTGGGCTAAGGAGAAGAAGAACTGGACTGTTGCCCAGTGGTCCAAAGTCCTCTTTTCAGATGAGAGCAAGTTTTGTATTTAATTTGGAAACCAAAGTCCTAGAGTCTGGAGGAATGGTGGAGAAGCTCATAGCCCAAGTTGCTTGAAGTCCAGTGGTAAGTTTCCACAGTCTGTGATGATTTAATATACAATGTCATCTGCTGGTGTTGGTCCACTGTGTTTTTGAAAACCAACGTCACTGCACCCGTTTACCAAGAAAGTTTGGAGCACTTCATGATTCCTTCTGCTGACAAGCTTTATGGAAATGCTGATTTAATTTTCCAGCAGGACTTGGCACATGCCCACACTGCCAAAAGCACAAAAAGTCTATGGGGGTATTGTCAAGAGGAAAATGAGAAACAAGAGACCAAAAAATGCAGATGAGCTGAAGGCCACTGTCAAAGAAACCTTGGCTTCCATACCACCTCAGCAGTGCCACAAAACTGATCACCTCCATGCCACGCCGAATTGAGGCAGTAATTAAAGCAAAAGAGCCCCTACCAAGTATTAAGTACATATACAGTAAATGAATATACTTTCCAGAAGGCCAAAAATGTTTTTTATTGGTCTTATGAAGTATTCAAATTTGTTGAGAGTGAATTGGTGGGTTTTTGTTAACTGTGAGCCAAAATCATCACAATTAAAAGAACCAAAGACTTAAACTACTTCAGTCTGTATGCACTGAATTTATTTAATACACGAGTTTCACAATTTGAGTTGAATTACTGAAATAAATGAACTTTTCCACGACATTCTAATTTATTGAGATGCACCTGTATAGCCAAAGACTTCAGATGTACCAAGACAGTGCACTAATACTATGAATGGTAGAAACTGCAACACGCAATATGGCCGGATAAGTCCTGCCTTCTAAATAAAAGAGCCAATTGTTGGTAAAGTCATGATGCCACTGCAGCTTCATTAGAAGCTCAGTTTGCCATAGAAACAAATATCGGGGCCGTTCACACAGAACACATTTTTCTATTCCAATGTGCTACTTTTCCAGTGCTGGGTAGTAACATGTAACATGTAATCTGGATTACGTAATCAGATTCCAAAAATCAAGTACCTGTAATTAGATTAGATTACATTTTAAAATACTACATTTACTTTTTTATTGATTGCATAATTACAAATTATTCACACGATTATTAATTATTCATAATTTATTGATTCTTCCTGATTATTCTTTTTAATCTTTAAAATTGTATTTTCTAAAGTTGCCTACCGCTTATATACATTCAGAATGTCTTCCAGTTTTGTGGAGATTCACACAAAGATTAGTCACTAGTCAGGTGGCTGTAATTACACAGACAATTGAAAGACCACACACAATTTGACCATAGGATTTACAAAAATGATTTCACTTTTAAGAAGTGTTTTCTCAAGATTTCAACATTGAGGTTCTCTCCCGATCTCGTTCCCCAATCAATTTGTTATATGTCCCTTCCATGTTATACAGCTTTTCTGTACGATAAAAATGAAACCTAATTCACTAATCAAATTCCTACAGATGCCCTACAGATGTCAGT
Organism: Sinocyclocheilus anophthalmus; assembly: GCA_018155175.1. Lineage (NCBI taxonomy): Eukaryota > Metazoa > Chordata > Actinopteri > Cypriniformes > Cyprinidae > Sinocyclocheilus > Sinocyclocheilus anophthalmus. Next base: position 581,200 of record JADLZN010011772.1, read on the forward strand.
ACTGGTTCCTTGATCAAGGGTCTCCCGGATATTGAGAATTCTACAATTAAAAACCAAAAATAAACCTTTCGTTAAGCTTTTCAACACAACAGCGAATGCAAACCACCCCTAGTGCAGTTCTCTGTGCATGTCATTACATGCTTGCTTGACAATGATTGGCCATCTGGCAAAACCAAGGACTCCAATCACAAGAGTGGCATCAGCACAAACCGAAAATTTCAACCAAGGTTGACTGGTTTCCCATCGAGCAGATCAAAACAATGATCTCCAGCTGTGCTAGACAAATTGGTTAGAATCCTGCCGAGTTTAAGGAGGAGACCTGATTATGTGCTGCGCTGGAGAAAGTCCTGCCAGCCGAGTCACCCTGTGCCGCAGCAGCCGCAGGAATTAGATGGCGGACGAAAGTGGTCTTCCCCACTGACAGCAGCAGTTAATGAAAGAGAAGATGGAGAGAAAGAGGGAGGGAGAGTGAGGAAGGCTGACATGGGACAGCAGTCGTAGCTGAAAAACAAGCTGGAGAGGTGTTTCAGAGCTCAGCGAGAGTGAGCAGGGATACCTGTTCTTGCAAGTGTCACACCGTAACAATGAACTGCCATGTTGAGAAACCACAAGATACTTGGTGTGGCTGGGTAATCTAAACTGTAGTCGCTGAGCCTTTGAAGCGTATACCACAAAAGCTAATTTACAGCATCTTCAATGGAATAGTTCAATCATAAATGAAAAATCACCCTCCTGTCGTTCAAAAGTTTCTTTCTTCTTGGTTCTCAACCGCTTTTGTTTCATATTTGACATTGGACATCAAGTCCAACACAGCACCAAAATTGTTTAGCATACAAAAGTGAACAAAATATACCAAAACATTGCTTTCTAAATGTCTCTCGAGAATTTGATGATTTCACGATTCCATGCTCTAAACTAAAACTATTTTAGATGAATTGATATAAAGCTGAAATAAAATAAATTATACAGGTAAATATTAGATGAAAAACTTAAACTTGAAAAAGTGCCTTGACTGAACTAACTTTATTAAGTTTAAGTTGAAGTACTAAAATGTCTAAAATTACTAAAAAGTACAAATGAAATTTATTTAAAAATGAATGAAAGCCATATAGAAGCTATTAAAGCTAAAATCAATCAATCAATAAACAAATAAATAATCAAACAGCAAACCACAAAGAGTGATTCATTAGTTTTAGATTAGTTTACTATGAACTCAGTCATACACCTTAATATTACTGAAATCATTTTGCTTTGTTATTCAGGTAACACTTTATTTTAAGGATCAGTTATCGCTATTAATTAGTTGCTTATTAGTATGCAAATTGCTAGCATATTGGCTGTTTATTAGTACTTATAAAGCACATATTAATGCCTTATTCTACATGAACGTACTGTACATTAGATCCCTTAATCCACCCTGTAACTAAACTTAACAAGTACCTTACTAACAATTAATAAGCAGAAAATTAGGAGCTTGTTCAGGGAAAACTCTTAGTTAATAGTGAATATGTGTTCCCTATTCTAAAGTGTTACCAAATTAAAATAAAAGCATTGAGAGAAAGAAAAAAGACAGAGAGGATACTTCATTGATTCATTATTGTATTCTCAGGTTTGATCTGAAATTCAAGTTTAGAAGCAGTTTATTCATCTTAAAACCATGCAACAACTTAAAGAAGCCATCCTGTGCTTCTTTCCCTCAGGCCACTCAGGCAGGAGCTGTCAGAGGTTGATCATACTTTGTTTTAAGAACCAAACAGGCAGCAACATCAGATCTATACTGAAGTCTAAAGTGTGGGCGAGATAGTGAAGGATAAAACGAGTGAAGCCACAGCAGAGAGTGATATAGAGACAGAGAAAGAGAGAGAAAACCGGCCCTGGGGAGAAACGGGTGGTGCTAGGATGACATTTCTGGGGCAATCGCTAGAGTTATGGTTGAATTGTATATAGTATTGCTCAATGGAAAGATTGGCGCAAACACACCTCAAAAAAGCCAGGAGCTTAAAGTTAATAAAAAGCGTTTGCCGTAGTCAAAGAGCTGCAAGAAAAAAGCCTGAAATTAAGCAAAGGAGTGATGAATCAGTTCAAATGGAGGATTTTAAGTCGGTAGTTGATGTAGTTTGCCAAGAACTTCAAAGTTATAAATAACTTTTTTCCCCCTCCATATCAATATTTTCCACTCCTGGCTGAATATCTTACTTACAGTTCTCAGCATTTCTTTTAGTTAATATATCAATAAGCATTAAGTTGGAAATAAATTGCAGGTTAAAGCTCTATTTCAGCTTTAAAGTCTTTCTGTCTACTGCCTTCTAAGGAAGCATTCTAACTAAAAACCTCAACTCATTTGGAACGCTCTACAAAGACAGAAACTCGCACAAGTAGTACTTTCCCAGCTAGCAAAAATGTACATAGCCATTAAAAATATGAAAACATTATTTCTGAATGTTCAAAACGTCCAGTTTTTAAATCTTTTAAAGGGGTCATGAAAGAAAGAGAAACAAACGGTTACATATATGTGACCCTGCCTGTGAAAACCCAGCTAAAGTCATTTTATTTATTTACTGTTTTCTACATAAAATCATCGTTCATAAAGACGTAGAACATTCTATGAAAATATAACCTTTATATGTTTACTATTGACAGAGTAAGGCCATGTCAAAGATTGAAATTATAGTGAAATTAATGGTTGAAATCAAACTTTGATGCTTGTTATCTCATAATTAGATTTTGAGACTTCAGCCTGGATTTCACAGACAGGGTCACATATAAGCGGTTACTTTACAATAAAAGCATACTGCAAGTTTCAAAACTCAAAGTAACTCCCCAGTTTATTTATTTTGTACCCTTCTGAAACATCAGGATTTTAAATCAATTGTGACGTCACTTAACATGCGCCATCATCGTATGTAACCAAGGAGGAGTGTTACTGCTGTTATGTTAAGAAAGACCTTTTGCAAACTTCATAAACTAACCTTGAGAAACATAATATAAAAAAAATCTAAAACTGCATTTCATGAGCATATGACCTGTGACGGGTTGCAAAATGTAAGGGCTCAAGTACAGTTTTTTTTTTTTTTTTTCTCTTTTCTGTTGTTTTATAACACATGATTAGAGGATGTTAGCATGCTGCTAACATACATGCAAAACAAATGGGCACACAAATCTGAGGTAAAAATAAATTTTTATTCATTTGTTTTAAATTTTTATATTCAAATCTCTTCCAACAACATTTAGCACTGTTGCTTTTTGCTTTTTCCACTAAGTTTGTTGCAGTGCATTCTGGGATTGCCTTCTTACTTACTGAAGACAGGTTTTGGAACAAAGCTTGTTTCAGTGGTTTTGCATCTTTACGCTCTGTTGGGAAGAATAAAACGGGTTATAAAGTTTCAGAAATCCTGTAATTGTCCTGATAATGAATTATCTTCATATTATCATCCGTGCCAGCAGTGCTTTCACAGAGATTTTTTGATATTGTTTAGTGAGATAATTCCAGTTTCCTCCACTATTTGGTTTTGTTTGTCTTTGAGCACTTTGAGACACTAGGGAAATGTTTCATCGGCCGTGTTTACATAACCTGGCACAGCCAGCAGCGTCGCACCCGTGATTAGATGTCCCTCATCCTCTTTTATCCCATTTTGCCAGATCTGAGTGTTTTGACACATTATTTCTCAGTCTGTTTATTGAATATGTGCCTTTGAAATCTCTGATCGTGTTTATGGAGATTTCTCCGAATTCTTGATCGGGAGACCAACAGTAAGTAAGTAGAGAGACTTGAAAAACTTGAGGGATGGTATACTCACACGTCTACTCGTCACAAGGCTCGCCAATTGGCATGATGGTGATTACAGCGATTCACAGTAAAATGGTCATAACTCCTATAGATTCAATTTAAATTTTCAAGTATTTTGTATTTTTTGAAAAACCTACTTTTGCGCCTAGTCTAGGTTTTCACCGATTGGAAAGCCAAAACAGGGCAGTAAGATGCTCGGAGCGTGAAATTCATAATTATCAAAAAGTGGAATTTAGCATCACCGCTTTTTGAGTGACGCCAAAAAGTTTGTAAGGGACGGAGCCGCTTTTACTAAAATGCCTATAACTCTTGAATGGAAAGATATATTTTTGCCAAACTGGGAACACGTAAGAGCTCAATCTGAGGTCACAGTAAAACAAACGCAGAGTTTGGCCACTTGATGGCGCTATAACAGGGAAAAATATTTGGCAAAATATTGTCCCAAATTTACTTTTAGAAACATTCCACTTTGTCATAATTGACTAATAGTAGTTGTCAAAACAACATTTATAAATAACTATTATATTATCATAAATATTCATAATATTAAAATATTCATAACTCATATTGGGTTTAATTCTTGTAGTCTATTGATTAGACAACGTCTAGACCTTTAGGTCGCACTCGTTTCCAAAGCCTCAGTTTCATGCTAATTGCCATTCCAACAATTTTTTCCATTTCTCCGGTGTCCCGTCACATGGATTCGCTCTGACTTCAGAGGCAGATGAGCAGACAGCTGTGCAATATCCTCTCTCTCATTCCTCCTCTGACCCTAGCATCTCTTTACACCTCCTCCATCATTCACTCCCCTGAGGATGGCAGGAAAGGATGTAGACATGACTATTGAGAGGATGGACAGTTTTAATACCGTGCTTGTGCCCCCCCAGGGATCGGTTACCCCTGAAGATATTACAAGCTCCAAATGAACCACATTCATTTCTCACCGTGCACAAGATGACAGGAGTGAGACCCAGTTTGAGGGCCGAATCTCTTCACAACCATTTGCATCGTGGAAGTGAAGGATCACAGAGTGATGTCCACTCCTGTGACCCATAGTTAAAGCATGAGACTCCCTATTGATAGCAGAGATATTGTGGCAATATGGATATGGATCCATACCAGCTTTTGCACTTTGCCTTCAAATTAGGAGGTAATGGCGGAAACGATATAAAAGAGAGGCAAAACGGAAGTCTGGGAGTGAGCGGAAGGGAACAAATGTGACGAGAACGGTACATGAAGGCAAGTGTGGCTAAGTGTGTCGGATTATTTGCTTGCGCAGACCAGGTGTGAACGCGAAAACCTCAGAGAAAATTGGTTGTGCATTGGTCACCGGTTGCAACGTCATTCCAGACTGGTTCGCCTGCCACAGGTACTTCAGTTTCTCTTCCTCTGGTAAAAGCCCGCCGAAGCTCCAAAACTCCTTTCCCTGCCTTGTATATGCTATTGGTTGGCCGCTCAGACGCTGCCTGTTGCACGGAGGCGCTGCCCCACACGCATACACCCCCACACTGCACGAAGACTAGCCCACACAAACAACGCCACACACCTAACGGGATTAATGTTCGCGTCCATATGATTAACTAATCGTTAATATGATTAGCGTCCATATGATTAACTAGTCATATGGACGCTACGCACCATATGACTAGTAAGTCAAATCTCAAGAACCCTGATTGCTTGTGTTCTACACGATAATATTAGAACTACTTGTGTTGTACCATTATAAATCCTGTCGTTCCCCCGACTAGTAAGGTCAAAATATAAATTCAGGAGGCTCTAGAATAAATTGCTGGTGATTAAACCAGAAAATGTTCATAAAGACAAAAAATTTAATATATGCAGGAAGTGTTAATGATATAGAAATCGGGACCAAAGCGATGATGTTACTGACCATTTCCTTGTATCATGCATGCTACGTATTACTGATATTAACTATATGGCTCCGCGTTATCGTCAGGGCAGAACCCGGTTCCAGCCATCAAAGACAGATTCACAAATAACCTGCTTGATTTATCTCAACTGCTCTGTGTACACATGAACTAGACGAAATAACTCGCAACATGGGCACTATCTTCTCTAATAAATTAGAAGCTGTTGCCCCCATCAAATAGAAAAAGGTTAGAGAAAAACGTACTGAGCCATGGTACAACAGTAATACCCATTCTCTCTAGAAAAAAACTCGTAGTCTTGAGCGCAAATGGAGAAAAAACTAACTTGGAAGTTTTTAGAAAAACAGTATGTCCAGCTATAGACAAACTCTAAAAACTGCCAGGGCCGAGCATATCCACAAAATAGAAAATAACCAAAGTAATCCAAGGTTTTTATGTAGCAGAGTGGCTAGATTAACAAATAACCAGATGCCACTCGATCTAAATATTCCCTCACAGTTTATTAGTAATGACTTTATGAATTTCTTCAATGATAAAATAGATAACATCAGAATTACAATAGTAAATGTAGATTCTACAGCGTATAATAAATCAGCTTCATTCATCGCACCAAAAGAAAGTGCTTACAATATAGGAAGGAAGAGCTCAATAACTTATCACGGCATCTAAAACCAACAAAGCCTGTTAGATCATGTACCACTACATTGCGGACAGAGTTTTTCCTGTAGCAGCAGACGTCCGGTTAGATGTAACCTCGTTCCTGAAGAGAGGGGAACGGCGACGTCACGTCGGATGGGAACCGCCGAAAATGGGATCTCTCGCTTGAGGGACCAATCTACTGCGAGTTTACATAAACGAGCAATGCACAATGGCAGTGTTTAGTGAATCCGTGCTGCGTGATCACAGCGTGGGATAAGTAGGCCGCAATGCAGCGCGATTCAGGTTTTCGCTGAGGAGTCGATTCGGTGACCCGGCCGCTCAGCGGTGGTGCAGGAGCTGTGGCGACGGAACGTGACTTTTCTGTTCCCTCCTTCAGGGAACGAGGGGTTACCATACGTAACAGAGACGTTCCCTTTCAGTCGGTCACTCCGACGTCACGTCGGAGGACCGACGAAATTGGGATTCCTACCAAAGGGCCACAGCTACTGCAACTTCCAGTGTCCTGTGGAAGCCACCTAATCCCCTATTTTTTGGCGCAGGCCAGGGCCAGCACAAGAGGACCAGCTACTGCTACTACGGCACTACCCAATGAGTAAGACTGGAAAACACTGGGAAACGTACCCGTTCTACTTGAAACAGGAACGTTGCGGAAGCCCCATACTTCCCGAAGGAGGTTTCGGAAGCAAAACCAGATGGACTCCCTCGGCATAGGAAGAATGGCGTAAGTAGGCACTCACTTTTTCTATAGCCCTTAACAATACAGCTTGTGTCAAAGCAACTGAACAGCATTCATTAGGAAAATAGTGTCAATAATGCAAAATGAAAATAGTAAACACAAATTTTTCAGTTAAAGAAGTTCATCATTGAATTCAGTGATGTCAACAGCCAGCTCAGTTTAAATAATATCTTTGAAATCAAGTCAACGATAACGCTGGAAATGAAGTGACCCCAACTAAGCAAGCCAGAGGCGACCGCGGCAAGGAACCAAAACTCCATCGGAGACAGAATGGAGAAAAAAACCTTGGGAGAAAACAGGCTCAGTCGGGGGGCCAGTTCTCTGACCAGACGAACCAGCAGTACGGAAAAAATCAATTTAAGACGTAATAAAAAAGACAATGAACAATATTAACAGCAATTATTAAATGATGCAATCAAACTTAAAGCAAAAATTGGTAGTTCTGTAAGTGGTTGGCATTCATTGAGGTCCTTCTGAGGGGTTGATCATCCTCTTCGCAGGTGTTCTGGATCAGACGAAGCTGTGTACATCCTAGTTAGGCAAACAACGAGACACACAATACAACATAGTTCGCGTTAGTGCTGTCCAACCAAGCAAAATTGATTGTTTAACCCAAACAACGCATTAATAATTGTGCTTGATAGATGAACGCAGGACAAGTTATGAGATGCGTTATTTGAATGCCTGGCCAAAGAGATGAGTTTTTAATCTAGACTTAAACAGAGAGAGTGTTTTCTGAACCCCGAACGTTATCAGGAAGAGTATTTCAGAGTTTGGGAGCCAAATGCAAAAATGCTCTATCCCCTTTAGTGGACTTTGCTATCCTAGGTAATACCAAAAGTCCAGAATTTTGCGACGAATCGTTGACCGAAATGAGGTCCCCTACCTCTTGTATCGAGGCCAGTGCCAGCAGGAGCAGAGTCTTCATTGAGAGGGACTTCAGCTCAACCGTCTGCAAAGGCTCAAATGTGCCCTGCTGTAGTGCTGTGAGCACTAGTGTCAGGTCCCAAGAGGGTATAGAGGGCGCCCGTGGAGGATTTAACCTTCCCGCCCCATTAAGGAACCTGACGACCAGGTCATGAGGCCCTACCTCCCTTCTACGGGGTCGTGGTTAACAGCAATTGCAGCAACATAAACTTTCAGGGTGGAGGGACAACTACGATCGACCTTGTGCAAAAAAAGGACAGCCAACTACGATAGGCATCTCTGGGGGTCTTCTCGGCGAGAAGAACACCACTTGACAAACAGGTTCCACTTCAAGGCGTAAGCTTGTCTCGTAGACGGTGCTCGCGCTGAAGTGATGGTGTCAACTACCCCATGGGGTAGGCCACCTAGAACCTCCGCGTACCGTCCAGGGACCAGACATGAAGTTTCTAGAGGTCTGGACGTGGGTGCCACAGGGTGCCCTTCTTTGAGTCAGTAGATCCTTCCTCAGAGGGATCGGCCAAGGAGGGGCTGTCGCGAGAGCATCAGTTCGAGGAACCAAGTCGGAAGGCAAAGGGTGAACCAGAAGGACCTGCTCCTAGTCCTCCCGGACTTGCAGAGAAACGGTGGGCCCCCCCAGGAAAAAACAGGGCTCACTGGGGGGATATGCATATTCGAAGGACCCGCGGCCAGCTTGTCTGCAGCGCGTCCGTTGCGAGTGCTCCCTCGGTAGGGCGAAGAGACAACTGGCAGTGAGAGGTTTATAAGAGGCAAACAGGTCTACTGAGCGGTACTCCGAACCGTCCCAAACCAGCTGGGACGTCGGGGAGTGAGAGATGGCGCTATCTCACGGGAGCGCAGCTACGGATCAGCTCTGTCGGTGCTCCGGTGAGAAGCCCAGGAATGTGAAACAGCCACGAAGCGACATAAGAGCTTTGACTACAGAGGAGGAGGGTGGCGGGCGAGTTGCGATAAGAGACGGGAGCGCAGACCATTTTGTCGGTTGATGTACGCAACGGTCGCTTTGTTGTCCGTGTGGACTAGTACATGCTTGCATCGTAAGCGCCCTTGAGACGGCTCAGGGCAAAGTGCACTGCCAGCAACTCGAGGCAGCCAGTGCAGTTGGGGCCCCGTCCAAACCCTGACACTGCAAGCCCCTTGTACGTGGCCCCCACAGCCGGTGGTCGAGGCATCCGTGCAAACCACAGAATGCATGTAGACCTGCTCCAGGGGCACTCCTGCCAGAGGAACGCAAGGTCTGACCACGGAGTGAAGGTTTGGAGGCAGGCCGGTGTAACTTGGACCCAGAAGGTGCCGCGTTGCCATGATGACACCTCGGGACTCGGCCATCGTGAGCCAGTGTCGGCAGCGGTTGAATATGGAGGCCACCCCATGGCGTGACTGCGCCGTAGCTGCTCAATGAAGGAGCCTCTGAAAATGTTTCAGTGGGACCGCCATCCTGCTCATACCGAGTCCCCTCCATACTGGGAAAGGAGATCCTCTGCATCGGGGAGAGTTTGCTCTTTTTCCAGTTGACCCGAAGGCCCAACAGGCGGAGGTGTGAGAGCACCAAATCCCTGTGTTCGCACAACTGAACCTGAGACTGCTTCGTCGAGGTAGTGGAGATGCGAATGCTCGGTTTATATCAAGGGAAACCTAAGGGGTACTCCGCAATTACGTGAAGACGGGGGCAACAGGGAAGCCGGAGGGCCGGACCGTACGGATAGCTCGTTCCTTTCGGCGTGAACACAGCAAGCTGGGTGCGCGAAGGTCGACCATGAAGTACGCGTATCAGGTCGACGCGGTCCAAACCATCTCGGGACGGAGCACCGAAGAGGCGTCTGCGTAACTCTGCACGGTAAACAGTGAAGGGCCCGGGCCCCGCCGGTTCAAGCTGGTGTACCAATGCTGTCTTGGGTACAATGAAGTAAGGGCTGTATAACCCCGACCTCATATCGGCTGGAGGGCTGGCTCTATCGCATCCTTCGCCAGTAAGACTGAGATCTCCGTACGCAAGACAGGAGCATCGGTCGCCTTCACTGTTGTGAAGTGGATGCAACTGAACTTGGGGGGGACGCCGGGAGACTGAATCGCATTGCCGAGCCTGACGGTTCGAAGGAGCCTTCGAGACGGGCTGGGTAGCTCAAGCCATGCTCCCAGACACCGCGCTAGTGGCATTAATGGAACTACAGGCGTACCCGCAGTGGGCAGCGCGGAAAAACGCAGGGACCAGGCCCGGGCGTCTCTTTGCCGGTCCGACGCGGGGTCTGGGTGTGTGTAACACTGACCTGAGTTCGAGCAGAGGGTGCGTGGGTAGTCCGGTGGTTCGTCCTCCCGATCCGCCCACTGCTGCTCATTGGCGAGAGAGGAGGGTGAGTGTGATCCGAGGCGGGCCCGTCCCCTCTGGGGACCCAGACATAGAGGAATTGCTCTTTGTCGAGAAATTGGGTACCACCGACCGAGAGGTCAGAGGTGGAAAAAGAGAAAGATCTCCACACAGCCCTCTCCGGGGAGGAGTGGTTCTGTTCCCCTCTCCATGAAAGAGCAAATCCTACACCTCGGGTCGCCTTTCGGGCCTCTTCTTCTCGCTTGCCACAAGGTTTGCGGGGGCATGGACGCCGGCGGGCGGCGCCCTGTGACCGGCTCCACGGAAAAGCTTTGCGGAGGAAGAGGAGGCGCTGACTTTTGTCGGCGGGTAAGGCAGGGGGGCCGCCATCGGCTCCGGCAGCAGATGCACGCGGGAAGGATGTACTGAGGCTCAGTCTGCTTGGTCAGTGGAGAAACGCTGGGAAAGTTATCACTCAGGTCACGACAGGCCGGACTGGGACAAAGGGGCGTTCCAAGAAGCGTGTCTTGTCGGTCTCGCACAGGTCGGACAGCCAGAGATGGCGCTCCTGGACAACCAAGGTGGACATCGCACGACCCAGAGACAGTGCAGTGACCTTCGTCGCTCGTGGCGTGAGGTCTGCCGCGGTGCGGAGTTCTCGGCGAACTTCCGGGTCATGACCACCCTCATGCAAGTCCCTCAGTGCCATGGCCTGGTGCACTTGCAATCACGCCGTAGCGTGTAAGGCGGAGGCAGCTGCTCCACAGGTCGTATAGGCATCGCTGACCATTCGAGTGCCTACAGACCCGGGAGGGGAGGCACGGTTCACAGCTGCATCGCAACCGACCGCTCCACCGAGGGGACCCTTGTAACCCCCTAGCTGCCACACCATCGGGGGGTTGGTGAGGGAGGAGGAACCAGCAGATCGGTTTCCGGCAGTAAAAGGTTCCGTCCATGACCTGGTGAGCTCGTCATGCACCTCCAGGAAGAAAGGCACCGAGTCGGGGTGCTGAGAACCAGCGCGGACCTCCCCGGGAACCAATCGTGCAACCTTGCGGGCTCGGGACACGGTGAAAGTCTTCAATCGAGCCCTACCCCTACGGCGGCCCGACAAAGCATAGCCATTATTTCTGGATCCAATCCAGGCATTGCAACGGTCCCGGAGGAGAGCAGCGCAGCCGAATCTTCCTCTCAGAAAGCTCTGGCTCACCCTCCGATGCTGCAATCGACATCCGGTCGTCGGGGGGAGCCTTTGAAGAAACAGGTGGTACCCCCCGGGAAGGTCCAGCCTGCTCTTTTTGAGAGCTCCGCTGGTTGCGAAGTGCCGGCGGGCTTGGGCATCCACGGAGGGGAATTCATCACCGTGACCGTAAGACCAGTCCGCACACCGCCAGAAAAAGGACGCCCCCGGATGCCACCAGAGGGAACCCCAGATCTAAGCAGTGGCACGGTGCACTCCGCCCCCTTGCAGGTAACGGAGTACGGTCCGCAACTCCGAGATGGTCATACCCCGCAATGGGAGCATGAACCATCCACGAAAGCCACCTCAGCGTGCATCATGCCCAGGCACGAGAGGCAGCGATGGTGACCATCACCCAGCGCCAGGTAACAACCGCATCCAGAAACGCCCGGGTGATACGTTATCTATAGCAAGACCCACATCGTCTTTTTAAAGACGTAACGTCAAGTTTGCCAACCAACGTCGTCTTTAAAAAGACGCACCAGAAATTGATTTTTTAGGGGAAAAAGCTCTTTTAGCATGCTGAAACGCACAGGGGATATGGCTGCCTGCAACACAAACAGGGGTAGTGCAGCCTGATATGTGCAACCCACTCAACACGGGAAACCACCAACGCTGAAGCGCCGTACCGCCAACACAAAGAGCTCTCAAAGAGAGCGCTGAACTCGTTCAGTCTTCTTCTCTCAGTAGAGTAGTCAGGCGCAGAACGATGTGATCGCTCGGCTCCGAAGCGAAAAGCTGATATCGGCTGCATAGGTGCCTAACTATATCCGCTGTGATCGCAGCAGAGGGACTGCATAATCGCATGCCATGGGCATTGGTGTAGTTTCACACTCAAGGAGAGTGGTCCTTAAGCGAAGCTCCAATTGTCGGTCACGCCGTGACGGCGAGAGTGACTCGGATGAAAAGGGAACCGCTTCTCAATATTTTTAACTCGTCGTTGTCTTTAGGTCACTTCCCAAAACCATTCAAGCTGGTGGTTGTTAAGCCTCTTATTAAGAAACCACATTTAGATCCTAGTGAACTGGCAAATTACATACCCATCTCAAATCTTCCTTTTATGTATAAAATTTTAGAAAAAGTTGTGACTGCTCAATTGTGCTCCTTCCTGCAAAAAAATATCTCTATGAAGATTGTCCGTTTCAGGCCCCCACCATAGCACAGAAACTGCACTTGTTAAAGTTACAAATTACTTGCTTCTTGCGTCAGTCCAAGGCTGTGTCTCATTGCTAGTTTACTTGATCTTAGTGCTGCGTTCGACACCATAGATCATGACATAATCATAGATCGATTACAAAACTATACAGGGATTCAAGGGCAGGCTTTAAGATGGTTAAAATCCTACCTGTCCGATCGCTACCACAATGTTCATTTAAATGGGGAGTCATCTCAAATAACACCAGTAAAATATGAAGTGTCAAGGAGATGTCCTAGGTCCGTGCTTATTCGACGAGTACATGGGCCCCCTTGGTTAATATGATTGAGAAAATACGGATTAGTGCGCCACGTTATGCAGATGCATACTCAAACTAATATTACCAAGACCAGATGAAATTAAAATTATCTAAGCAACAGAAGTGTTCAACAAGTAAAAGATTGGGGACCAATAATTTTCTCCTATTGAATTCGGGTAAGACAGAGATATTACTTATTTGACCAAAAAGCAGTACACTGAATCTCTTGGATTACAATTTGAAACTAGACTAGATGGATGTACTGTTACTTCCTTTACAGTCAAAAATCTGGGTTTTATATTAGATAGCAACTTGTCTTTTTAAAATCATGTTTCCCAAGTTACAAAAATAGCATTCTTCCATCTTAGAAACATCGCAAAGCTACGAAACATGTTACCTGTTTCAGATGCAGAAAAGCTAGTACATGCATTCATGACCTCTAGACTGGACTATTGTAATGTACTGCTAGGTTGTTGTCCTGCATCTTCAATAAACAAGCTACAGGTCGTCCAAAATGCAGCGGCTAGAGTCCTTACCAGGTCAAGAAAATATGATCATATTGACCCAATTTTACAGTCTCTGCACTGGCTACCTATTAAGTTCCGTATCAGTTACCAAATATTATTACTTGCCTATAAGGCCCTTAATGGGTTGCTCTGGGTACTAACTAGTCCTTCTACCGTACAATCAATCCGCTCCTAAGGTCGAAAAATCGAGGACTTTTGGCGAGTACTAGGCTAGCAAGTCCACTAAAGGAGGAGAGCTTTTTGCTTTGGCTCCCAAAATTGGAAAGCTTCTGATAAGTTACGGGTTCCGACACTCTCGATGTTTTTAAAATCTAGATAAAGACACATCTTTTGGCAAAGCATCAAATACGCATCTACTATCTTGATGCAGTTATATCTTGATCAAATGCCTTATTATTTTTAGTTGGTAAACAAATCAATGGCGGGTTGGAACAGAAGCTACGAAATTGTCTCTATTTGTTGACATCCCGTGGTAACTAGGATTTACACAAGCTTCAGTCTGGATCCAGAACACCCGAGAAGAGATGATGCCAACCCCTCAGAGGACCTCAGATGATGCCAACCCTGAAACATACAGAACTACCAAATTTTGCTGTAAGTTTGATTGCATCATATAATAATTGCTGTTAATAGTGTTCATAGTCTGTTTGATAACGTCTTTATTTATTTTTTTCATACATTTCTGCCATATGTACATAATGACAGTCACCACTGATAAGCTACTTCTAAATATATTGTAGAAATTAATTTTCTGTAAAGTTGTTTTGCAATGATTTGTATCGTGAAAAGCGCTGTACAAATAAACTTGACTTGATTAATGCTAGGGGAATTATTTTCTCTTTTTGTTTTTGTTTTTCGTTGTCATTGTTGTTGGGTGTGAAAAACTTTAAGTGATTTCTTGCAGTCTTTTGTGAACCTTAAGACTGTTCCCAAGAGTGAATTTAAAGGAAACCTGATTCGTTTTGTGTGTTTTTGTGAACAGAGGACTCTGACGTTTTATTCTCAATGTACTTGTTGATTGTCAGACTCTGTTCCGTGTTTTGTGGCTGTTTGCTCCTTAAGGTGCCTTCCTTTCCATGTTTAATCGGTCCCAGGTGTTTCCTTTGATGTTTCATTGCTCCCAGGTGTGTCTCGTCATCCCCTCCTCCTGTGTGTATAAATAGGGTTCCCTGTGTGTGCTCCAGGGTCCGGTATTGTTCATGTCGTCATGTATAGCGTGAGTGTTCCATGTTCCCTTGTGGCAATTAAACCCAGTTGGATTAATGTACTCCTCGTCTCTCTCCATTCCTTGCTCCTCAGTCCGCTCAGCAGTGCACCCGTGACATTGATCTTGTCTAGATTGAATTGAACAATCTAGTGGAAGTGGAAAAGCATGTGGAAAGCCTCTTTCTCAATTAATTAATGCTTGTTTTTTTATTATACAAATGCAATGAAAAAGAAGAAAAACTTTGTAAGATTTTGTTTTCCTCCATTCATTTTCTTCTGATGTTTTTTTTCGGTGCATATAATTAAATAATAGTCGGCTGACTTAAAAAATAACGTTTTTGGGAAGGGTGTTATTTAATCAATTTGTATTTTTCTTTGTTAGTGTGCGGTGGCAATATGTATCGGTTGGGGTTTTTGAGCTTCCCCGGGAATTGCTAGAATTGAAAACAAAACCTCTTTTGACTTGGCAAATTTTTGGGATTCTTTGCACTTATGGCGCCCAAATCATTTACTTACCCGTAAATACTGCATTACTTGGCGGGCCACCACCGTTACAATGTACCAGTGTTCTTAAACGTCAGTCATGCCGTGCTCTTTTCCTATTTTCTAATGTTTAATCAGTATATGGGAAGGTGAAGTTGTGATTTTAAAAAAAAACTTTTTTTAATGTCCGAATACGTCCCTATAGCAGTTATGCAGAGAGAGAGGGACGTGACTGGAACTAAGTTATACCTCCAAAAAGTGAGGTCTGCATGAGTTGAAATCTGACCAGCCCAAACAACAACATAATTCGACAATGACAGAAGTACAGCGGGACTGTCTGTTTGTGACAAATGACAACGAGAGAGGTGATTTTCAGACGAACTTTCTGTGATTTATGCATATCAACGGAACGACGTTCTAGGTTATTGAACTAAAAGAAAAAAGATGGATAGGAAAAATAGCAATACATTTATTCGTGGAAAATGAGCATGTTCGATAGAATAAGAGTAACACCAAAGGCTTCACAACATAGAGCCAAAACAAAATCTCCAATTCATCCGTTTTCCTCATTTTGACATAAGAAATATCAATTAGGATTGACAGTAGATGCAGTTTTTAAAAAATGGGGCCATTAAATAATGTTGACCATTTATATGCTAAGTATTTGGTTATAATAGGAATTGTTCCACATACTGACACAGTCCACTTGGCATAAATACTAGACCGTGTGGTTTTTTGTGAGACTCTTTCATCTAAGAAAAATTCAAAACAATATTTCATGTTCTATTATTTGTTTATTTGACAGCTAAGGAGTTGAATGTAGGCTGTTCATCTGTTAGACATAGGAATGGAAAACTATATTTTGATATCATCTTTGAAATGACTTTTACACCCTCACTCACACATTTGGGGTAAGATTTTTATTGATTCTTTATTAAAAATTTTTTTCAGCAAAGCAATTAAATGGATCAAAATAGAATTTAAGAGTCAGTTGTATTACAAACAATGTTCCAGAACGTTCAACAAATATTCAGCTGTGTGCAGCAATTGCTAGGAAGGAATGTTTACGATCCGGGAAGAGTAAATACATGCGCCTGTTCTGCTAACAGAGGGAGTACGTTTTTTTATTTAAAGGAATTTGCCACTGATTGGTTCAAACGCGACGTTGATCAGTGTAGAGGGTGTTTGTCGTTGGGTCATCTCGATTAACAAATGCAGACATGGTTTTATGTTTACGCGGCGTGATGCAATGCAACGCGTAAAAAGACAGTATAAGTCATTATATTCCGTAATTATGTCCCCACTGGATGCAACAAATGCCTCGCTTATAATGTGTTTTAATGTTTTTGTCTCGTCGCTCCGGCTTGACAGGGCATCATCACAATATGGTGAGGGGCGTAACATTTCCGTCACACGCTTGAGGTATTCGGCCAATCACAGCACACAGGATAGCTGGCCAATCACAGCACACCTCGCCTTTTCAGGAACGATGAGCTGCGTTTCAGAAAGACGGGGCATAGAGGAGAAACAATAATGTACAGTATGTGGACAATAATGTGTTTTTTCAACCTTAAACCACATAAACACATTTTTTTCATATTTAAAAACAAACAAGCAAGCCCAGGCCATAAAAAGTAATGCAATTAGTTACTGTTTTAGGGAGTAACGCAATATTGTAGTGCATTACTTTTAAAAGTAACTTTCCCCAAAACTGGTAAGTAGTACTGCATTCTGATTGTTTAAATGAAATTGCATGACTACATTAAACCATTTGGGTCTAAAATATTCTCTTCTGTCTACAGGAAAGTATAATTTGATCATTAGGCATCAATAGATACGATCTTAATGTGAAAGCAGAGACTGCGCATCAGCACATAAAGGTACACATTCTTCCAACTCTTTGAAGGTTTTAGACATGTGAGTAATTTCTCTTTGAACATCTTAGACATTAAAATCCTGAACAACTCTGAGCAACTCTGTCTTATGTGTCTTGGATTCTTGGATGTGTAAGTGCTATTCTGTGATCATCATTTACACACTCTAACCTTTACCATTATAGCAAACAGATGCAATAAAAACAAATAAACAAATGTTCTGTTTGACAAGAAGTTACATGCTGTTAATTACCACAGAAAATAAAATGACTTTTTGCTCAGTTTATTAAAAAAAGCATAAGTTGTGTTAACCAAAATTGCATTAACTTTGCACAGAGGAGTAAGTGATTTTATCACATTTGTTGTTACTGTACACTTTATAAAATTTCCACCAAATTCAACCTAAAACTGATTTTTAGATTTTTCAAGTTGAAATTGGTTAAATTAATTTGATGACTTAAAGAAATGGAAAAACGTGTTGCTATTATCATATCGTTTTAATGGAGTACATTTTTAAAACAGTGTGCATTTTAGTATTGTTGCTTCTTTTTATCAACTGCAGATGCACTGCTGTTGTTTTCTGTCAGTAAAACTTGTATTGAACCCAAAACTGTGTAGGAGGGAGGGACAGTGATTAATCAGAGATATTCTTGCATAAAGTCACACATCAGTCCCTCATTCAAGTGAGGTCTAGCTGTCCTTTAGTAATAATGCATGGCAGACTAAAAAAAGCCCAGCAAACACATTCTTTCTATTTAGAAATGACATCCTCTGTAAACACAACAAAGATTATGAATGCCAGGATTGAGATAAAGCATATTAAAATAGGCTTGTATCATTATTTTTCATACACTTTTGAAATGTATCTTCAATGCTAGCATTCAGTACTGCTTGTATCTCTAAACGTGCTTCATACTGAATCTTTTTGTGCGTGTGTTTTTGATTCAGACACACCGAGCTGAGTACAGTGGCACAAAATCGGGGCTTTCTTTGTTGTTAGATGAAGTGAATCTCTAGAGACTGCAGCAGAGAGAGAGATAATGCTTCTCAACGAAAACAAAGTGGTTTGGAAGGATCTCGGATACGTACTCATCTGAATTCCAGGAGATTGTGCACCTATAAGAACTGCACTGTCCACTTGGAATGAGACTTTGTTCCTATTTTTTTTTTTGGCTTCAACATGTCTTTATTCTTTAAGGGGCAGCTCACCCAAAATGAAAATTCTGTCGTTATTTACTTACCCTCATGTTGTTATTATTTAAAAGGAACAAAATTCCTAAGTGACCACACCTGTCATGCTACAAAAAGGGCAAAAGACCTCCACAAAAACATAAAAAGCACAAAAATGTTTATGATTCTTACACACTTTGTTCATTATGAAAACCTTTACAAATGAATGCAACAGTATGAATTTTGAAGCCTAAATACAATTGCCAGAAGTAAAAAGCTAAAGCCAAACTGTATTGTCACCATAACGTTTCTAACAAATCTTTCATTATTTAAAATCTACAAGTTTTAAAGTTTGGGTTAGAGTGTTTACCTGTTCGCAATTCACAAGTCGGGTATTACTGATGTATTTCTGGTTGTAGAATAAAATGTTAAAATATCAGCTTGTGTTAACCACAGACCTTATTTCAGGCGTTTAACCAAAAACTCACTGAAAAACCCCATTGACATTTGGACAATGTAACTGGAAGTGCAAAAATGTGAACTCATTTTTAGGTTTTATGGTTTATTTTTGCAGCACTCTATATAAATTGGTCATTGTTAAATGCCAATGCTGGATTGATGCATAATGCCAAGATTGACACCAAATGCCATTTAAAGAACTCCTTATTTTAAGGTTTATTTCATTCCACACATAAAGCTATCATATGACTTCTGAAGACTTGAGTTGAAGACTTGTTGTTTCTTGTCCTTTTTTAAGTTGGACAGACGAGTTATCATTGTATGGAAAGAGCTTTCGAAAATGGCACAATGAGAGAACTGCAAAATCATGCAAAAAGTTCATGTTAGATTCCCCAGTGATGTAATGAGACAGGATTATAGTTGTAGATTATATTCTAGACATGACTAGAACATAAAGGAAGATTCTAATTATCCTGTAGATTTTTGTCCTGGACTTCCTTAGTATCATAATTGCAGGTGGTGAAGCAGTATGAACAAACTCTGTTTTGATCAGTTGATTGAACTGTCATGCTCACATCTTGACACGAGAAGAAACGCGCATCAAAGACCGATATTCCAGTGAAGAAGAATCCATCCAGGAATCGTGTTGTGCTCTGTGACATTGAAAAGCCGGACAAAAGAGAATGTTGTGTTGAACCTCAGTGCCTCCACAGGTTTGTTTACTGTGCTCTGTTCCGTCTTCATTTCTATAATGAGATGGAATATGAGAAACTAGAACACCTTAATTGCTTTGCACAGTGTCTATTACAGATCCAAACACTCGGATCAAAAGATTTGAATCCTGACCTACCCTGACAAATTAAAATCATCAAATGCATAATCATTAGCTGACATGGTGTGCTTATTAATTAGTGGTTTGTGCTAATGTGAGCATCACCTTTACTGTTGTTCATTTTTCACTTTAGTGATTTGAATGAACCCTTAGCCTGAAGTATTTACACATATATCCAGCCTCTTTATTGTACAAACAAAACTGATGGTTTGTTTGCAGCATGGTGAAGAGAGATGTGCCAATAAACTGACAGCCACATAGGAACCAGCCGAAATACCATAGTAACAGCCTAGCAACACAATAACAAACACCTAGAACACTCAGCTTGGCAATCACCTCAAGAAGCATAGCAACTGTGTAGCAACACCCTAGCAATTCTCTGGCAACCACACATAACACTTTAGCAACTGCTTAGTGACCACCTTGAATGCTTATATTTCTTTCAGAACACGATAGCAACTGCGTAGCAACCAGCACACCTTAGAAGCATCCACCTGGAATACGTAGAATCCACCCAGAACACCATAGCAACTTCCTAGCAACCACCCAGCATGCTTAGAATCCATCCTGAACACCACTGCAACCGCCTAGCAACCACCCAGAATGCTTAAGATCCCATTCAGAACACCATAGCAACTGTCTAGAAACTCCCAGAATGCTTAGAATCCATCCAGAACACCATAGCAACCACCCACAATTCTACAATTCATCAGAACACTAAAACAACTGCCTAGAAACGAGTCAGAATTCTTCAAATCCATCCAAAAAATAAAGCAACTGCCTAACGATCATCCAGAATGCTTAGAATCCATACAGAACACCATAGCAATTGCCTAGCAACCTCCTAGAATGCTTAGAATCGAACAGAACTGTAAAGCAATTGCCTAACAACCACCCACATCACTCTAGTAGCAAATTTAAACAACCAGCAAAACTCACAATTTGTTCAGAAAATGTAGAAATCAAGTTTTCATAGTTGTCCACAATATATAATCACACATGTGTAGCTCTTTGCTCTTGGCTTCTAGGTAAAAGGCCCCCTGGAGCCTCCCACTCATGCAGAAACACACCGGCTGAGCTGTCAGAGAAGCCAGTGGTGCGAAACACATCGCTCCTCGACTGTGTCTACATGTTAAACATAAATTGATTGTTTTCTGTGCCCTTTATCATGACTACAGTCCTCTTGTCTTTCTGTCAAGGGCGGCCCATTGTTAAAAACAGAACTGACATCTCTGCGCTCCCCCACTATTCCCCTTGTTCCTGGATACTAGGCATCTGTATTATGGGGCTGTTGTCAAATGTGTAAGCCACCTGCAGCTCAAGTTGGAGAGATGACTTAGATTTCTTGCTCTCCACCTTTCCACACCTGTCATTTGGCATCCTCCACCCCCTGCTCGGTTTTAATGGTGTCGTCCTCCTGAGCTATTCCTGGACATCTATGATACACTCCTAGTGTCCACCATATAGCAACACTGTCATTCAGCCAGACAAAAAAATAAATAAATGTTTGAGCTCTGTGCCATGTGCTTGTGTTCCAGGCAGATCTTGACCGCATTACATGTCCATATCATTTCGCCAAATGATTTCAGTTAAGCCCAAAGTATACTTAGTTTCTGTAGTCGACGCTTTGCCTTTCAAAAGTATATTCCATTTGATAGCCTGTGCAAATGGATATGCATGATAAAATATCTTTGTACTCTTTTAAACTAAAGTTTAAACTAAAGTTTAAGGCGCTTGTAGCAATCATGTTTTTCCAATCTATTTAGTTTCGTTTTCTACTGTGAATCAACGGCCCGGGCCAGTGTTACAGTACAAATTCAATATGCGCATGTGAAAAAAAAAAAAAAAAGGGTGGTGCCCAAAGTATACTTCAGTTTTTAAACATATGCGAGGGTCTCCAGACACAGTGCGCACCATATGATTTTTGTAATTATGCGCAGTTCACACATGTGCATTGACTTGGTTTTGCACTAATCAGTTGTTCCACAAGGTGGCAGCACTGGTCCGGGCCGCTGTTTCACAATAGAAAACGAAACTAAAGAGACAGAACAACAACAACAAAATAGCTGAGACTGCAACAACAACAGACAGCTGCACTGACAAGCGCTTGTGTGAGAGGGTTATGAGATAGCTGAAACTTTAGTTTAAACGAGTACAAAGACATTTTATCGGTCTTAACTTCTGGAAATGAGCAGACGCTGGACAAAGATGAGGCTTTCTAGAGCGCATGTGTCGACCGCCTGAATTTGCACACACTACCAAATGGCCGCAACATTGAAATCGCTAGAAATGAAAGTACACTTGGGCCTGGTCAGAGCGGCATACTATTCAAAGACTAAAAATACCCAGACGGTGGTCACGCGCATAGTTTGAAATGGGGAAAAATGCAACGCTCAATATGGCTACTCTATTGAAGGAAGCTCTGCCTTCTGAGTAAAAGAGCCAATCGATAATCTGTAAAGTCATCGCGTCACTGAAGCTGCCGTTAGAAGTCCCGGTTGCTATAGAAATAATCAGCATTCTGGAGACACACGCTTAGAACTGCGCATGCGCACTGGCTTGTCTAGCCTGAAAAATAAGCTTTTTTTAACGCTATTTGAGCAAAAGAAACAACATTTACGAGACAGTTGTTGTCAGATTTCATTGGTGATTTCTAATATGAAATTTAATCATAAGCTTGGTGAACAGTTTTGGAGAATTTGATGTTCCCCATTCAAAGATAGGCCCTGCACTTGCCTGCCGAAGGTGTTTCAAAGATGGCCACCGAGTGAAATGACTTGGCTTAAAGGGACTTTGATACTATTCTGGTGACGAAATTTGCCTCACGCGCACTGCTCAGACCTTTGTATCCATGTAAAAACCATGTTTCAAAGGTTCTTACAGCCTACAACAGCAAAAGAACCAAAACCCTCAACACAATGACCGAGCATATTGTAAACAGTAGGATAAAAATGACTAATTATCTCCATGTTTTATTATGTGCGGAAAGCCACATACTCTTTCTCGCTCTCTCCATATAAACATACACACATACAGTACAGACACACAAGGCACAAAATAAATTGCACACTCACACACAAACATGTTGTCTGTGATGCTCCGACAACTTTATCAGTAAAATAGTTTAGCAACTCAAAAGCTACATGACATTTCTCACTGGCGAGGTAATAATGGCGCTGTTCTTGAAGCAAATAAACTAAGTTTTTCTATTAGTAGAGACGCTGCTGCCAATCACTGTTGAGAGACGTACAGACTCAGGTCATTCACACACACTCAATCTCTCTCTAATAATTGCATTAGTCTGCTATCAATGGCTCAAGCCTCTGTTACTAGCTCTAAAATTATGTTTTGGAATTAGCAATGGAGGTGTGGGATGAGATACGTAAAATTAGTCCTACACACAAGAGCACTTTAAGGACAAAAACCTGATAATTATCTTGAAATACAACATTTGAACAAACTCTTGAGGTCTGGTAACTGTACTATAAGCTGAATAACTGACTCTGGTCCATTGAATTATGAGAAAATAACATCGGGGACGCATCACCATTTTGGGTGTGCATTATTTAGTAATAATTAAATGGATCGGAGTCAATTATTCCTCATTAATTGCACAATGTGTGAGCCAAATGTATAAAAGTAGTGACACTATTAAATAAAAACATTTTCCAGTACCATCAACAAAAAGGTATTGGATTTCTAAAAGCTCTTTAGAAAACTCATAAAACTTATTTTTGTCATCACTCAATAATGTTCTCAGAATTTTTTTTGTTTTTTTTACAGTGTAATACATGTTTATGATGTTTTGATTCAATTATTAGAGTTTTGAGTTTGATTGAGATTCTTGTTTTTGTACCAGATAGATACTAATCCAATGAAATTTGGGTCTGTGTGTCAGATAAGTTCCTGAGAGACTCATGCGGGTTTGGAACAACTTGTGGGCGAGTAAACTGACTTTTTATATTTTGAGTGAAATTTTGCTTTAAACTTTAGAAATGAGTCTGCTCATGAATCCAGAAACCAACAGACCACAAGAACCCATTTAACCCTGATTAATAATTAAAATTGTTCCCACAGCTTGACTCAATAAGACAAATTTGGGCTGAATTAGAAACATCAGTTTTTCATGTTTTTTTGCGAGTGGTTATTGGCTTTTGGAGAACTTTCAAACAGCTTACTTAAAGAGAAGCGTAAATGAAAAGGATGGCGATCGATAATTGGGAGAATGCTTTGTAGGGCAGATTGATGAAATGAGCTTCAAGAAGAACACCGCCTGACCATCTCTCTTAATGTCAGATTGGCCAGCTGTGACTCTAATTGTGTTCCTGTTTTGAGTCTTTGAACTCCTTTTTCTTTCATTAAAACTCTATTGTGAGCTGAGTTCTATGAGAATTATCTTTTAAGCATAATTTTATTGCTAAAAACAGCATAAAAGGGTTTGGCAAACCCAGTTTTGTTCTTGTGCTGAGGTATTTCCTATTTAAACAGAAAACTGGAAGATATCGAATGGTTTGACTTTTTTTCTTAAAAATGGAGTTAAAGCTCATATTTTGACCATGATTTTGCTGTCTAAACCCTATTTGCACGGGATTAGTGAAAAGTGACGTGACATGTGGCCAAGTATGGTTACCCATACTAGGAATTAGTGCTCTGCATTTATCCCATTCTAAGTGCACACACACAGCAGTGAACACACACACACCCATTTATGCTGCGGCGCCCGAGCAGTTGGGGGTTGCCTTGCTCAAAGGCACCTCAGTCGGTGGTATTGAAGGTGGAAGAGAGCGCTGTACATTCACTCCCCCCACCTACAATCCCCGCCGGTACGAGAATCGAACTTGCAACCTTTGGGTTACAAGTCCGACTCTCTAACCATTAGGCCACGACTTCCCCCTTTTTTTTTTTTTAAGTGACGTGACATGTGGCCAAGTGTAGTATTACCTGGTGACCTCCAGTCATTTGTAATAATTGCAGAGGTTGTCTGTGATCTTAATCCCGTGCGAATCGGCCATGTCTGTAACTTGTAAAGTAAAAATTCCCCTGCAAATGACCTACCATATTTCGCCGAACACCGAGGTCCTGTGATAGCATTTGGCAGGTCGCATATCATTTTTCGAGGTTTTTGTTTGCCGTGCGCCTTTTTATCCATCTTCAGCAAAGAATGGAGCTGCGTTGGAGTGTTTGATAGTATTTTGGGTGCTGTCATCATATTGCTACATATTGCTTGATGTCCCATCGCTCCTTGTTTTTGTCAAAACAGCATTAGAAAGATGTTTAGGGGAAAAAGTAGGCCAGTCTTTGGACAAACAAAACACAGGACATCATTCTGGTTGCTGTTTCCTGTGAGGTGCGTGCTTTTAAAAATAAACCGCTAAAAGTTTAATGAAGAATGCATTAACAGTTCCTTGTATCTGTCATTATATTGTCATTCCACAAGTAATATTTATTTAAAATACTGGGTAACATCTCCAAGGTTGCTTAACCTTCATGTCTGCTTTATAGGAGGTGTATATCGAAAATGAGATATGACTGCAGCACATTTATTTAAATGGAGTTGTGCACGGAAAATGGACCTAAATTGAATACTGTAATCAATAATTTCAGTTACTGAATAATTGTGCAGCCCTGTTTAATGATGAATATTTTCATACACTTTTGTCCTCAGTTTGGTTTTATGTATCCAGTTTGTTTTCATGGGCTGTTCATAGAGCCGTTCTGTCCTTTCATTTGATTGAGTGAATTCTTATATCATAAAAACATCAGTGCAGATAAACAATAATTCCTGAGGTTGTACTGCTTTTAGTCTCTGTCTGATGCAAATACAGCCTCCCACAGTGATGGCCCACTTTTTTCAGAGGCCTTGGTTCCGGAAGTATTTTTCCCATTAGTTTTCTCCTTGGATATGTTATACATTTCTTCAGCAAGGAGTGCTAAGCCATGAACCAACCCAACCAGCTCTGAGATGAATCACAAGCTGTGATATATATACTGTTTATATTATATATATATATATATTATTATATAATATTATTATATATCTTACACCACTTCCTTCAAAAAGTTTTTGGTTGGTTAGATTTTTGTTTTTAAAATAAATCACTTATGCTTAAAACAGTCTACATTTATGTTATCAATGCAGTAAAAACAATAATATGGAATATTATACACTTAAAATACAACTCTTCTGTTTTGAATATGTTTTACAATGCATTTTATTCCTGTGAATTTTCAGCATCATTACTCCAGTCTTCAGTGTCACATGGTCCTTCAGAAATCAGTATAATATGCTGATTTGCTGCACAAGAAACACTTCTTATTATCACATAATATTATTTAAAACATATTTTTTCATAAATCATTTTTTTTTATGAATAGGACGTTTAAATAAACAGTATCTATACAATATTTATCATATTTGCATATAATATTTACCATATTTATTGCTAAATAGTCAGATATAGAGAGCGTATTAAGAACGGTTTACCTTTTCCCCCCCATGAATGCAATTCTTACTTTGTATTTAACTCTACCCTGTTGCATGCAAAAATGGCAAGAGCTTTCATAAGCTGACAATGTGATTGGTTGCCTTTACAAAGCTCTCGGGAATCAAGAGTGCAGAGGATTTTTCAGTTCACTGGAAACTAAAGTCTTGTTTACATGTTCCCAGGCTGCCACCGTGAGCAAGGATGAACTAGTCACTGGATTTTCCAGGAGTTTAAATGTTCACGGCACAAAATTCTGTTGCATCCTAATATTCCGCGGTTGCTTTTCACCCACACGCTAAGAAATGCAAATGAAAATAAATTGGATAAAGTGCAATTTCTTATTTGTGTAAGGTTAACAGCATCACCCATCAGCACCCCTGTTTCAAAATGTACATACTGTCAGGCAGGAGGCAGACAACAGCATCAGTTTCTGTCGAAATCCAGGCTGATGCGTTAAAATGGCTGTCAGGTGAGAGAACTAGAGGGCCTCGTTCGGAGCGGTTGAGTCATATCCTATCAAATGGTGTCTGCTTTTGTGCTGAAAGCTTTAAACCTGTGACAACACAGATTGTCTGCACTCTCTATCTGGATCCTAATGTGTTGTCTCTTGATATCAACAAACACCTGGAAAGCGAGTTAAGGCACATCAGAATTGTATTACAAAAGATCAATTTTCCAATGTCAGTGATATTAGATATTCTTCATGAGTCATTGACAACCTTATCATGGGAAGCGTTTTTGCCATTCTTCTCAGGCTGTTGCACAAGTTTATTCAAGCAGCGAAGAGGCATTTGAGTCAATCTATAACACTAAAGGAGACATTCTGACATCTGCTTAGGCAGGTGTCAAGACTTTCAGTGTAGAACAACTTAAACATTGGTCTGTTTGTCACACAAAGCTGTCACATGAAACTTGGAATATTGCATACAAACTGAATGGACCACTTTTGTGTTCTTTCTGAAGCAAATACTAAACCTAGAGTTTGCAGGAACTGTATGGAAATGAGGGACCATTGCCAGTAGCCTACAGTTGAAGATCTCTTCTTTCAAATGATTTTACAACGACATGAAGGTGAGTTCATGATTTATTTTTTTTGAACTTTTCATTTTTGGGTAAACTAATACTTTAAGCCAAGCACACACTGCAAGACTGTCAACTTTTTTATGTTTTAGTTTGCAACAAAAACTCACAGCACTTGCACGTCACTGAAACTCTTCTAGCATGCATGCTTTTGTAAATCTAAATAGCTACAGATGCAAGGCCTATGCTGCGTCCCAATGTGCCTACTTATACTACGCCCTTACTTTTGATGAAGAAATAGTACACACTTTTGAGTGTGTAGTAGAAGAGTAGGCAAGCTTTGGGACATACTATCACGTTACACAATTGCATCTTTAAAGGACCGCTCTGTCGCACCTGTTACACGCACCCTGTCACAGTTTAACTGGCCTGTCAATCATCTTGTCACAGTTAACATTCTCCACATTTAATTTAACTTCCTACCGTACTGGAGAGAAAAGAATTAGCAAGTTGATCTACCAGCCGTGGGTCTTTTGTGGAGAAACTCTGCTCATATTTTTTGCATAATGATGCATTTAAAAGTTAACGACCAAAAGGATGTTTATAAAAGTTTACATTGCTTTTGCAGATGAAATATAACACAGATAACATATTAAATATTTTTTACCAGGTTAAATGTTGATTATTAGTAACTCAAACCCCTTTATGTAAACCTCTCTACCAAACCGTCGCCAATTTTGTAGTTTTTCTAACTCGTTTTATTCGTGTTTGTAGTTCTGGACCGAATCCTTCCAGTAGCCCCTCACTGCAGAGCACAAGATCCAGGGGGCGCGGTTTGATCCACATCTAGGGGGTGGAGATTGGTAAATTAAGGGGTGGAGATGGGTGGGTTTAGGGATCAGGGGGTGGAGACGGGTCGGTTTAGGTAAATGTAAGGTGGGAGGAGTTGGATCCAACCACGCCCCCTGGATCTTGTGCTCTGCAGTGAGGACCATCTCAATCCTTCGCCAAAGCGCAATGGATTGTGGGCAATTTTAGCCATTAGAGTGTGCACGGATCCACACTTCAAAAATCGACCTGAAATACTAAACCAGGGTTCCTCAAATCTTACCCTGGAGGTCCAATGCGCTGCAGAGTTTAGCTCCAACCCTGATCAAACTCATCTACCTGTGATTTTCTAATGATCCTGAAGACATTGATTAGCATGCTCAGGTGTGTTTGATTAGGGTTAGAGCTAAACTCTCAGGAAAGTGGATCTCGTGGGCCAGATATGAGGATCCCTGTTCTAGAACCATCTGGGGACTACTTGGATCAACATACTATGCTTTGGGACACACTTATTATAATCTCACATACTATTTAGGATGGATAGTATGAACATTGGGATGCAGGGATTGTTTCAAACCTGCTTGAAGTCTGGTTGATTAATTGGCAGGTGTGTGTGTGTTGCTAATCAGTGAGAATGACACAATTGCAGTGAGCAACAGCCAATATAATTGCAAGACAAAATAGTGCGAGACGAGGGAAATAGGTGTTAACTGAAATAAAATAAATGTCATGTTAACTGAAATAAAATAAAAGTCAAAATGTTTTGTTTTAAACTTAAAGTAACCAAATAACTAAACTAAATCAACTAAAACATAATTAAAAATGAACATAGAAAAAGGCAAAACACAAAAAATTTAAAACTTAAAATAAAAGTATCGTAAAAAATAAAATAAAACTAACTTCAATAGTAGATATATTATCTATATATAGATATAGTGTGGGGTATTTTAATGTGGCATAACATATTTTATAAAAAAAAATGTCCATGTTGGTTACCTTGACAATAAAATAAAAATTCAAGTAAAAGTATCTAATAAACAAAAATAATAAAAATTAATAATATAACAGTGGGTACGGAAAGTATTCAGTCTCCCTTAAATTTTTCACTCTTTGTTTTTTTGCAGCCATTTGCTAAAATCATTTAAGGTCATTATTTTTCCTCATTAATGTACACACAGCACCCCAGATTGACAGAAAAACACAGAATCGTTGAAATTTTTGCAGATTTATTAAAAAAAAAACCTGAAATATCACATGGTCCTAATTATTCCAGACCCTTTGCTCAGTATTTAGTAGATGCACCCTTTTGATCTAATACAGCCATTAGTCTTTTTGGGAAAGATGCAACAATTTTTCACACCTGGATTTGGGGATCCTCTGCCATTCCCTCCTTGCATATCCTCTCCATTTCTGTCAGGTTGGATGGTAAACGTTGGTGGACAGCCATTTTTAGTCTCTCCAGAGATGCTCAATTGGGTTTAAGTCAGGGCTCTGGCTGGGCCATTCAAGAACAGTCACAGATTTTTGTTGTGAACCACTCCTTCGTTATTTTAGCTGTGTACTTAGGATCATTGTCTTGTTGGAAGGTAACCTTCGGCCCAGTCTGTGGTCCTGAGCACTCTGGAGAAGGTTTTTCGTCCAGGATATCCCTGTACTTGGCCGCATTCATCTTTCCCTTAATTGCAACCAGTCATACTGTGCCTGCAGCTGAAAAACACCCCCACATCATGATGCTGCCACCACCATGTTTCATTGTTGGGACTGTATTGGACAGGTGATGTGCAGTTTCTGGTTTTCTCCACACATACCGCTTAAATTAAGGCCAAAAAGTTCAATCTTGGTCTCATCAGACCAGAGAATCCTTCAGGTGTTTTTTAGAAAACTCAATGAGGGGCTTTCATGTGTCTTGCATTGAGGAGAGGCTTCCGTCGGGCCATTCTGCCATAAAGCCCTGACTGGTGGATGGCTGCAGTGATGGTTGACTTTCTACAACTTTCTCTCATCTCCCGACTGCATCTCTGGAGCTCAGCCACAGTGATCTTTGGTTCTTCTTTACCTCTCTCACCAAGGCTCTTCTCCCCCGATAGCTCAGTTTGGTTGGACGGCCAGCTCTAGGAAGGGTTCTTGGTCGTCCCAAACGTCTTCCATTTAAGATTATGGAGGCCACTGTGCTCTTAGTGCAGCAGAAATTTTTTTGTAACCTTTGCCAGATCTGTGCCTTGCCACAATTCTTTTTCTGAGCTCTTCAGGCAGTTCCTTTGTCTTCATGATTCTCATTTGCTCTGACATGCCCTGTGAGCTGTAAGGTCTTATATAGACAGATGTGTGTTTTTCCTAATCAAGTCCAATCAGTATATCAAACACAGCTGGACTCAAATGAAATTGTAGAACCATCTCAAGGATGATCAGAAGAAATGGACGTGCTGAGTTAAATATATGAGTGTCACAGCAAAAGGTCTGAATACTTAGGACCATGTGATATTTTCAGTTTTTCTTTTTTAATACATCTGCAAAAATGTAAACAATTCTGTTTTTCTGTCAGAGGGGGTCTGTGTGTACATTAATGAGGAAAAAAATTTAACTTAATTTATTTTAGCAAATGGCTGCAATATAACGCAAGTGAAACATTTAAAGGGGGTCTGCCTACTTTCGCTGTACCCACTGTATATACTATATATATATAACATATTTATTTTCCAGGTAAGCTCAGGTACCAAGCAACATTTTCTCATTTTTCATTTCGTTTTAACTTATTGGACTACAAAATACCTAAAATTGGGGAAATTAAAATCTAATACAACGATATATATCTTATATATATATATATATATATATATAAATATATATATAGTAGAAATATATATATATATCTAGTTTACATCATCAATTAACATAACAAATAACAAAACATGTTCAAAATATCAATAAAAGCCAAAATAGATTGTAATAATTCTTGTAATAGTATCATAATAGTATCTCAGTGACACTAAAATAAACACTGCTTTCACACGTGATGCCAATGCAGTCGAGTTCAGCAGAAAATCTTGAAGCTATAGCCTCTCAGACATTCAGTTTCATTGATCTCTTTTAATTTTATTTGCACATTGCTTTGCACAGTGCATATTGTTCCACAGCAGCTTTACAAAGAATAATCCCTTTAGGATGCTGGTGAGCAGCTGAATATGACAATGGAATGAAAAGCTCCCTGAGAATGCTTGTGAAATTAGTGGAGAAAGACGAAGAGGCAGAAAAACAATACTTTCTGAGTTTCTACAAATGCTGGAATGGAGCATCTCCCTGAGTAGGCGGTAGGTCCTTGAGTGCTTACCAAACCACCAGCCAGAGCAGCAGATGGAGCTCACAGAACACAGACATGACTGCCTTTGGCCGCTAATAGTTCTGGTTCATCCCATGTGGGGTCCATGGGGCCCAAGCAGATGATGGACCCGATTATTTAGGAAATTACAGGTTTTGTTCTCTGTGGTTGTCTCATTTATTTTAAAGTGGTCATATGATGCGATTTAAATGTTTTCTTTCTCGTTGAAGTGTTACAAGCTCATTGTGCATAACGAAGATCTGTAAAGTTGCAAAGACTACAGTCTCATATCCAAAGAGATATTCTTTATAAAATTTAAGAGTCAGCCACGCCTACCTAAAACGGCTCGTTCTAACATGCCCCCACATGTCTATGTCATGATGTGGGAAGATTTGCATAACGCCGCCCAAATGTTCACGCAAAGAAAGGAGGAGTAACTTTTATTCTCGCTGTAGTATTGTTGTTGCCGCCGCTGCCCTGTCGTGGAGACGCTGTGTGTTTAGTTGTGAAAACTACTTTGTTTGGTCTTCCAAAAGAGGACGATAATCCGCTTCATCATGCCTGGAGCTGAACCATGCTGGTCGCTGAGGAAATAAATCAACTTTGCGCTGTGGATCGCCGGATCGGCTTTAACCGTGGACGAAGCGTAGTCCAGCCCTGGGTCGTCACATGTGGCTGCCACTCCTTCTTCGAATCCGCTGGCCGCGCCGTTCTCAAACCCACCGGCCTCAGCTCACTCTAATCCCTCCGCCGTCCTCACTCAAGCAACTCTGGGCTCCGCTCACATCAACCCGCTGTGTTTTTCGTTGTGTAAGTGAAACTACTTTGTTTGGCCTTCAAAAGAGGACACGACTAGTAATCAGTGGTTAAGTTATATTTACAACACTTTTCCAGAATAGTTCAACCCAAATATTCCGATGTGTTCAGATTTATTGAGGACTGTTTCCTGATCCTGTGAGACTACAATGCCGGCTGTTCTGACTCACGAACTGCAAGTACCTTTTTTATAATAGGAAACAATTTGCCCTGATGATTCACAACGCGAGTTTTGAGCTGGGTAAGTAGCACTTGTTGTTTGTCATTTCTTTGATCATAAATGCAGACATGGTTTTATTTTTATGTGGCGCGATGCAACGCAACACGTTAAATAGACAGTATAAGTCATTATAATCCATCATTTTTGTCCCCACTGGATGCAACAAATGACTAATTTTTAATGGGTTTTTATGTTTTTGTCTCGTCGCTCCGGGACACAGGGCATCACAGTATGGTAAGGGATGTAACTTTTCTGTCACACGCTTGAGGTATTCGTCCAATCAACGCATTGGATAGCTGGCCAATCATAGCACACCTTGCTTTTCAGACCGATGTTTTTTTGTAAAAATCGACGCGTTTCAGAAGGCAGTGCATAGAGGAGAAACAATAGTGTACAGTGTGTGGAAAATAATGTGTTTGTTGAACCTTAAACCGCATAAACACATTTCATTACACCAAATACACAAAATATGTTCTTTTTAGCAGCATATATGACCCCTTTAAATTGCATAGAAGCACATATTTTAACATCCAAAAACACACTTTACTCTTAAAGGGATATTTCACCTTAAAATTAAAATTGTGTTATCACGTACAAACAACAGTGGACCCTAATAACACTGACACAGCATTCCAGATGTTGATGAGTTTGTTTCTTCATCAGAAAAGATTTTGAGAAATTTAGCATTACATCACCTGTTCACCAGTGGATCCTCTGCAGTGAATGGGTGCCGTCAGAATGAGAGTCCAAAAAGCTGATAAAAACCTCACAAAAATCCACAATAATGTATGTATCCACAATCGCGTGTTTTTATAGGAACCAATTCATCATTAAGAGTTTTTTAATTTAAAAAGCTGCAGTCCATAACTTTTTTGTGTTAAAAAAAATTTTCAAAATGTATATAATAAGCGAATACACCTGAACAGTTTACAAGTGAAAATGGTCCAAAACAGTTAAAAACCAGTTGGAGGGTTTTTATGTGAGAGGACAAGTTTTTTTTACTAGAGGAAGCTTTGTTGTGGATTATGGACTCGTATTTTGGCTAGAAGTG
Organism: Sinocyclocheilus anophthalmus; assembly: GCA_018155175.1. Classification (NCBI taxonomy): domain Eukaryota; kingdom Metazoa; phylum Chordata; class Actinopteri; order Cypriniformes; family Cyprinidae; genus Sinocyclocheilus; species Sinocyclocheilus anophthalmus. Next base: position 614,503 of record JADLZN010011772.1, read on the forward strand.
ACCGTTTAAAATGTCTTAATAATGGATTTGTTTCTTACAAACACACAGCTTTTCATTTCACAAGACATTAATTTATGGACTGAAGTCGTGTGGATTACTTGGATAATTGTGATGTTTTTTTTCAGCTGTTTGGACTCTCATTCTGACGGCACCCATTCACTGCAGAGGATCCACTGGTGAGAAAGTGATATTATGCTACATTTCTCTGAAGAAACAAACTCAACTATCCTGGATGGACTGAGAGTAAGTACATTTTTGGATAAACTATTCCTTTAAGAACTGTACAAGAAAAAAGGCTTAAAAAAAAAAAACATGTTCAAGGACATGAGGTTAAGACAGTGAGATGGTGTAATAGTGGGACCATCACTGTAAGCAGTAACCCAGCTCTCTCAGACACATATGATCAATAGCTCTGAGGTCTGAACCACTTTCAAGTGTTTTAACTTTCCAGGTAGATGGACCGCTGAATTATGAACATGTCACACCTCCATGTAGATTAAAAACTGGAAAATTAATACACTTTAGATCATGTAATCTTTTTCCCCCACCCCGGCTGAGTTAATGAAACGGAGACAAAACAATCAATTATGGCTACATTGTTTGTCCTTCGGAGTGTCCACGTTAATGAGTTTCCAATCGTGTTTTCTTACACACGTGTATCTTTGACCTCCATCAGTGTACCGAACACAACGATGGTCCGATGACTTTCAGCATTTAGGAAAGTACCCCACTTCATATATGTATCTACTGAACTGATTAAGTCCAATTCCAATTCCAGGACAAATCAATATGTACAGGAGGTATATACTGTATTGATTTGTACCAAACAACAAATAGGCGAAACTCACAAAGAAATGTCTGGGTCATCACCTTTAAAAAATATTATTATTATTATTATTTCATGAACAAAATATTAATATAAAGAAATCTTTAATTTATAAAGAAATACCCTTTTAATCAGTTTATTATAGTTAATTAAAATAAAACCATTAAAAATGGTGTTACTTGTATAAATACATTTTTTTCTGAAGTAAAACTCAAAAATCTTTAAAACGTATTTTATTTTATTCTGTAGTTGCCAAGGAAACATTTCTCAATTTCAACTTGATGCCTAAAATACTAAGGGTAAATAAAAAATAATAAATAAAATAAAAAATAAAATAAAATAGAAAAACAAATCTGATACATAAGACTAAATGACTTAAAAAAATAAATAAAAGGGAAATGTAAAAAAAGAAAATAAATAAAAGCTATCTCAATGATAATAGAATAACACGGGTTTAAACTGTGAGTTATATTTGTGACAATTAAAGACACTGCCCCCTAAAAAACTGTAGGTACCAAGAATGTATTTGTTTGTTTATTTATTAATTTAAAGTCAGAATTAAAATGTAAGTATATTTACATTTGAACTTAATGTATTCTTTTGCATGATATTAATAAAAAAAGGGATTTTAAGTAATTTAACATTTTTATAAATATTTTCTTTTCTTTTTTTTTGGAGTGAAATATAATCCGATATTTTTTGTTACCCATGGTGACAAAATCTATGGTAATAGTTTTGTGTTATATTTATTTCAGTATTAAAAACAGAACAAATAGAATCAAAGGGTAAAAAAAAATTCAAAATCCTCTTCAAAATTCACAAGAGACACAATAATATTATTCACAGTAATATAGGTTTTCAACTTATGACTAAAGGAAAAGATGAATATAAGATAATATTTTTCATAAGCTTCTGAGGCAGCATTTTGAAATGGCCTTTTCTGCAAGGTGCTCTTCAATCATGGCCGACTCACACTCACAACAGGTCCCTCTCCGGCCAGACAGAGGAATAATGCGATGTGTTAGTTTGCTTTGAAGTCTGATGGTCAAAAAGAAACTGTAGTGCACTGGGAAAGACGGATGATTAGTTATAGGCCCTCCTATGAGTTGAGTAGTTTCTAGTTTGGCTGTTAATGTGATGCATGAACCAGAGGACAGAAACATGTTTGTGGAGGTTACAGTATACAACAAATGGTCCAATTACACTGTATTCACAGTTACAATCAAAAATTACAGTGGTGCCCTTGTGCCCTTATAAATGTCTAAAATGTTATAAATGAGTGTATTTAAAAAATGTATTAATTTAAATGAATTCATGTAGCTAAAAAAATCATTAAATAAAAAAAAAAAAGAAGACTTGTTTCGTCCAGAGTTTTTGAACGAATCTCTTGAATGATTCAGACATCAAATATATTTAACAGTCACTGTTTGCCACCTACTGGCATAATGTAATATATGCAATCTATATTTGAAGTGTATCATTAGTTCCAAAGGTTAATTACTTGTTTTGATAGAGGCTGCCGCAACATCAGAGTCTATATCCGCATTAAAAACTTTTCTCCAAATACTTTCGTTAATATTTAATGTTTGCAACATAGAAATGTAGCCTACTGTGTAAGTAGACTGTTTCAAACATAAAGCTTAGGCTACATGATGAGCACTGCGCTGCTCTGGATCAGCGGCTGTGTGAAAGAAGGTTTAAATATTCCGATGTGATTATGTTTTCAAAGGTTTAATAGCAGAGTCATTTAGAAATAAGATCGCGTGCGTTTTAATCGAGATTGCGATCTTTAAATGATTAAACGTGCATACATATGAGCCTATAGCCTATGTTTTTTTTGTTTTTTTTTAGCCAATGTCATAATGTTACCAGACCTCAAAAGTAAAACACCCCCCCCCACACCCCCCCACGTCAAAATGCAGGACATTGGTTTAGTTTACGTGGCGCGATGCAACACAGCGCGTAAAAAGACAGTATAAGTCATTATAATCAGTAATTATGTTCCCACTGGATGCAAAAAATGCCTCGTTTATAATGGGTTTTAATGTTTTTGTCTTGTCTCTCCGGCCGGACAGGGCATGACAGTATGGTAAGGGGCGTAACATTTCTGTCACACGCTTGAGGTATTCGGCCAATCACAACGCACTGGATAGCTGGCCAATCAGAGCACACCTCGCTTTTCAGACCGATGAGCTTTGTAAAAATCGACACGTTTCAGAAATTTGGGGCATAGAGGAGAAACAATAATGTCAAGTATGTGGAAAATAATGTGTTTTTTTTAACTTTAAACCGCATAAACACATTTCAATACACAAAATAATGTTCTTTTTAGCAAACCCGGGTGCCCCAATATGACCCCTTTAAATGCAATTAGTTGAGAGTGCAAAACACTTTCTGACCCGCTTAAATAGGACTTAAGGAATTTTTTTAATGTGCTTGACTTGTCTTTGAAATATTGTTAGTGTACTGCCGAATATACTGACAAGCATTTACGATCAACTAAAATAATATTCTTAAATTTCATTTCTATTAAAGCTTGTGTGTCATGCATTTAAATTAGGGCTGTCAGTTGATTAAAAATTTGAATCTATAATTAATTACATGATGTTGTTCGAGTCTTGGTACCGGCAGCGATTGTTGGTGGGGGAGTGAATAACCAGCGCTCTATTCCACCCTCAATACCACAACTGAGGTGAGACCCTTGAGCAAGGCACCGAACCCCCAACTGCTCCCCGGGCACTGCAACCACATGGCTGCCCACTGCTCTGGGTGTGTGTTCACGGTGCATTATTACAAAGTGCACCTTTTAAATGTGTGTTAAGAAACATATTCATGAAAGTGGACTCTTAATCATCTGCCAGGCAACAATTGTAATTTGGAAAAAGCATCTGCATAATGACAAAATGTGAATGTTATGCAATGGTACAAACGATTTTTTGTGCCGAAATGTAATATTTAGTGTTAGGGGTTTGTTAAATCTCAACTTTTTCCCTAAATCGATAATCCACAAAAGTGTTGTTATTTCACAAGTATGTTATTTCAAACACTAGTGCCTAACTAGTGGAATGAATGCCATGAGAGAGTGACTGCATACAGTGTGCATGCACTCTGTGTCATTAATTATATATGGCTTGTCTTTAAGATGCTTCCCCATGTCTGATTGACCATACCCACCGGTAATGACAGCTGAGGTCACTGTATCGACTTCTGCCTCGATTCTGCCATGCATTGATATTCCCAAAAGCCCTCCAGCATTTTGAAGTTATTCTGATTGATTCGCTTCACCATTTTCTATGTTGTGGTTATTATTCCATAGTAGGTTCTGGGAAAGAGAAAGAACAGGAGAAAGAGAGAGTATGAAAGGAGAGAGAGATAGTGGTACAGGAAACATAAGTGCAACTATGTTTAGACCAGGGCTTCTGTCTTTTTACTGTTCTTTGAAACTATTGAAACTAGTAAAACTTTATGAAACTTGAACAATGTTTGTACCCCACCACCATCTAATTAACTATTAGTATTGTTCCTAAAAAAATACATTTACAGTATTTATTTAGCAGATGCTTTTTGTCCAAAGCAAGAAAGTAAACACCAAGGAGCATGCAATATTAGTGTTACGAATACAAAGGAGGTTTCAGTAGCGAATGTGAAATATAACAATTTATTTGGAAGGGTCCAAACAAGACAAAAGGCAAGAGTCAAATAAAGCATGTGCAGAATATTTGTCACTCTTGGTAGCGCAGGGACGCAGATGGGCAGCCGTGGATATCCCGGGAACATTCAATCCGTACGAGAACTGGAACCGAATCCAAGGAGATACATGATGTTGTTCGAGTCTCGGACCGGTTATCGGTATGTGTGTATAGATATATAGATATATATATATAGATATATATATATATATATATTAGATACATATAATATATCATAGACTGTAAAAAAAAATTATTATAAGAGTATTGTCTCAGCAGCTTTTTTCCATATAACGAAAGTGGATGGTGATTAATATGGTCCAAAAAATACAAAAAAATGACCATAAAAGTGGTGAGTATGACTCCACTGAAACAAAACGTGTATAAACAGTTTTCACTCGGAAATTGCTTTAAAATTTTACCAAAAATTACAAAGAAATGGCAAGTGACACATTGAATTAAACATAATATTAAGTAGAAACACTGAAACAGATAAAAATATAAGCTTTGATTCACTAATAATCTGTACTTTTCCCCTCAAAGCTCATTTGTATGCATTTATTTTACCTTTAGATTCACTGCGGCAGATTCGATTTCATTGACATGGTTCTGCCATGTGAAAGATGCAGTTGTGATGTGAAAGCTACTGCAGAGAAGATCAATACTTCAGAAGACTGGAATACAGCACAAGAGTGAATCATTTGATTCCCTTTGCAAAGACCAACACAGGACTTGCACTGACATAAAAGCGCTGACATTGAGTCTAATTATGTTTTATTGGCAAATGAAGAGCTCAAAAATCTTAGCGTCTTCATCTGAGAAAGCTTTCGGTCCACGGCAGAGACGATTTGAACCATTAAGCCATTTCTGTTTTCTTCCAACTCATCCTCCATCTCTCTTTGCTCGTCTTTAGAGGATCAAGTACCACAGCAAAAAGCATTAAAAAAAAACAAGTTGTCAGGAGATTGTATCTCACATGACCAGCATCACAGACAAAAACGTCTTTGCAGAGCTCTTCAAAGTCGGCTTGTAAACTCATTTGTGCCACTCTGCAGATAACATGTGGATTTGGGGATGTAATTTGATATTTTCATTTGACTTCTGATCTCGAACAGACCTCTAACTGATAGAGCGCTTGATGTTTCAATTGCGTTCTCTCTCCCGTTCCAACCCCTCTTTTCAAAATAAACAGTTGATGCAATTCAACAAGTCTTAAGTAATCTCCAAAAACGGTGTTTTTTATTTAAGACCAGCTTATTTATTTATCACTGATTCATAGTCAGGGCAGCAGTGAGGTGCATCTTCAATCTAGTATCTGTGAATTGGCTAGCCATTGGAGATCATTTTCTGGCTAATGTTGTGCTTCCTGGAACTGATGGCTGTAAATTGCTCAGAGGCAGAGATAGTTATCACCCCAGAACCTCCCCAGGGGACAAAAGATACAGGGCTGGTCGTGATGGTTAACTTATACACCACACTGACTTGTTCGCATTGTGAAAGGATGAGTTGGCTGCCGAAATTCCACTTGTGTGGAGCCGTGAAGTTGAAGTGCTGCACGGGGAAGGACAAAAAAAAAATCACAAACTGAATGGGATGACTTTGCAATCTACCTGTTAGTTGGTAGGACTTTATTTACGTGTCAGAGTGAATTTGCATGAGTTTTCCATGACATTCAGATCAGTTTAAGTATTATTGATATTTTATTATAGTTTTTGTTAATATTTTGAATTAGATTTTATTTTTATGTTTTCTGTTTTCACTTTAATTTTTTGTTAAAGTTTTAGTAATTTTTTTGTGGTTTTGTCAGTTGTATTCGTTTTTAAAGTCCATATAGTTATTATATTGCAATTATTTAGTTTAACTTATTTTAGTACTTCTATTAACAAAATAAAAAGAGAAATGTTACCTTGAGCGACTAGCTGAATAAAATACGTTTATGATAACTACTATATATATTATATATAGTATACATATATAGTATATATTATATAGTATATATCATAGTTTTTTTTATTATTTTATATTTTTTAACTTTTATAAACTTTAATTAGCAGATACAGATTACGAAGATGTTTTTTAACTAATGTTATACTGATACATTCACAAAGAGCAATATCTGTACAATTAATATTTTAAAGTTGAAGAAAGTTGCGGTTTGGTAATTAAAAAAAAAAATGTTTCTGAAAGAAGTCTCTCAATTCATTAACAAAAAAGGTTTTTTTGGCCATTTTTTTTTTCATAACTCCATTCTTCAGTGTCACATGATCCTTCAGAAATCATTCTAATATGCTGATTTGCTGCTCAAGAAACATTTATCATTTTAAATTTTGAAAACAGTTGTGCGGACTATTATTTTTTAAAACTGTATGATATAGTGTAATTTTCTGAATTCTTTGATGAATGGAAAGTTCAAAAGAACAGCATTTAATTAAAAATCAAAAATCCTTTTCAAAGCTATAAATCGTTCTACTTCATAAAATCCTAAATAATACTAAAATATAAACAAACTATTATGTTGCATCACATAAAAGGTCAGATACCCTTTCCAACAATGTTTCCTAAGGGTTTCTGACCTTTAATGTGAAGCACCATAATATTTAGTTTGTATTGTTTGTGTACAAATCCCCCTGAATTCGCCACTCAGAGACAAACACCTGCCTCCTCGTGTTGATGTCACTGGAGAGTTTTGGCTCCAACTGCTGCTTATTGTGCATTATTTAACTTCAGCCTTACCATTTGCTCTTGTCCCCCGAGAGTTACTCTCTGCTTTACATTGGACTCGGTTAGAGTGACAGATGATGGGAGGCCAGGCTTGAACCGCTGCAGCAGGGAATCATGGGAGAGAAGGGCAGCACAAGAACTCAGCAAAAAGGGAGCTTCAAACAGCATGAGAGCTGTGTGACTGGGCCTGTGTTTAATGTAGGAATTAATGCATGCTTGGGCTGGTCTCGCTCCCGTACGTGACTGGCATGTTGTCCCCTGTTGTCTGTCAAAGACACAGGAGGACCTACACATCTGAAAAAGCGGGAAGGAGGAGGCACCTTGGAGATCACAACTGGAATTTTAAAGGGATAGTTCAAACAAAAATGAACATCACCCCATGATTTACTCACCCTCAAGCCATCTTAGGTGTGTATGACTTCCTTCCTTCAGAAAAATGCAATCAGAGTTATATTTAAAAATGTCTTGGCTCTTCCAAGCTTTATAATGGCAGTGAATGGGTGGTAATATTCAATAGCCCAGTAGAAGTCCAATAAACTGCACCAATCCATCATGAAAAAGTTAATAAAGCCCTCCTGATGCGAATCGATGCCTTTTGTAAGACAAATATCCATATTTAAAACTTTATAAACTGTAATCTCTAGCTTCTCCTACATGCAAAGGTTTTGTAAGGTTCTTAGTTACCAACTGCATCTGATTAAAAATACATTTTTGGGTGAACTATCCCTTTAACTTTGCAGATCAGGTGGTGATTCTTTGGATTATAATACAAATGGTGTTGCCTGAGAAAATGCTTCAGTTGAGAAACATTCTCAAGAAGCATTCATAGCTTTTTGACTACTTTGATTTCCATAAACAATATTCATTGCGAAAAATGTAGTATGCCTTTTGATTTATTGGTAAATCATTTGTGGGTGTTTGCAGGTGATTGACTTGTGGCAGAGATTTTTTTTATTGTATTGTATATTAATGTAATATAAATATAATAACAATATAATAATAATTTAACTATAATAACATAATATTTTGTTTTATTATATAAATATTGTATATTTTTTGGGAATAACAAAACATCCAATATATGTATGTAACAAATATAATAACAATTCTCTATTTGATTTATGGCGATTTGGCAGTTGAATGACAACGGGAGGAGAATTTAATTTTTGTTATCATTATTAATATAATATAATATTTTATGTATATAAATTGATACATTATATATACAGTAAATGATATAAATATGTATTATATACATATTACATTTGAGATTAAATGTTATGAGGACTCATCTTTTTTACATTCACACTGATGCGATATGCAGTCAATTGAATATTAATAGATAAATAATATATTAATTTTATAATTATAATCATTATTATGTGACCCTGGAGCACAAAACCAAAGTAGCACAGGTATATCTGTAGCAATAGCCAAAAAAACATTGTATGGGTCAAAATTATAGATTTTTCTTTTATGCCCAAAATAATTAGGATATTAAGTAAGATCATGTTCCATGAAGATATATGAAGACTTATTTATCAGTAATTATGTATTATGATGTTTAAATCTCAATTTCGAAAAATTGACCCTTATAATTTGTTTTGTGGTTAGGGTCACATATTATATAAATATTATTTTGGTGATTAAATAATATGCATCATGCACAATAAGAACAAGAAAAATAAGAAGTGTGTACTGGTATTCACTACGTTATGGGGACCAAATATTCCCACAAGTATAGTAATACCAGTAAATTTTGACCTTGTGAGGACATTTTTTAGGTCCCCACGAGGAAACAAAATTACATATATACTTCATTATACAGAATGAAGTGAAAATCTAAAAATGCAAATGACGGGATTTGGAGTTTCAGGCGAGTGTTAGGCGTAAGGGGCATAGAATAAAAAATATGGTTTGTACAGTATAGAAAAACCATTATGTCTATGGAATGTCCCCATAATGATCGGAATACCAGTGTGTGTTATTTTGACATTTGATAGTCCTTGTGTGCACGTCTTTGAGACAAACACAAACCACTGGCACGTTCGACTGCCTAGAGGTCGTGCAACTTCTTGTTTTTGCTCCCTTGACAAAACTGTCTTTATGAATATCTGGAGAACTATATGCACCAATAACTTCTATTAGTTCTGCATGTTTAAGTTCAAGAAGAAAAGAGAAGATAATTAAAACTGTAAAAGAGAGAGTAAATTGAAACAGCTGGAGGTCACAGCTCCAGTCACTGTTGCCCGTCTCTCAGAGCTATACTCCTTATAAAAATGGCGTTAATAAAAAGATCATTTCCACACGCATGCAACAATTATTTGACTCCCAATAAAAGTACTAAGCGAATTTTACCCCAGCAGGCACAGAATGGTGATCCAATGCGCTACGGCGTGCCTTTGAAGTTTTCTGAGTGTGTTTATTAGTGGACTCTGCTAAGGTGCTTTGTAGATGAATTTCACGGGTCATTTTTCACCCCAAAATCAAAAGAACATGAGAAAATAATACAGTTTATGAATTTATTCTTAAAGAAATTAAATCCTATTGCTGCAGATTTTTTCCAGTGTAACATTCCCCCAAAATTTTCTACATGTTAGTGTTATTTTAATATCATTGATGTACTATTATAATTTTTGTTAACACTGTGAATTACATTTTATTTGAAAATGTTGTGTTTTCACTCTAATTTTAGTTAAGGTTTTTGTCATTTTTTTGTTTTTTTTTTTTTTTTTTTTTTTTTTTTTACACACAACTAAATTGTATTTGTTTAAGTTTATTATTAGTTATTAGTATTTAAGCTGAATGAAAATATGTCAAATGTTGCCTTGGCAACTAGCTGTAAAAATGTTTATGTATAAAATGTAATATATATCCTCCTGGGACCCAGGAATAGACTTTTGTCCTCTGTAGTGGACATTATATTTTAGTGAATTTCTCTGAGAACTTGCATGTCACAGTTTGAAGTCTGGATGTCCTGTACAGAGCACATTCAGGGCTTTTCAGAGATACCAAATGTTTGGAGGTTTCACCTTGACCACTCCATCTCTTTGGTCTTTAAAAATGGCTGACATTAAATTAGTGATCAAATTTAACACTCTTATGGAAATATGATCATATTTTGTAATTATCATTTTCATCAGACTAATTTTTAAACTGTTTGTCATAAATAAACATCTCAGGAAAATGTTATGGGGTTTCAAATCAAAATATGACTTTCTGTTACGAAACAGGATATTGATTACATACATGTCCACTGTAGAGGACACCAGGGCAAAAAAAGCACGTTTATTACGCATTTTGGGAGACACAACAAATGAATCGGGGAAGAAATTATATCTAAAATATTCAGGGGGTATATTATGAAAATCTTGCTAATTATTACTCCCATTATTACACTTATTTTTTTCATTACATGTTGCCACAAGAACACATTAATATGCAAATCAGAGACAGTGTATACGTTGTATACAGTGGGAAAACCCTCTTATGACCATTTTGCACATATACTGCATAAAGAAAAATAGTATATCAACTCATTCTGTTATATCTTTCATAACATAATTGAGAATCATCTTTATACAAAGTTTGATAAAAAAAAAATGTATTGGTGATTTAAAAAAAATCAGTTGTTTTTGCCTATTCATGTTCATTCGTGTCTTTTTATTTTTTAAGTACATATGAATAAAATATCAAAATTATTTATTAAAAAAAAAATAATTCATTCTAAACAATGTAATGACATGAAAAAAAAATACTAAATTCACAAAGCCTTTTATTTCTCCTGGGTCTATATAAGTATATATAGTATTATCTATATATATATATAACGTAGTTTACCTATATATGTTAGATATATTAGTGGTTTTTTTTTTCCAAGTAATGGATTGTTTTATGATTTTAGTTAAAGATAATAACCCTGATTTGAAATCTGACAATCTCCATATTCTCTATATCCCTAGAATATTCTCTGTTATGTAATATTTTTAAAAAGTATTTATACATGGTAGTATAAATATCATATCGTGTCTGTTTATGCAAAAGTAAATATTTTACATAATCTATTACAGTATTATATTATTTATTTTTGATTTTTGGCGACTGTAATAGATTATCTAGTAGAAATGATTATGAAAATAATGTAAACAATCCCAACCCCAAATTCATAAAACCTTTATGTTTTAGCCCTACATTTCCTCCCATTTTTCTTTCCTTGACCATTTCTAGGTGAACGGTGACCTGATATATAAGAGCATTTTACCTAGCAACAACATCTTGAAATTGTAAGTAGTGCATATTTTATTGTGAACCTTATTTTATTCAGACTTGTTGCAGAAGCATCCTTACAATACCAAAATGACATCATTTCATCCATCTGTCTCATAGTTAAAACGAAACATATATGACAGAACCACCCTATACAACGAAGCACAGTTGAAAAAATAAAGCGCACTCTTGAGAATCAATCAAAGGTCTTGAAAGACATATTGCATTTGGCTTCACAATGCTTGTGAAAGATTGTTCTGCAGTGAACATTTCCATACCTATGCCAACATTTTTTGCCCATGACTTTCAGTAGCTGTCGATTTGATATATGCCCATTTTAATAAACCCTCTTGTATGATAAGAATTAAGGATGCCCGAGTGTACAGACCCCGCCCTCGAATCAATGCCAAAAGGCCAGAAGTTTTGGAGCACTTTAGAGGATGCCCCGTGTGGCGAGCGGGAGTGGCTGCCTGATCTGATGCCTATCATCTTTAACCCAATCTACTGAGGTATTGGTGCGCACTAACTGCTGCGAGAAATGCACCTCCAAATTGGTGACCTTCCACATCACCCACAGGGCCACCGCAAAAGCCCCTTTTCTTGCTGGGATCCCGTAGAAATGGATCTTTCTGATCTGAATTTTGCACTCAAAGCATGCGCCATAAAGAACTGGAATAAAAGCTTGACCACCTCAGATCACATGATTCGTTTCAGTCAAGAAAAAGTAAACTTTACATTGACAGGAATACATCATTCAGTCAATCAAGGTCAATGCTTGCCTAATTTGTTTCCATGAATGATAATGAGAATCCTCTGTATTCGTTATGTTTTGTGCTATAGAAACAACAGTTATGAGCTCGGGAAGTAAAAATTCATTCGATGTTGCCCATAAATTACTAATGTTTTAAAAAAAGAGCTCTGAGATATTTATATATCTAAATGTAGGTTTGTAGAATCAATTCCTTCGAAAATGAGAGTAAATTCCAACCTTAATTATATTAAGAAACGGGAAAGCTAAAACATTGAATCAATGTCGAAATTTTGAGTTAGAAAGAGCTGAGTATAGTATTCCTTATGAACATTGTATTCTAATGTATTTACTTCAAAACAAATTGAAGGATGTAATATTTTTTACAGTGTAGTGTGTGTGTTATATATATTAGACATATACAGTATGCACTAGTATCTATATATCAAAAACAGAGTATAAAATACAGTAAAAACAGTAATATTGTGAAATATGTTTACAATTTAAAACAACAGTTTTCTACTTAAATATATTTTAAGATGTAATTTATTCCTGTGATGTAAAGCTGGATTTTCAGTATCATTACTCCAGTCTTCAGTGTCACATGAATCCTTCAGAAATCATAATAGTGTGACATTTGCAAAAATGATTTCATCTGTATTAGGTTTTTTTTTTTTGGAAACCGTGATACATTTTTCAGGATCCTTTGATTAATAGAAAATTCAAAAGAACAAAAAACATATATATATATAAAAAACCTAGTATGTATGATATGTATATGGTATAACGGCTAATATTACAGTATATATAGTGCACCTTGCAGAGAAATAAAGTGGTTAACTAGATGCGATCGTTTGGGTTTTTAAACCAACAATATGAAAAAGTGGTCAGTTACTGTTGCGCTTTATTCTGAGCCACTCTTTTCTTTGGTGTGTATGTGCATTCAGCTTCTCATGCACTACTTTCAGCAACAATAAGTGGCTTTCATTCATAATAGGCGCTTCAAACAGCTCACATTTCGCATATCCTTTTAAGAACTGTAATGTAAATGATTGCATATCGTTCCTGAATGACTACAATTGGCAATCATAATTCAGCACTGAGCCACAGCACTGTATTCAGCACTGAGCCACTCCCGCTGATGTACGGTGAATAAATAAGGAGTGCTATACGCTTTGATGCTGCAGAGCTGGATTGCACCATGAAGGTGGAACCGCAAGCGCTCTAGGTGTACCTGATGTATAATCAGACCTCTGATGTTTAGTATCTTAATTAGTCTTCAGGTTTAGAAACTAAGACTGGAGGGGATGTTTGATTGGGCAGAATAGATTTTGTGAGTCTCTCAAATGAACTAAACAACAGCAGACAGATGTTGAGGTATTAAATGGACCATTTTCTTATAGCATGTTATTTCCCCCCCAAATCAGTTTACAATATTAGTATGGAAGCTTATTTCTGTTAGGGAATACAATTTTATCTCACAATTCATAATTTTTCAGAACTGTGAGAAAAAAAGTCAGAACTGTGAGAATTCTAACTTTTTTTTTTTGCAGTACTGCATTTGCATTGTGCAATTCTGCATTTATATCTTGCAGTTCTGACTTTTTCTCTTAATTGTAAGTTTACATTTAGATGCAAACGTCCTTGCAATTGCATGTTTCTATTTTACAATTCTGACTTTTATTCTCAGAATTACACATTTATATCTCACAATTGCAATTCTTGAGTTTACATCTTGCAATTTTTACTTTTTTTCTGAATTCTGAGTTTACATCTAATAATTTTTTTTTTCTGCGTGTGAATATCTTACAATTCAGACTTTTCTTAAAACTAGGAGTATATATCTCACAACTGCAGTTTATATGTTGCAATTAGGGCTGGGCGATATGTCAAAAATATCTGATCGATAATCGCCTTTAAAAATATTGTGATATCCGATAATATCGTCTACGTAAGCCCCACCTCCACCACGCCCCGCCCCTGCCGAGACAACATTGCCGACATGCACCATAAACACACACCATGTTCAGTTTGGTCTTAATTATTGCCACAAAGTTTGGCTTTACTTTTCTTAGTTTGAGCTTAAACTAACAGAAAACATTAGCTTTGCTGTTATTTTGGTGTTGCTATTAATTTCCACGCTGTTCTTATCAAATTTGTGTTTGAAATGAATTTTGTTTTGTGAGGTTGAGGAAAAATAATAGAACCCAATTTTAAGTTCATCATGGTACATCCTGGTACAACAGGACAGCCTGTTAGCCCAGGCCAAAACAGTGGTGAAATAAACCCACTCAGTGACTCTTTAAAAAAGCTGTTTGCACTGCTCTATCTTTAAGACAGCTGGTGATGTGTCCCTTTAAATAGGAGCGAGTGAGATTTGGAACCAGAGGATTGCAGGCTCAACATGACACAATGGCGGTTCATGAGGTGAATTTCAGCAGGCAGAAACTATTAAATTAACATCAGCGTGAGAATTCTTGCTGAGGTCTCTGTAAGTGAACCATTTAGCAGCATCAAATGCCAAAAATCCAATTAGCATGAACTAATACGGAATACACAACAGCATTACGAAAGGTTACGCATGGAATGTGTTTAAAAACGATCATAAAATACGACTCCAACCACCTCAGGTGTGGTAAGTAATTTACTCAGCTCAAAAGGCCACCAATGATAATTGGCCCTTTGTCCCAAATAGTTTTTCAGTTCAGTTGTGAGATACTCTCCTCACCTTTTCTGTTATTTGTGTCCATCCAGATTGAAAAACATGTGTTGTCTGAACAGCTGTGTGTACTCACATTACCAGTCGGACTACTATTTTAAATACTATTAGATGCTTACCACATTTATGTTCCTTAGAAATAAACTACTCTTTATGAATCAGACTGCATCTGACATGTTATCACATACTTCCTGATTACTGATTATAAATTGTCCTTCATGTTATTTTGTTAGTTGATCCTAATTATAGCTGCATTTGAGTTTACATATACAAACAGTGTTTAGACAGCCAAAGTTTAAACGCTAGCAACTCAACTAGATTTCTTCATTAGTGTTGCAACAGTTTTAAATTAAAGGTACATAAAATATAGTTACTTTATAAGAGACTTTGCCCTCAGCCAAAGACTGCCCGTTAGATTTACCCAAAATTAATTATATCAGTGCCCTCTCCACTAATATTGGCACCCTTGGTAAATAAGAGCAAAGGTGGCTGTGAAAATAAATCTGCATTGTTTATCTTTTTGATCTTTCATTCAAAAAATTTACAAAATTCTAACCTTTCATTGAAGTAAAACAATTGAAAGTGGGAGGGAAACTCACATTATGAAATAAATGTTTTTTCTCCAATGCATGTTGGCCACAATTATTGGCACCCCTAGAAATATGAGTAAAATATCTCTAAAGTATATTCCCATTCAAATTTAAATTTTTTAGCACACCAGGGTAACTAGGAGCATGAAATTGTCCAGCCATGACTTCCTGTTCCACAGGATTATCAAAATGAGGAACACAAAAGCCAAATACCCTTAATCATCCGTCACAAAGAGTAAAACCAAAGAATGTAGTTCTGATGTGCAGAACAAGATTGTTGAGCTTCACAAAATAGAAAGTGGCTGTAAGAAAATAGCTAAAGCTTTGAAAATCCCTATTTCCACCATCAGGGCAATAATTAAGGAGTTCCAATGTTACAGATGTTACAGATGTGGGTGAGTGAATGTTTTTAATTTCTGGTGACAGTAAAAAGAAAAACATTTTAGGGAATATGACAAACTATTTTCACATTGTAATGAATCCACTTACACCTTGTAAAGGCCGCAGTCAATGATGCGATTTCAAGTTTTCCTTTCTCTTTGGAGTGTTACAAGCTGTTCGTGAATAGATAAGATCCCTAAAGTTGCAAAGACTAAAGTCTCAAAACTAAAGAGATATTCTTTATAAAAGTTCCGACTGCACGCCTTCCGAAAACACCTGTGTTTAAACACGCCCCCCATATTACGTCACGATGTGGAAGATTTGCTAACACGTCCAAATGCTTCAAGCCAAAGACAAGATGTGTAACTATTTTTGAGAGCCACTGCCGCCATGTTGTGAAGACGCTGTGTTTTTCGTTGCGAAAGCGAAAATACTTTGTCCTTACAAAAGAGGACGCGACTAGAAATCAGTGGTTAAGTTGTATTTACAACACTGTTCCAGAGCAGTTCAACCCAAATATTCAGATGTGTGCAGCACATTTTATGGAGGACTGTTTCCTGATCCTGGTAGAGTAGACTACAATGCCGGCTGTTCTGACTCACAGACTGTAAGTACGTTTTATATATTTAAAGAATTTGCCAATGACTATTCAAACGCGAGTTTTGAGCAGCGTAGAATAGCGCTTGTTGATTGTCATTTCTCCGATCACAAATGCAGACAGCAATTTATGTCTACATGGCGCTGATGCAACGCAACGCGTAACAAGACGTATAAATAATTATAATCTGTAATAATGTACCTACTGATGAAAGACAAACAAATGCATCATTTAAATGGCGCGTTTTCATGTTTTTGTCGCGTCGAGCCCGCGGACGGGCATCCCATCACAAGTATGAGTAGGGGACTATAACATTTCTGTCACTAAGTTTGAGAGTTTGGCCCATCACAACAACGGGAAGCTAGGCCAATGAGCATGAGCCGGGGCATAGAGGACAAAAACAATAATGTACAGTATGTGGAAAATAATGGATTTTTTTAACCTTAAACCGCATAAACATTTCATTACACCAAATACACAAAATAATGTTCTTTTTAGCAACATCATATGACCCCTTTAAGTAGAAGCTTTTTCTTTTGTCCACACATTGGCCCAACGAAGGACATTCCTCACGTCCTCAACCATCTAAAGAAAAGGAGCTTAAACATCCTTCGAAATGTAAATGCTTCCTGATTCTCTTGTCTCCTCACCTCTCTGCTCATCCCTGGTTTCTTTCTCATTTCTCCTCCAGCTGTCAGTATCACGTTCTGGATCAGTGAGAGAGGCCAGATGGCATCAAGCACAGGGATCACCCTTTCTCTCTGTCTTCTTCCCTCTCTCTGTCTCTCTCTTTGCCCTAAGCTGAACTGTGCTGGACTGTCAGTTCTCTCCTGGCTTCAGCTTTACAGGGCAGCTGAGTTCCCTCTTGGTCTCCTTTGGTGACGTGAAGCCCCTTGCCCTCTTATCATTCTGCTAGCTCCTCACTCCAGTTCATTTTCAATGCCTCTTCTCTTCTCTCTCACAGTGAGCCCTCACAGCTCGCACTCAGTCTCTCTCGGCCTCCTACAGAGAGATCCATTGACTCGGCCCTGTAAGAACAGTAGTACTGCAGGCTGCTAGGAGCATCTGCACACACTGATTAATGAGCTGCTGTGCTTGGAGGTGCTAATATGCTAAAATGAGGGCAGAATTGAAGTAGTGCACATCTTTTATTAATAATGGAAAGAACAAATTTGATCCAGCCATTTTTACAGGAGGGAAAGGATGGTGCTGTGTTTCCCAATCTGGGGGTCGCAAAGCGTTCTTGATTTTTGGAGAACTGATTATGATTTTAGCCGCAAATAATTTGCAGTGTAAGAGATGTTTTTTTCTTTCTGATTGAAAAAAAAGTTGTTTTAGTTACTTGTCTTTATACATCAGGAATCGATTGGATCGGGATAATTGACAGTTAGCTTGGCGATGTCTATCAAAAATAAAAATTCATGTGGTTTTGCATATCCTTAAGTTATGATGAAATATTGTAAGCACAAACATTGTTTTTCTTTGGAATAATCAAGAAATCATTCACAATTAGTATTGAGAAACAGGGTTATTGTTGTAAAACTAACAAAATAATAAAATACTTAAAATAAATGTTAACAGAAATAAAATAATAGATATATTTTCAGATTTTTGTTTAAGCTGAAGAATAAAAAAATAAATCAAACTTCCATTCCCCCCCCCAAAATAATAAATTAATATAATGCTATTTGACATAATAAAAAGCAACAAGACATGCAAAAATATATCACATTAACTAAAACAAACTAAATGAATAAATAAGTAATTAATAAATGATATTAGACATAATAAAAAGCAACAAAACAAGACAAAATCATCAAATCTAGCCTAAATTCAAGAGAAAACTAAACCTAATATCTAAAAAAAAATATAAAATTAAAAATGAGTTAGAATACAAATACAAACACAAATTAATCAAATTAAAGTATTAAAGTAAAAACTAAAATAAAATTAATAAATGAGAAATTAATTAACTAATTAAAAATGAATAAATCACAAAATAAAAAGCCCAATTTAAAACTATATAAACAAAAACGGCTAAAACTTTCAAATAAAGTGCAATATTTATATATATATTATATAATATAATATATATATATATATATATATATATATCTATATATAAATAAAATATAAAATATAAATATAAAAATAATTTAATCAGAATATATAACAAAAACAATAATAGAATATGGTACTAAAATCGACACTGTTGAGAAAGTTTTGATTTTATGCTAATTTAAACATTTTTGTGTCTTGACAATTTAATTTTTTTTTTTTATTAAATATTTAAAACTTCTGACATCTGAAGCAGCTTAGATGCGTAACCTCAAAAATTAGATTAAGCACTAACTAATGTTATTGTTGACAATCCTATTAGCTGTAGCTTGCCTAGTAAGAACTAGCAGGTCCCAGAGGGAAACTTTGCTCAATAGGAGGCTACAATCAGCTGATGGTGTTTTTTAAAAAGGCTGTGACTAAGAGTGATGTGGTTGGATGGTGCAGACAGTGGTAAATCATGAAATACTGTCATTTAAATTCTGAGCATATCATCATTCAAAGTTGGAGGAATCAATGAGAAATGCAATGACAGCTAGCCACCCAGATTTCTTGCCCATATCAGGATCAAACGTCTAGACAAAAGTTCTAGCCCAGCGGGGTCTGCCAACCTTCAACATAAAAGAGCCATTTTGGCCCTATTTCCCACAGAATAAAATTCACGTGGAGCACACAACATATTGATCCCCAAATAAAGATAACCACGGCAGTAATAGAAAGTGGTATATTACAGTATGTTACAGGGGCAGGCGCGAGTAGCAATCATTCAGAAGTGAGGGGCGGACAGAAATGTTCAAATGTAGTAAGTAATAATAATAATATAGGCTGAATAATGATTTATTCATGTATGTATAATTACAAAAAAAAAAGTCTATTACTTTTAATTGGAAATTTAGTTTAGAAACAAAATACACTTCTTGACAATAACCAATCATTTGTCTTCTATAAGATTTTTGATATATATTTTAATAATTACAAATTTATGGTTATGATTGTATAATAGTTTATATACTACAAACACTTTTTTTCCATTTTTATCACAGAATAAGGCAGAAAATATATTGTATAGCTTCTATACTGTCCTCTAATTAATGCTATGTCAATTACCACTGTATCATTCATATAAAAGACTTGAAAAATAGGGTTGGGCCGATAGACGATGCCATCCGATGCGAGTGGCTGATAGACCCCCCCCCCCCCCGCATCCGTGTTCGGAAAGAAAATGTGAAAAAGTGTTCTACGGAACCCCTCAAGGGAATAAAAAGGAGATGGGAGGAAAATTTTATATAATTTTAGAACATATTTTAATAATGCCTCTCGCAGTTATATCATTGGGTAATTATATTGTATATAAATTGCGGGCATCAGGGAACCACTAAACTGCTTTTGAATGCATGATCCATTTTAGTTTCACTTTCACTTTCGAGATTTGCGAATCGCACGATAACAATGGAGACGGACAGCAGTACTTACCACACATTTTTGACAAGACTAGATGATTTATCAGTGCGGCTGCTGAGCTCTACAAATCATTTACCCATCGCTCACTCACGGTCAGAGTCAGATCAGCCCAGAGTGTGATGCTTGGGGATTGTTGCTTCAGCAGTTAGAAGCGGGATGCCTTTGTCCATAGCAATTTCCTGGCGTCAAAAGTTACTTCTATCATATGAGTCCGTTTTGGACCTTCTGTACGAGAGCGCCCTCCGGCTTCGAGTATGAATGAAATGTACAGCGCATGAGAGTGTTCTTAATAGTAACTTATCCAAAACGACGTGACTATATTGTCTATTTTAATTTAAATCTAGATTCTTTCACATTGGCCCTTGAAAACCTCTACATGAACACACTTGCCCCATTGAGAAACGTGCAGGGGATTAAGAAGTTTAGGCCCACCTTATAAGTAGGACGGGGCAGAGGGGGGGGACCCTCCGCCCGCGTGTTTGTAACCATGAACTACAGCGGAGCACCGCAGAGGGATGAAAGAGCGGCATGCGGCTCGGGAGCCGTGGGTTGCCGACCCCTGGTCTAGACAAACGATGCGATTATGTTGGTGGAGGAAGGCCAACAAGAACCAGAGGCCAGAACACCAGGGTGAACATCTCGATTCTTTATGAAAAATGTGTAATCCAAAACATGCAATAATCCAGGCAAGGTGCAAACACAGTCCAAATGATAAGACGAGAGAATTCTAAGACAGGCAGATAATCAGGTAATCGCAAGACAAAACTAGACTAGACTAGAAACTAGGGCAGAAGGCTCCGTAATGTAGCTATCAGGAGTGAATTTGTGGTCCATGGGAATTTTCCCATGCTCCAGTGCACTGATTGGTGGAAGTGCTCTCTTCCACCTTCAATACCAAGACTGAGGTACCCTTGGTAACAAACAACAACTCGACAGCAATAAAAATGGCCCTGCCACTGCTCCTGGTGTGTGTGTGCGCACTTTGGATGGGTTAAACGCAGAGCACTAATTCCTAGTATGGGTCACCATACTTGGCCACATGTCACGTCACTTAACGTAATCAAGTGGGCAAGTGCAAAGACTGCAAGTGTGGGTATTTGCACAGGGCGTAAATGTATAGATACCTCCGGACTCCAGGTGCATTATGAGCCCAGAATAAATTGGCCAGGTGCTTTGATTTTAAAGTTGTGGCATTTTAGTTGCCAATTTTATTTGCTTCATGTGGTCAGAAATAGATAGCACAACAAAAAGAGAAATAAAATGGTTATTGTTACAATTAATGAAAATAAATGAAATTGAATTGTTACCATTGTTGTGATTCACGTGCTGAATGTTTATATCTGTGTGTGACTTCAGCATATTACCACACATTATGTAAGGATTATATAAATTCAATTAAAAGCATCTCAAGGTATTTATGAAAATGAAATTTGAAAAAGTTCATTAATAAACACACAAAAAAATACACTAATGCTTTAATTAGAAGATAGGTCACTTTCTAAAAGAAACTGATTTATTATTTTTCTTCCCTTGAAATCAAATAACTCTGACTTCATGATGCATTACTGCATTAACAGAAATACAATTATAGTAACAGAAATGAAGTTCCAAGTGCCCAACCAAAGGCAATGCTAATCACTATAATGGTGAGTTTAAAAAAAAAAAAATGTTAGGAAAATCAACATCAATTTATGAAGTCAGCTTATGTGAAGTTCTCTCAGATATTTCAGTTGTATTGAAAATTCAACATTCAAGATGACTTTGGGAAACGAGTGAATGCAACTAGTGAAAGATAACTGCAGACATGGAGGAAATGGGTGAAAAGTCTATTAAGACTCTTTTGCTTTTCTTCTTCTTCTGTTATGTTGCACATTAGCAACATATTAGTGCACTGCTGCCTCTCACTGGTTTATTAATATAATTGGTTCCTTTGTAGCTACTTGAATATTTTAAGTAAATGTCACTCAAAACAGTAAGTATTTTATTTGCCTTGAAAGTAGCTGTAAATTAATAAAACCTAGTAAGTGTAACAACTAAGTAAAAATAACTAATTAAATATCTAAGTAAGGTAAACTATTGGATTTTACAGTGTATTAATATTGAAGTCCTCCGGTTTCATTTTACTGTAAATACAGTCTATAACTGAGAAGCAATATAACAGAAGTTGCGTTTGAATGAAACAAAAGAGTGTGTCCATGATGAGATATAAAGAAGCACTGGCCTGAAATACCTAGATGAACATCATTATACAGCGTTGATACTGACGGTCAGGGCAGGACTTACGGGGCCGGGGGTCCCTGGACTTGAGGTTATGTTTGGGCCCCATACCTATACTACAAATGCCCTCAACTAGAACATTATTATGGAGTAACACAAAATACACAAAAATTAAAATATGCTTTCAGGTTCATATACTGTATACAATTAATAGGCAACATGACTAGCCTAGTCAAAGTTCAGATGTAATATTAAATAGTCATTATAATACAATAAACAGGATGTGATCTCTCAGTTGAGAGATCAAACCCCTGAAATAACATTGAGCAGAAAAAACAAAGAGATGTATTATTATGAAAATGAATTGTCATACCTGTGTCTTTTTATGTCAGATTCTTAAATTTAATAAATTCAATCTGAATAAAAAAAACATGTTGGCTATTAACAATCAAATGAAATCACTATAAACAAAATCCATAGATGGATTTTGCACAAGTTATGTTAAGTTTAAATACCTTTTAATGTAGAAATATTAAATGACTGCAAAAAAAATAATTCAGCCGTGTTTTGTTTTTTTTTGCTTGTGGATACTTTTTAAAATATGAAATCGATTTGTTATAAAATGCTAATTCAATTAACTTAGCAAACGACTGCACTTATAGCCTGTTTGAACTATTTACTGGTCTGTGTAATTCTGAGAAACAGAACACTGTGTTGCTCGGAGACGCATTGCAATTAAGGGCCAAAACAGAATTTGCTGTTACTCGTCTGAAAGCTAATTACTTTTTCCTTGTTGTTAATTCTACATTTGCGATCGTGCAGATATTTGAGAAAAACGGGACTCTTGTTTGTGTGATAGGCTAACTCCTATATCTTAGGCATTTACTGATTAAATGCAGGGTTCATTCAACCAATAAATTTCAATGATTTTTAAGGCAATATTCATGACCTAATTCTCTGTTATTTTACACAAATGTTCAGATTTATTATAGCATATGCTAAGAAAAATTAATGCTATTCGTTAGCTTTCTAATAAGCACAGGCTGCGACTGCACCAGACGTTACTTCATGCAGAGAACACAAGTTAGGCTACATAAATCACATAACTGAACGCCAGAATGTTAAGTATATTGTAATTTGCTTAGCCAGTATTATAAATTAAACTCAGGACCTGAATTTCGTTTTAGAAACTAGCTTTGGTGGAAAAAATACAGGTTCAGGAATGCTGCAGAAATGGAATAAACTGTAAATTAAAAACAGTAAACTCACTGTAAATTAAACAACAGATTAATTCTTAAAATTAAAGTTACAAAGTTATTCAGTCACCGCTACCCAACCCCACCACCAACACCAATCCCAACCCAAAAAAAAAAACCTCTCTCATACCACCAAAAATTCCCCACCCACAATCAAAACAGACCCACCCAGAGCAGTTTTTTTGAGTGATTTTGCATTTTGTTGTTAACATTAATTAACAATAACCAATAGGCCTAATTAATTAACATCGTTAACATTAACATTTGGTATGAAAGTGACAGCAGTTTTTAGTATACATGCTGTCTTTCAGTCTGTGTTAAAGAACAAAAAATAAATAAAAAATCACTCTGCTCAAATCTGCTCTTGACTAAATAACTTCTTCATATTTAATATAGATTAATATATAAATATAATCTAGATTTAGACATCATAGTATTTTGTTACCTGAATAGTAGCAGTTACTGTTAATTTTAGGTAGCCTACCTGAAAAAAGTTAAAGCCAACACTACGTTTTTTCATTTGTATCCTTGCCTGCTATGCTGTTTTTTTTTTCCTAGTAACTTGTTAATTTATTACTGACCATTTAATTGTCTTTATGTAACATTATTTATTAAATGCAAGGTTACTTGAGTCAGAAACAATGAAAACGATAACTTTTTCTGGAGGTGTTTGCGCGGCTTCATGTGCGGGTGCTTTGGATGTGACCGTGAGCGCCCAGAAAACTAGTTTGGAGTGCGCAAGAACGGAATGGTTTAAAACGACTTAAAAAGACGTGCAAATGTAACTTTGGTGCATGATACAACACATGACCCGATAGGCAAGGTGACAGTCCTGATCAGCTGAGATAACGTCTTGTATGCGCAGTGTGCAGCAGCCTCTCTTAGTCAGACGAGCTTGCGTGATGGAGCATTTTAAGAGAGTGAGAGCGAGAAGACGCGGTACAGCTGAACCAATCACGCTGTTTTAAAATGATTTACTTAATCTGATATTCTGTGTGAATTTTTTTTTACTCATCTAACCTACATTGTATATTAAATACATGTTTGCAGGCATTTTCCAAACGTCTGAAACCTGCGGGAATGAGTAAAACCAAATTGCGCAATCCCGCACAGAGATTCAGGACATGATTAAACATATATTCTATTATTTAGAGATTTGTAAAATAAATTTCCACGAGTTTTCCAAAGCTTTCTGGGTTTTTCATGACCGTACGAACCCTAATAAAAGGCTATTTTAGTTTTGTCTTGCATTAAATTTGCTCCACTTTGGTGTGTAGGGTGGCCTAGATGAGACGCGGACAAAGGTCATCTGCTAAGATATTAGGGGTATTCCATAATTAGTGGAACGTTAAGCAATATAATATAGAATCATCCTCTGCTAAAGAAGTGAGGCAGTGAACGTGATACATTATCATTATACTGTTCTAAATGTGCGCTCTTTTTGAGGCTAACGGCTGAATGGAACATTTAAAGAAGACATGTAGATCACAAATGTCAATCGGCGCCCTGCGACTTGCCAGCGCAGACGGGATTTAATACGTGCCTACTTTTTCTATGTAGAAAAAAATCATAAATTCCGAGTTTATGTGTTATTGATTATGAGCTTCGAATGTCGATAGTTGGAAGTCTGCCGGAGTTCGGGAGCCCGACTGAGCTGCCCCGTGCCGCGGACGCTGCTTGAAATGTGGCTAATAATTTCTTACTTGCACATAACTGAACAAATGATAAACGAGTAAGGCCGGGGGCCGAAGCCCCAGTCAGCCCCAATGGTAAGTCCCGGGTGTTACGAGGATTTCGGTTTCCAAGATTTTCGGTTTCCGTGCGGCGGCGCTACATGAATATTCATGAGTTTCCTGGGCATGCGCGTTTAACCAGGTGGAACTGAGAATTTCAGTTCCCGCTCCTTGTATTTCAGCTGGTTTAATGGTATATTTTAAAAAAGGAAAATATTTTACAGCGTTGCACAAACCTATGCCTAGACTATTTGTTCATCATTTTGTAACAGTTTATAATGTTTTTATTAGTTTGCACGTTTTGTGCAGTCGTCGCTGACTGAATGACTGCAGACATTCAGCACACTTAATTTATTTAACTTTTAATTAATTTTGATTTCAGTTCGTTGTGCTGTAGCTTGCAATGCTTTAAACTATGTCTGTTGTTAGTTGTTATCATTTGTGTGCAACAGCTGAAATAAACTTGTATTTGTGGACTAATTGTTTTTCATCTATCCTGGTGTGATTGTTCTTAAACTTTTAGGCTTAAGCTGTATTTACCAAATGAGTAGGAATCCAAGACCACACACACAAGCATGAAAGTGTTCCTTTAATAAGTAAAATTTTGGTTTAAACAAAATTGTATGGACAAAAGTTTAAAAAGTAGCCAACATTTGGTACAGTGTAAATGAGAAAACAAATACTTAACTGCATTTTATGGAATGGAATAAGAAACCAATTTCATGTTAAAAAAATAATTTTATTAACAAATGTTCATAAGTGTGCTTGTTTTGATATGATATATACAATACTGTTCTAAGGATTTGTATTAGTTAAGGTGCTTTTGTTCATGTTCACTCAACTGCCTATCAGATTAAAAATATAATATAAAACAGTAATAATTTTACAATTTACCTCCACGTTTTTTTACCTGTGATGTCAGATCTCAACTTCTTCTCTTCAGTGTCTCATGATCCTTCAGAAATCATTCTAATATGCTGATTTGCTGCACAATAAACATTTCTGATTATTATCAAAGCTGAAAATGGTTGTACTGCTTAATGAGGAAAAAAAAAACTTAAATGATTTTAGAAAATGGCTGCAATATAACAAAGAGTGAAAAAATTTAAGGTGGTCTGAATACTTTCCATACCCACTGAATATTGATATATCTAGTAGACTATATATATTATATAACATATATATACGTATATTATATGTATATATAATATCTAATATAAAAGCCTAATAAGAGTATATATATATGTTTGTGAAACTTTATGACTTAGCCTATAAATAATGTTGAATGAGTGTTTGTTGGGCATCAAAATAGAACATGCATTTTTATCAGTGATCATCATTGTGTATCATCCAGGTACAGTGCAACACATGGTCAAAGAACAGATGACAGAGAATAACATCAGTGTAGGTTGCAAAATGTTTATTAGGCCACTGATATGGTAGTGAATGTTATTTCATTCATTGCCAGAAGATGACAGTTTTAAACCTTAAAAGGTAACAGAAGAGCATTAAAATAAATAATTGAAATGGTAGTTGGATCTGCACTACTATTGGAAACATGTGTAGCTGTAATCATCCAGGTGTTCTTGGATTTTTGGTTTCACTGTGTAAATGGAACCATAAACCTTGTGTTAATCTTAATTGGTAAATTTACATTTGTTTGTGAACATGTTTAACTATTTTACATTGGAAACATGAAAAAAAAAAGAAGTTTTTGCAGCAGTGTATGATTGTATCATAGTTTACAACCAGACAGCAGACAATTCACAACCAGACAACATGGAGAACGTTGAACGGGGTAAGTTAAGACATGGATCATCACACCAGTATACAACAAAATATACATATATGTCCACAGATACGTTT
This sequence comes from Sinocyclocheilus anophthalmus, assembly GCA_018155175.1. NCBI lineage: Eukaryota > Metazoa > Chordata > Actinopteri > Cypriniformes > Cyprinidae > Sinocyclocheilus > Sinocyclocheilus anophthalmus. The sequence goes on from JADLZN010011772.1 coordinate 641,632, forward strand.
ATATAGGTTTATTTAATTTGTTGCAGGCAGTGATGTATTCAACAAATGATAACCACTAATAACAGACACAGTTTAAAAGCAAAGCAAGCTACAAATGAAGAGCACAAAGAACCTAAATCAATGTATACAACTAGCTGAAGTTTGCTGTGCTTTATCATAACATTACACAAAGAATGCCTGCAATCATTCAGTCATGGACGACTGCACAAAACGTGCACTGTAAACTAATAAAAACATTATAAACTGTTACGAAATGATAAACAAATGTAGTTTGTGCATGCTGGAAATATATTTATCTTTTTTTTTAAAAATATATTCTTTTAAACCTGCTGAGATACAAGGAGCGAGAACTGAAATTCTCAGTTCCACTTGGTTCCACTCGCATGTCCGGGAAACTCATGAATATTAATGTATGCCCCGCCCACTGAAACCAAAAATCTCGGAAACCAAAAATCTCGTGACACCGGCCATGCTGACGGTGGTCATGGGCCGTGTAATAAAGCGAAATTAAATTAATTAATTAAATACCACATATTTTTTTAAAGAAATTGTTCAAATCTAAACAAAATTTGACTAATGTGATATTTGTGTAGGCTGTGTGCATTTTTATGTTTTTTTTTTCTTCAGGTATCACTCTATAGACCTTAGTCAGGTTTGACACCATATTGAATTTAACACTGACAAAAATAAGACTGTGAGGGAAAGATTTACAGTATTTATGATGGCACGCACTGAAGGTCCTAGGTCATGTAATTTTCACAACTTAAATTTTTTACGGAGTTTCTGTCTGCTGAAAGTTTTTATTGATTTTTTTCGGAAAGGCTATTCGTCAGCTGAGCACACAGCATGTTGTTAAACAACAGAACAATCCACTGAATCGAACTGTACTTCTAACTCTCTCAGCCTTGTTTTCATTCCTGTAAAAAATTAAATATGGTGCTACCCTGACAAAGGAGCCAATTCACTCTTTGCTAGTGATGAACGCAATTGCTATGAGTCCACTGATGTCATGCCTATGTAAAGCGATCCAAATCAGTCACTTTTGAGGTTCAGTCTGAAAGGCAGGTCTAAGTGATGTTGTTTTCATTTGAGAACACTGCAGGCTACTAATCAGAAATCCTGTTAGTTAACGTCAGTAAAACTTGCTTACCTTTCATGGGAACTTCTAACTGCGTCCTCTATGGGTCGCTATGGGGGGACTTCTCGTCGTGACCCGTGTCTGAAGCATCATTGAAAAAACACCAACTCGTTGGCAGGCAACAGCCATGACGTCACTACCGGTTCGACAATAGTATAAATAGGCGCCGGGAGAACACATCATCCTCTTCTTCGTCTTCATTGACTGTTCTGTTTGAAGCGTGCATTTTCACGGAAAAAGTAAGAGCTATCTATTTATTATTGCGAGCACTAGTAGAGCATTTAGAAGATGTGTGCATCCGTGTCATCGCTATTTGACAACAGATGACACACACGATCTATGTGTTGCTGGTGGGCGAGGAGCCACACACCGGATGTCCTCGATTTGGTAAGATGGCGCGGCAATCTGCGTGCATTCGCGAGTGGTTCCAATGGCAAAAAACTCCGTTCTCGTTTGTACTATCTTTCAAGTAAAGAGCGGAAGCATCTGCCCTTCCCGCGGTTCAGGACCCTCCGCTGCTGAGGCACGGAAGGGAATGAACTCATGGGGATCACAGGTGGATCTGGCCGACGAGTTTGAAGGGGGGTTTCCCTTTCGCACGCTAATCGGCGCCGGCGGGCGAGAGCAGCCATGGAGATGATGTTATCTCTTTAAAATCATGTGATCCCGGGGCCATGCGCTCTGCTGGGTTCAAGCCCAGGCAAGAGCAGGAAATGGATGATGGAGTGAAAGAAGCTGAGGCTGAGCTCTTCCAATCCTCTCTGACCCTGAGTATCGATGAGCTCTTAGAGGTATGCGAGTCGGCGCCACGGCCAAGACAGGACTTGCCATGGAAGCGGAACTAAGGATGAGTAGGCGTCGAGGTTCGTCTAGACTGAACGTGTATCTTTTCTGGCCATAACCCTACCAGCTCAGGTGAGTACTTCCTTTCCCTCCTGATCTCCATACTGAGATCGAGAAGGAATGAAAGAGGCCATTTTCCTCACGCATCCATCGATTCCAACATACAAGTTATGCCAACATCGAGGGAGTGTTGCCGCCGAAAACGCTATGATGCAGAAGGGACCCCTGACTAGAAGAGAGCTCAGACTAGCTATCTCTCATGCGGAGAGACATCATCTCTAAAAACTCCTCCTTCGCCATCCATGCCCGTCTTCAAGCGACATCTAAAATGACATGGCCCAGGCATACGCAGCAGCAGCGTAGGCACCGGCTTAGCCTTCACTGCACACGAGATGCGTGCTTCATAGCATACCAGGCTGCTCTGTGAAAAGACCTGGATAAAGGCGAGAGCCTCTTCTGATGAGATGGAACGGAGTTACGCCGCACCACGGATCTGCTCTTCGTGCTACTAAGCAGGCTGCCTCGGCCATGGGCAGATCTATGGCGGCGATAGTAGTAACGGAGAGGCAGCTGTGGGTAAACCTAGCAGACATCGGGAGGAAAGAAATTACAGGGAGCAAGAAAAGCAGGAGGTTTTTCTTTCTCGATGCGACCGCGTTCGCCCTCTGAACTTTTTGTACTCGCTTTGAGGCGGTCGCTCAGAAAAGTCAGTGGAGGCGAAGGCGCGCTCCCCCCCACCGGCTTCAAAACCTTCATTCCACGAAGGTACAGGTCTGAGCCCGAACAACATAGGGGTCCTGGCCCGTCTCGGTCTGAGGATCAGAGACAAGCACAGAAGGCTAGTGTCGCGACTCGCGTTCCTCCTCCGCCTGCGGGTAGGGGTAGGGAGTATCGTGGGTCAAAGGGAGGTAGGTAGGACCTGAGGGATGTGATCCAGACACGGCGTCAGCGCTTTCGTCCGGATCAGAGAATACTTAGGTATCCACTCCTATCCATCAGGGTCGGTGCTTAACATCTACCCGTTCTTCCCCTCTAATCCACTTAACCACCATATCGCTCACATGACGAGGTCAGGTGGAGCTTCCTGCCTACAGCTCTCACTCTGCGACTATGAGGTTTTGGTTGAAGTTCTATGGTTATCATAGTTAACCACCTTATGAAGGTCCCAGTCCAGAAGGCTTTTCCGACAGAGAAAATCCCAAACGCGGGAGCCGTTGGTAGGGTGAGTACGATCATGTCTAAATATATGTAATAAATATATGTATGGTGCCCCCCCCCCCCTAATAGCGAACTGGTGGTTGGTGATGTACCCTTCTGCTAGTTTACTTTGCAGTGTTTCCCGGGTGTGCCGGGCGGCAGAAACCGGGTGCTCGACTTGCAGGGTTTATTTCACTCGTCGAGATATGTCCAGAAGATAAGTAAAGCCGGTTCGGCTTCATACTTCCTGGATCATGAGGCCATAACACAGGCTTCTGCGGGAGTTTTGTGATTATCAGGCCACCGGTGTCACTGCAGTAAAAATTTCATCCTGGACGTCAGGGCTGAGGGTTTACGACTTGCCTGCTACCACTGACTGCGTTCTACCTTCCGGAGCCTGAAGCGGGTTTTTCCGATCAACAGATAACTATCCCCTGGGCATCAACCCCCCTCACCATGAGGGTTGTGTTAGATGTGAGGTATGATGTCTCTTTCGAGGCGTTAATCCTCTCTGAGAGAGTAGATTCCTAGACTAATGGGTGTACTCCCTCAACCCCCTTTCCCCCCACGTGATTAGTATTGAGACAAGACTCCCCCTTTTATCAGAAGGTTACCTGGAAATGAGAGTTTGGCTAGAATGACCGTATGTGTACCCCGACGGATTTCAATCATGCTGCAGCGTCGCAGCTCCCTCTCGTTGAGAGCTGGGTTTGTGCACCCTCAGCCAAGGTAAACTACTGCTAACCGTTCCAGCATTGGAACATGCTGTAGACCGAGCCCCCTTCTCGACTGAGAACTAGGTGTGTTGCCCCCACAGCTAAGTAAACTATTGCTAACTGTTCCAGTTTGGAACATGCTGCAGCTCGAGCCCCCTTCTCTATTTGAGAACTGGGTGTGTTGCTCCCTCAGCCGAATAATTGCTAGCTGTTCCACCATTGGAACATACTGTAGGTTGAGCTCCCTCCTTCCTCTTTATCCATTGCCAGAGAGGGCGATGTTCTCCCCCAGCTACAGATTTACTGCTAGCCACTCCAGCATTATAGCCGTAGATATAGCGTCTGGGGATACGCTATTTTTATCTATAGGCTGCCTTTTCAGGGTGCCACGAGAACCCCCTAGAACGGTATGCAAGTGTAGTGCACCATCCCACAACTGTTCTGCCTCTTGCCCACTTTTCTAAAATCCACATAGCTGGTAAGTACGCACGTTATGCTTTGCCCACTTTTCTAAAATCCACATAAGTGGTAAGTTTGCACGTTATGCTTTGCCCACTTTCTAAAAATCCTGTATGGTAAGAGCTACGCGCAAGACTTCGTGCTCTTTTTGAGTGGTTTAAAACCCCGGTTCTGCCTTGGGCACCACTCCCCCTATGTATCCTCTGGATACCTACTTAGCAGGGTATTGCTACTAAGGATCTGTTGAGACAGTTCCTTCACCACAAGAGCAAACGTGCGGTAGCCCCTGTGTGACAAGCCAAGACTAGTATGATTCTAGGCTCTTTTTGTTCACCGTCGTTCGTGGGATTTGTGGTATTCCTTAAAGGAATCTAGTTCTGATTCCAAGCCTTGAGCTCTACCCGGGCCCAGGAGTCTGGCCCTAACAAGTAAGTATTTTGAGGTATGTAGCCTAGGCCTTTGGCCGTAGGGAATAACGTCACTGACAGCCGTCTAAACGTCCCAGGGGCAACTCCCATAGCAATATGGTAGAGTTGGTTCTTAGTGCTCGCCATGGTTCTGGCTTGCATCCTCAGCCATGCGGCGTGGCCGTATACCGTCCCATAGCGACCCCTAGAGGACGCAGTTAAAAGTTCCACAAAAGGGAACGTCTCGGGTTACTTATGTAACCATGGTTCACTGAGTAGGGAACAAGAAAGTTCCTCTTTTTTTGGAATGGGTCCTCTAGGTTTCTTGCCATGCTGCGGACACAAGCTTCAGACGAAGAAGGGAATGATGTGTAGCTCCCGGCGCCGAATTATACTGTAGTCGCACCGGTAGTGACGTCATGGCTGTCGCCGGCCAACGAGTTGGTGTTTTTTCAATGTATGCTTCAGACACGGGTCACGACGAGGCGTTCCCCATAGCGACCCCTAGAGGACGCAGCCCTTGTCTCGTTCCCTATCGCACGGAACAATGGCGTTACATAATGTCAACTGAGACGTTTCTACTTTTATCTCAAGTTCTTTCCGATTCTTCTAAGATACAGTCATAATCACATGAAGCTGCAGTGCGTTGGAGGACCCGGTAAAGTAGTTGAGAAAAGTTGCCGGCTCAATTAAGTTTATATAAATAGGAGTGAGTTATATACTGGCAACAGGACAGTCAATACGATCACTATCTCTCATAATCGGCAAATCATAATCTCACTCTGCAAACTCAGTGGATCAGGCGAGTCTTTCATCGTCGGCTGTCAGGATTTGTCCATCTTGCCATCTTATGATAGGGAATCATTTATCCTTGTGAGAAGAAAAAAGTGCAATAGCATTAGAAAGGCAGAGCATCAATTATACTATCATGAGATGAACCTGAAATCACAGAGCTGCACGATTTGTTGCTCTCACTGTCACCACTATAAGTATGGTTTGCTGTGAGGTTTGCTGATTACTATCATGTTGTTAAACCCCATTTTAGAATTTTAGGCCAAATGAATGCATGCTCTCTATGAAACTCTGGATTTGAATTTTTTTTTTTTTTTTTTTTTTTTTTTTATCTTTCTTTTTTTTTTTTTCTTATAGCATCTTTAATGTCATAGTTTTGATGGCTCATCTGCATCAGTCTTTTGCATTATTGATGTAATATTATATGAAGCAAAATAAACATGGTAAACCACTCTTGATAATTTGCACAACAGACAATTGCACACAAGAGTTTGTCATGTGTACGTGGATTGATAACTAGTATAAGAAGCACTGAAGCAAATCATTGCACTTCATTCAATTCATTCAATCATGGATGCATTGCAAATAACCAATACGGTGTCCATCAAAACAACTTTTTTTTAAATAAGTAAATAGTTTTATTCAGCAAGGACTCATTCAATTCAAAAGTGACAGTAATATATTTTACATTGTTACAAAATATTTAGATTTCAAATAAATGCTGTTCAGTGAACTTTTTATTCATCAAAGAATCCTGAAAAAAAAGTAAAAGAGTATCATGAGTTTCACAATACTGTATATTAAGCAGCACAACTGTGTTTAACATTGAAAATAATAATAAATGTTTTTTGAGCATCAAATCAGCTTATTAGAATATTTTGAAGGGTAACGTGACACTGACTGGTGTAATGGCTGCTGAAAATTCAACTTTACCATCACAGGAATAAATTACAATTTAAAATATATTCAAGTAGAAAACAGTTCATTGTAATTGTAAAATTTTAATTATATTAAGTTAAGTTGTCATTTTTATAGTAAAGGGGTCATTATGATGCTTTTTTAAAGATAATTATTTGTTGTATTTGGTGTAACAGAATATGTTGACACATGCTTTAATGTTCAAAAAACACATAACTTTTCAAATACTGTACATTATTGTAAATCCTCTATGCCCCGACTCTCTCAAACACTTCGTTTTCTACAAAATCCCTCCTTCCGACAAGCGCAGTCTGCTCTGATTGGCAAGCTGACCCAGTGCATTGTGATTGGCCGAACACCCAAGCACTCGTCGGAAATGTAACGACACTTACCATAATCGCGAGCTTCATCAATATATTCTCACATAGTGAGGTAGATATGTGGGGGTGTTTTAGAACGAGCCGTTTTAGGGGGGCGTAAGGCAGCGTCTGAACTTTGAAATAAAGAATATCTTTTTGAATTGAGACTTCTAAGTCTTTGACAACTTCAGGGCATCTTATCCGATGCCACAATAAGCTTGCTAACACTCCAAAGAGAAAGGAAAACTGAAATCGCATCATATGCACCCCTTTAAGCTTCTTATGCCATGAATGCAGGTTCAGAAAGTATATGTTAAAGTGGTTTTAAATACAGATTTGTATTTATTAATTTATTTTTAAGCATTTAACTTTTATGTGAGTAAAAAACTAATTGTGCTGATTTTCTCGAGCTCTTTGAAAATTTTTAATGGTCAAATAAATGCCACTGTACTTTGTTTTGTTATTAGTTTTATTAGCCATTGCTTAAATGTCATACAGAACACAATATCAGCAGTTTCCAGAGATGCAGCATGTTTTCGCTTTCTAGCACTGAGCTGACACAGAAGCGTGCATTTTTGTAGTTCCACTTCTTGAGTAAACACCTGTGTACAAAGGGAAGGAAAGATCTGTGTAAAATGAATGCATTATTTTGGCACTCTGGGGCTTATTCTTGTGTATTAGTATATGCAGAGTCTTGCATTTTAAGTGGTAAGACAAGCACAAGTAGCAGTAAATATAAGAGCGGAAAAGAGAGGAAAAAATATAGAGCGCGAGAAAAAGAGATGATGAATGGAGTGACACGGTTGTGTCATTTCAATTCCGTAAATTCAGGCGATAAATTCAATTCATGAAGCAATTTCATAACTCGGGAAATCCTGCAATGGATGCCCTCCTGTCTTGTTTTGCACTGAACTCATGCTGTTTTGCTACTGTGGAAGAGGAATGAATATTTAAACATCACAGCTCAACACATACATTTGAAATTAAATGATATATTGTTAATGTAAACTAACTGGTCAGATACATGGTTGTAACTTGCTTTTATATTTGTAGACAAAGTTGAGATGTTCCTCTTTCATTCCTGAAGACTGAAGAGACAAAAGAAGACACGACAATGTTTCTGATAAGCGAACATGAGCAGATGAAGCCCACTGGTTTTACTGAGAACTTTATAGTGCACTGGAATGACTTAGTGAGACAGTCAGAGGAATGGCTGCCGCCCTAGGCAGTGCACTTGCCTTATAGTTCTAGCTTTATTACTGGCTAAATTAGACTAGTTAATGGAGATCCACTCATTAAATACAGTGAATGGGAGAATAAAAGAAGAGGATCAGAAAAATGAAGACTCATTTCCATTGGCATCAATGTCAGTCATAATGAATGCACACAATGGGCCTCATTCATGAAACACAAGCAGAACAAATTTCTGTGTAAGTAATACCGTCGTAATATATTGTAATTTGATGGTTTCCCAATTGAGTTAAACAAAGGGACGCTGCAGTTAATCACTAATCGACTATTTTAAAAAAGTAGTTGCACTACTAAAAAGTGACTAACAGTTGTTTAAAGGGGTAATATGACGTTGCTAAAAAAGAACATATTTTGTGTATTTGGTGTAATGCAATGGGTTATGCGGGTTAAGGTTCAAAAAACACATTATTTTCCAGATATGTACATTATTGTTGCTCCTCTATGGCCCGCCTTTCTGAAAAGCGCCGATTTTTACAAAGCTCATCAGTCTGAAAAGTGAGGTAAGCTCTGATTGGCCAGCTATCCAGTGCAATGTGATTGGCCAAATTCCTCAAGCATGTGACAGAAATGTTACGCCCCTCACATACTGCGACGCAGTCTCCCAGCAGGACGAGCCAAACAATACAACCCATGCAATGAAGATTGTGCATCAAGTGAGGACCTACTTACTGATTAGAGGCTTATACTGTCTTTTTAGCGTTGCGTTGCATATGTGCTGCGTAAACATCCAAACCAGTCTGCCTTTGTGATCGGACAAACAACAAGACAAAAACAAAAAAATCGCGTCCTTATGTGCCGTCCTAAGGTTCTTCGTCCGTAGTACCAGTATATGTTGATTTGTACCAGGTCTCCCCAGCGCATGGCGCGTTCACCGGGTGATTGGCCAGGACTCCCTCTTATTTACTCAGCTAATAACACACAATACAAGATACCCATCCTACCCCTCCACCCCCCTTCCCCTCCTCTGACCTTGCAACCAGTCTCGCCCTGAAACTGGCCAAACTTTTATACGTAATTTACATTTAGCCTTGTGCCACAGCACCGAACGCTGTAGGCTACTGGTTCATGATAAACAGTACTCATCCTCCATAATAAAATGTGACGCACACATCTGATATTGGGGTGAAGGTTTTGGAAACAGGTTGTAAATTACAACCTAACCCACTGATTTTAGTCGTACGTCCTCTTTTGGCAGATCCCAACACAAAGTTGTTCGCTTCACAACGAACATGCACAGCAACTAACAACAGCCACGGCGGCAACAACAATACTACAGGCGAGAATAAAAGTTACGCTTTCTTTTTTTGCGTGAACATTTGGGCGGCGTTATGCAAATCTTCCCACATCGTGACGTAGACCTGTGGGGGCGTGTTAGAACGAGACGTTTTATGTAGGTGTGGTTGACTTAACTTTTATAAAGAATATCTCTTTGGATTTGAGACTTTAGTCTTTGCAACTTTACAGATCTTCTTTATGCACCAAGAGCTTGTAACAGTCCAAAGAGAAAGGAAAAATTTAAATCGCATCATATGACCCCTTTAAGGGAGTAAAATCATAAGAATATTGGCATGAATCTGACATCTGTGATTATTATTACAGCTGCCGGTTACAATTAAAATATTGAATTTTCTTTCAGATTGGGATTCGATGAGGTTTAAGGTTTACTCTGTAATAGGACCCATGGTATTTTTAAAATAAATCCACGGTACTTCAACACGGCTTCCCATTAACAAGCTGAAGGGGTTGCAATCCCCAGTTCAAGCCTTAGAGGAGTCTTAAACTGCTAATACAAACAGATACACAGACAGACAGGAAACTCAATATGGCAGCGAGCGATTTGTTCACTGCTCAAGCCCTCTAGGACATGCAGATATCATGTGTATCAGATCAGCAGCTGATAATTTGAATTTCAGACACTCTCTTGATATGCCCCCATGTTTGACATTGCGACCGATGGTGCGAATAAACCATTCCATGTGTGAAATTTGAATCTTTTCAGATATGCAGTTCTGTCAAGGTGGTTTTATATGGGTGAATGTATTCCTGGTTTGGAAAAATGAAACTCAAAGCCACCAGATTAGATCTGTTTTTGATAAGTGTGCTTTATAGACAATTTACATTAATACCCCAAAATTTGACATGTGATTGAATTTTAATGGAACTCTCATGTCGTTCCAGACTTATAGGACTGGCTTTCTTCTGTGGAACATGAAAGATGTTTCAGGAATGTCACTATCTATTTTCCCTATTCAAAAAAAAAAAAAATTATATCTATAGATATAGATCTATATATATAATGTATACTGTTTATTAGACTTTTTATAAAAAAATCTTAATTAATGTTGAGAAAAATATTTTCTACTTTAATTTTTTGGTGCCATGTAAGCGGATACGAATGTATTATTAAGAATTCTTAGGAATTTATATTATAGATATCCCCCATATAGAGCTTGTCCTTAGAAGACAAATAGGACATTCAACATTAGTTCTCAACGTATTTGAAAATCTATGAAGGGGAGATTTCAGCCAAAAGTGAATTAAATATCATTGCTCATCAAAGCTTATCTATGATTTCAGGACGGCTTGGAGGACTTATCAATTTCCAGCCTGTAGACATATTTTAACTTGCACTTTTATGATATAGAGGAAAAGCCTTTAAGGTCTTTGACACAGATTTCATATTATCAAATATTTCATCCACCATTTTTCATAGTCAAAGGCTGTGTGTGTATTCAGCAAGCACTAAAAGCCCTGAGCACCGTGCTATGATCCCCGGTGCACATGCCATTTGTCTTCAAGAGACCCAAAGTGGATTCTCAGAGCAATAGATTCTAAGAATTACTTAATACATTTTTAGAATTTTTAAATTGAAAAAATATTTTTTTTAAAGTAAAAATATTTTTTCCAAACATTTAAGGACAAAGATTTAATTAAATTATTTTCATTGATATGTATTAGATCAATATTTAATAAAACATTTAATTAGATGGGTCTTATTCATCTACGGCACTGCTGATCATTTGGAGCAAGCAATATGCCAATATATTGCCATATGTATAAATAATGTAGCCCAGTTTATTTGTTCTACTTTACAGTTTTTGATTTTTATTTAAACTTAGATGTAAATGTAATATGAAGCTGAGGAGAACGCTTACATGCGTTCTACTTGCCGAGTAACAAAGGTTGCTATAGTGGGCATTGTAATGAAGCCCTGCAGAGGTAAAGGATGTCTCTTTCTCTCTCTCTCGTGTCTCCTAAAACCCGTATGGGTCTAATACTGGCTCCCACCACTCGTGGGAGATGCTGACATTTAACAGCACAAGTCAATCCGTTTCCATGTGTCCTTGCTGTTGTTTGGGTTCTTGTGGTGTTTTGTAAAAGCTTCCAATCATACAGATATTAATAGATCAGAAACTAATAGGGTCTTATCACAAGTAATGAACATTTCTACTACTGTTGCATTAATCAAAGCATTACTTTCCAGTGGAATGATTTAAGGATCATGTGACACTGAAGACAGAGTAATGATGCTGAAATTCAGCTTTGCATCACAGAATAAATTACATTTTACAATATATAAAAACAGAAAACAGTTATTTTAAATTGTAAAAATATTTCATACTATTGCTGTTTTTACTGCATTTTTAATCATAAATGCAGCCTTTGTGAGCATAATAGACTTTCAAAGACATTAAAATATTAAATCCAAACTTTTAATATTTTAACATCGAGCCCAGGGAAATGCTGAATGCATCCAAAGGTCTGTCTTTTGTAACTTTCTTATGCAAAACCTCCTTCTGTCTCCTTCCTCCCCTATGCTTTTAGGCAATACCGGTTCTTTGCTAAGGATGCCTCTAGTATTGCTTCAGCAAAGTTAATTCACAAACGCAGAGACATCCTGCATGTGAAAAACATTTTGTGAGGAACAATTTGTGTGTTGTATAGGCACAGGAACATTCAAATACACTGTTTTACCTACAGTACAGCTACAGGTTTGAAATGACATAGGTTAGTAAATGGTTACAGGATATTAATTTCAGGGCTAATGATTCTATTAGAACATTTCATGCAATGCAAAAATGCAATGTGCAAGAATAAACATTAAACAACAATTTGCACAGTGTCCACAAAATGTCTCCTATCTCCTATTTTCTGATGTTTTGCAGATTTGATCAGAAGAGGAAAGAACCATATGATGGCAAGAGAGAAATCTCTCCATAGAATGCATTGCCAGGAACGATCTATGACACAGCATCTATTGATTTTTTTAGCTCAAGGCCAGAGAGTTCTGACATATGTCCACAATTTTGTTTTTATAAGTAATTTTCCAACCAGCATTGCCCAGAGGTTGACAAGGTGACCTCGTTTTCTGAAGAGAAAAATTCTCCATATCTGAGGCAGCATGCCTTGCCTTTCCTCCCCTCGATGTGATGTTGTGGTCCTGTTGTAAACTGTAAATAAAAATGCATTCTTGTGATGTTTTTCTCAAGACAAGCCTTGTAGTTGCTGGCCTTCTGCAGAAGTTTGCAAAAAAATAACCTGACTGAAGATTTCCCTTTATGCAAAACCATGCGGTCAAGGTCTGTCTCTATTGAGAACACAATAAAAACATCTGAATGAAGCAGACAGGAAACGGTTCACATGCACTGCAATTGAGAATGGATGCTTTCAATAAATACCCACATGTTGTATTTTTTCTGGTTTCAGTGTGTCAAATTATTAAAATGAATGTGAATGAAAGCCATGCATTGGAGTCGTATTTTATAATCATTGAATAAAACAAGAGAAAAATCAAAATCAAGTAAATAAATAAAATCTCAAAAGCATGTTTGGAAGGAATAGACTGTGGTTTAGTCCTGTGGGAGATCATTATGGACTCTCTCACAGTCTAACAAACGAACCCGGACGAACGCTCCCTGCAGACTGCGAAAAGCTCCAGGGGAAAAAAAAATACAACTAATAATATTAGCTAATAATAATGAAAAGCAGCAGGGATTCTGAATATCACAGCATCTGCCAATCGCTAATACAGACAGTGAGATAAAGCAAACTGTGTCCAAGGATTAGGATAATGTTATTTTTATTTTTTCCAAGAAGTGGATTTCATGGAAAGTCATTATCTTTTTTTGCAATTTTTTTTAAATCCCAGGGATGAGCTCTCTCTGCAGTTACATGGCATGTGTTTTTTAAATGATGAAGCCTGTTTAATTCAGAAGTGATCAAGTGTGCAAAGTATTCACTTTCAAGAGTGAAAGCTCTCAGAAAAATAAACAACAACAACAAAAAAGTATAAAATATGTCACCTGTGCAAAAGGTACACCTCTGCGCCTTATTTACCCCTAAAATGTGCATATTAGTTCCAAATTGCGACATATTAGAAATAATACTGCTCCAGTGACAGCTTTTCCTTTTGTACCTGAGAATGAAGGATGTAGGGCAAACACAGGGGGTGTAAAGTTATGTGCCGGTTAGCACATGGACAATTAGGCCTGGTACACCCAAACCTCACTGGACTCTCCTTGTGAAAATTAACCATGGTTTTTAGTAAAGTAAAAGTAGTAACCATGTTTTTTTGGCAGATTGATTTGTGTAAAACAGTTTTACTACAAACACCGTGGTTAAACAAGTGTAGCAAAACCATGGTTAATTTGTAGCTATGTTTAACTACAATAACCATAGTTATGGATTTATTTGTAGTAAAACCATGGTCAATTTTTGTAAGGGTAACTATAACTTCCAGCTCAATAAGCGAGTCAGATGGTGATACTTTAATCGCTCTGTTCAGCAAAGGATTTGTCAGACTATCAAACAGGTAACTTTTATCATTTCAAGTACGACCCGACTCATAAAGGCTTTTGTGAATTAAACTACACCGGTAGCGCGATGGGTTTCGATCACTAAATAGAACCGAATTGTAAGAGTCATTTGTTTGTGAATCGCCCGTACTTGTATGTTTTTGATTCACTGAAACGAACTGGTCATAAGATTCATTTCTTTGTGATTCGGACCACACTGGTCATTCTCCCTGCATTCCATTCGGAAGGGCTCATCCCTATGCCCTAATCCCCTCAAAGGGTTTCCCCTCCGGAGTGAGAGCTTCGAAGTGTTGAAGGGTGTAGGGGACCAAACAACTGTTTCTTGAAGTGCCTTTCTGCGTCATCATCACGTGCCCCTTCATCATGCAAAGAATCTGCGCAAAGGATCATGGGAGCCGAAGTGTCCATCAGTTGTACCCTTCGAAATCCTTCATTCCGAAGGGCCCTTTGAAGTGGCCAGTTTTGAGCACTTCGGTTTGGAATGACCCTTCAATATGGTGGTCATGATTGTTTTCACTCCGAAGTGCCCTTCGGAGGGCGATATATCCTGTTTGGAACGCACCGTCTGTTTTTGATGCACTAAAAAGATCCAGCTCATTCGTTCGTGAATTCGCCCGCACTAGTCACGATAGGCTAGTTTGTTGATTCACTGAAAATAACCTGTTCATAAGAGTCATTCGTTTGGGAATCTGGTCACGATGTTCTCGATTCAGTGAAACGAACTGGTCAAAGGAGTCACTTGTTTGGGTTTCGGAACACACTGGTCACATGTTTTTGATTCACTAAAAAAACCGCCTCATAAAATCGGACCACACTGGTCATGTTGTATGTTTGCGTGCAGCTCCCACATCGAGAACTCAGTAGAAAGACGTTTCTTGCCATCATTTCGAGGTACGTGGCCTTTTTATTGAATCAAACTCAACAGACAGCAAACACATTAAGAACTGAGATAAAATGTCATTTCTTTTGCCGTGGTGTAGTGTAGGCAGCTACTTCTCAGAGGGCATTCTGGCACCGTCATTGAGATGAATGGGAACGCTGGCTGTTGCTAATGAGCATCAGGTTTACATAACCCGTTATTAGAATGATTTTAATCTCTTTACCTATATAATTATCTTAGCTAATAATGTTTTAATGACATTTTTATTTGAAAACAAACGTCACTGTGAATGCTTTTTAACATTTTCCTTTAAACTTTATTATAATACCATGTCAAACAAATTGACAGCATAATAACGACAGAAATAGTCAAACACTTTACCATCAAACACATTTTGTGAGGAACAAGACTGCACATTTAACGTTTTCTGTATCTGTAAGAACATTCTGACAGCTTCTTTTAGGTGACAACCATTTTTTCTTCTTCTTGAAATTAGCAATGTGTAAATTTGTTCTATTCTTTTGGCTTTGGGGTATTTTGTTAATTGAGAAAACGAGTCTGTTGCTTCGTGCTTCATTAAAGGAACTTCTTATTCCAATTCTTCTTATCTCAGTGCCTAAATCCAGCTCCTAATCAGTGCTATAGGACTCGTATGCTGGTTATTGCATATGGAGATAATCCCCTCCAGACAATCAGGTTAATTAGAGAGGCCGATTCTAATCACCAACTCATTACAGATATTAATTAGCACTGTACAGACCAGAACAAGTAAATTATGGTTGCTTAATTATCAATAGGCTGCAATGAGACAGGAACTGTATACAGCGTTAGCAGATCTGGGAATAGACACATCGTCAAATATGATGACAGAAGAGGTTGGTCAAGAAAACATGAGTACAGTAGAGGCATTTGTTTAGTATTTGGAGCACAGAAGGCATAAATCTGAGGTACTAAAACAGCTTGGTTGTCAGTCAGCAGCAGAAGGTCCAGCAGTGTGAGACCAGACGGTCATCGTCTCATATGTCACTCTGTATCTGGGTTTTAAGAAACAATCGGTCTTCAATGCAGACGTGCGTCATCATGAGTTGGCAGGAGATTTCATTGTTGTGTTCACGGCCACCTGCTGCTTTCAAAAGTCAGGAGCTGGACTGGAAATATAAGGGCTTAATTAGAAATAAGGCTGATATACTTTCTGTGACGTACAAGGTAATTTTCAAGTCATTAATAAAAAGTCAGTTGAGTTAGTTCCAAATCTGCTTTCCAGTTAAAGCATGTGCTTCTAAATCAAATGTGCTTTTTATTTACATTCTTTATTTGTGTCTTGTGAGTATTTTTGCTCATTTGTTTCTTTTACACTCTCAGGAGGATACATTTACATGACAATGATATACTAAAACTGAAAAGTTTTTCCTTTGTGTTTTTTGAGAAGTTTCACATATGGAAGACAGTGATGTCAAAATGATCCCTGTTCACACGGATCCACGAAAATGACTAAAAACTCTGTATTATGCTTGCCAGGCCAGTAGTTGGCGATGTCACTTTGTAAAAAAAATGTTTGCGCACGTAAAAGCATTCCTAGTATAGACTGAGCATGTAATATGCATGCACATGACGTCACTGTTTTCACAAATTTGTGTTTTTGTAGTTTACATGGAGATGATAATGGTATTGTTTTCAAAAACTTGCATTTTAAAACCTGTTTTCAAAAGTGTGCATTTTCAGGCCCCCAAAATGTCGTTGTCATGTAAATTAATTTCCAAAATGTTTAATGTTTTTTTCAATTTTTAGTTGAAAACAGTGTCGTGTAAACAACCCCTCAGAAAAAAAGTTACAAAGATGTCACTGGGACAGTGTCCTAAGTAGGGCTTTAAAATTGATTAATCGTGATTAATCGCTTCCAAAATAAAAGTATGTGTACGTGTTATTTATATGTAATCTAGACACTCCTGTAGCGTATGGACAAATCAGACTCCCCGTTTTTCTTGATTTAACAATCAATTATTCATTAGATTAACAAATAGTCACAGACCCCTCACCCAATAAACATACTGGGTGCCAGGATGTCTGCGAACGACACCAGGCCCCCCCTGGTCCCCATGGAAACCACGACACCGTTGCTAGATCAGATACATTTACGACCTAATGGCATTTTGAGAGTTCTCCCTTTCACTACATTTTCTATAGGAAAGACACAGTGCACAGTAGAAATTGACTTTTCTACTGATTAATTCATAGGAAACCCTTCTTTGAATGAACAACATATCCGTCAGGTCATGTGATGTTGTACTGTCCTTGTATATGTCTTTTATCTTGTATACTGTTTTATCAGGCCTTATGATGGAAGTCGTACCGTGTCCTGTCATCTACTGTGGCATATGTACTCGTACAGGTGTTGTGGGGCTAGTATCTATGAATTTTTCTTCTGTATCTAAACATGAGGGTATAATTATATTTTGGAATACAAGTGTGAGCGTTGTCCAGTCCGCTCATGGTGAATATGAATACTGAAGCATAACTAGTTTATAATTAACATTCTATTTAGATCCGCTGTAAGATTTTAGCTGACCTCCAGGTCACTGTCTTGTCAATTCCAAAGAACGTAATTTCCTGGTTGGTAATAACTTTCTTACTGTTACAATTCGTGACAGCTTGTAAACGTAACCTGCAGTTGATTTTTGTTTGGGAGCTGCCTTGGTGGTATGAGCAAACAATTGAACACGTCAAGTGTGATACAAGTACGGTTTTATTAACTACATAAACACTTTCTTTCTCGTACTATTCTAGTTATTCTACTACTAAACACATTGACGCTGGGCTTAACAGACCATCCCCACACCACACACACACAACAGTACCGTTGGTATAGGAAGGGTTAAAGGTTTTAACTCAGGCATATTTTTAAAGGCATAAAGAATGAGCTGTGGTTGGGGATTGTGGTAACACTTTTTTGCATTGTATAGTCACAGATCAAGCCTTTTTTAAGGATACGTCAGATTCTTAGTTCAAACCCACCTTTGTAAAAAGGTGTAACTGAGACTTAATGTATCAATTAATAAGACTAAGTTTGATACTTGCGAGTCTCGGCCGTCTGAAAGAGATTCCTGATGCAAATCTTAAAGCTTCCCGTGGATCTTTGCTGAATTCGGGTCGATGAAAAGAACCAGTTTGAGTCAGAGTAACTTGAAGAATGGAAAGGACTAGGCCGAAGAAAGGCCTGACACAAATGCTTTGGTATCCTGAAGCGATTTCTCACATCTTCATCTTAGCATCCGACCGAACCACCGACTGGGCGGGTCACATGGCGTGTGGCCTTTAAAGCCTGCAGAGATCCCCGCCTTTCAAGATGGGTTTGTCCAATGAGCAAAATGGAATTTCTGAGTGGGAGGTGGCAATTGCTGGAAGGTTTACGACTCTTTGTTCTCTAAGCATGGTAATTTTTGCATATGTATTCGCTGTGGGTGTTGAATGCACAAATTCGTAAGTTCTTAGAACATCAATATTTGTCTTTATGTATCAGCCTGTTAATATGCACCTCTCAGTTAACAGCCGAAGATGACTTCATAGGACCAAACCTGAATCAGGTGCGGGTATTTACTCGGTTGGGGGTCGGATAACATCTAAAATAGCATACACTACAACAGACAATATACCAGAACAGTAATGGTATACACAATTACCTGAAGGATATGTGTATTCAATCAAAAAAAGGTTTTCCTATGAATTAATTAGAGAACAGTCCATTTCTCTTGGCATTATGTGTCTTTCTTTATGAGTAAAATGAGGGAGTTTCTCCCCCACATTCCTTTTAGGCCATAAAACCATTGATATCAGCATTGGTTGCCATGAACCAGAGGCCTGGTCTGCCTTTCTGAGGTGTTAGATGCATTCCGGGGGAAGGGTCCATAGACCCTCGTAACTGGCCATTTGGTTAGGTGATGGGGAGTTCGATATTATTTGTTAAATATAACAAAAAGTTGTGTGTCTGATTGGTCCAAATGCTACAATAGGCAATATATTAGTGTTCTGAGAATCTTTAGTAATTTTGATTCAAGTTCCATATGCAAATTACCATGCTTTCACACAAAGGGTCATAAAACTCTGTAGTATTTCTAAACTCCCGCTTGGAATTTCAGCCTTTCTCATTTGACAAGCTCATCCTGAGAGGCGTGAATCTTGTCAGGCATTAAGGCCTCACATCAGTGACCCGCCTCTGAGAAGATGTCTTTCTTTTCCATCAACCAACTTCAGCAAAGAATCAACTTAAGCCTTCAGATTGCATCAGGACTCTCTGTCAGACAGACAAGACGTGCAAGTATCAAACTTAGTCTTATTAATTGATACATTAAGTATAATTTGCACCTTTTTACAAAGGTGTGTTTGAACCAAGAAGCTGATGTTTCCTTCAGGCTGTAGATCTGCTGAATATCCAATGGTCCCAGAGCTTCATGCTTGATTTCTCTTCTCTTTACTGCCTAAGCTTTAATCCTGTTCCTATACCAACTGTATGCGTGTGTGTATGTGTATGATAGATTAGTTTAAGTGTTTATGTAGTTAATATAGTCTTACTTGTATCACACTTGACAGTTGTTCATTGTTTGCTCATAACTGAAGTCACTTAATCATGCAGATTTATGCTATAAGCTTTTGTAGAATTGTACAGTAAGAAAGTTATTTCCCTTAACCAGGAAATTAACGTTCTTAGAATTGTAAATACTTACAGCGGATCTAAATATTTATAATTAATTATAACTAGTTATGATTAATTATTCATATTTCCCCTTTGAGCTGATTCGCTACAACACCCATACATGTTAATTTAAGAAACACACAACACACACACATCATATATTATATATATATATGATAGATATATAATTATTATCTTATATATACTGTAGAGATCCTGTAATAGATTATGTAAACCACATACTTTAATTGGAAGCGATTAATCGATTTTACAGCCTTAATAGGTATAAAAGCTAAAAGTACAGCTTTGTACCTTACTTACCCCTAAATGTTACAATGTTACATACCTTTTTAAAAGGTACCGACCCAGTGACAGTTTTCTACCTTTTTTTCTGAAAGCGCATGATTTTCACCGCTGTACTTTAGCTTGCATCTCTTCATAATGCACATGCATAATGCAGCCAAAGTCAAGTGAGCCGACCTATTTGTGTTTTCATTTGCTCCGTTGCTGTTTGTCCATTCTTTTCAGTGTTATTTTCTCATGCCTTATTAGTTGTCATTGGCCTTTTATTTGTATGTAAAGCGGGCTGTATATTTTTTTCACGGTTCCCCGTCACCTTTGATGTACAAATAATAAAAAAAGGAAACCACAAAATTGATGATGATGCAGCCCAACTGTTGAGAGGACATTGTATTTGTATTGTAATGTGCTCTGTATGCTGTGGTATTTCATATCTAATCACTGGAATGAAATGACGCGAGTCTTTTTCAGAATGCACTTTTGTTAAATAACTTATATTATGCTGTACCTATTAATTTAAACATTTTTTTTTAGAAAACAAGAAGAAAAGAGTCTAGTACATGAATTTTGAATGTAGGACATAATTAGGGCACCCATTTTGAGTCTCTTCCTGAACTTTTTTTTTGGTTCTTTACTATATGGTATATGGCCTACATTAAGACATTCTATTGTGAACTGCTGTACTGTGATATATAGCAAAAATACCATTCTGTTAATTTGGTCTGTTCCTCGCATAAGGCTATAATAGCTATCAGAAGACTTAGAATGCAGTGCATGTATTATCACTTATATGGTAATTTATGGAGATGTGTTGTCTTTATTGGAACTTTTATTACGGCGGAACAATAAATTAAAAACATTAATAATAATACAATGATAAATAAAAATACTAAAACAAATATGAAATAAAAGTGAAATACAATATAACTGATATTTAAACCATATTCACAAGTGACCTGCTGGTTTTTTCAAAATTATTTACCACAAATTTCTGCATTTTGTATTTAGCATGTAATGTTAATGTTAATGTTCTTGATAGTATCAAGGTTAACACATTATAATAAGTAAATGCATTGGCTAACACCTAAACTATGTGCAATTCACGAGTTCGCACTTTCTTATAATTAACAAAGGGTTATGCAAATTTGGCGTGCTGTCCAGGGAGAGGGCTCCGAGCTTGGTAATTCCTCCTGAACCTGGGGTACTCCCCCTGTCCGGGGAGAGGGGTCCGAGGCTCGGCATTTAGCCCGGACCCAGAGCGCTCCCCCAAAGATGCAATTAGTACAGGACAGCAGCCAGAGTGGGGCGTTGATAACCCCTCAAAACATGCAGAGCTTAAGGTTGGTGGGGTGCTGGACGTCGCTTGGAGTAGAATCATTGCGGTGGTATCTGGAAGGAGAATGTGGTTTCTGCGGGCACTGCTGCGGCATCTGAGAAGAGAAAGAGGCTTCCGCCAAAGCGAGCACTGCTAAAGTAAAGTAAAGTAAAGAAAGTTAAGTAAAGATATAGGCTGCTGCAGGATCAGGCACTTCTGTGATATCTGAAAAGAAACTTTGGCTCCTGGGTATCGCTGGGGCATCTGAAGAGAGATTGTGGCTTCTGTGGAAGCGGGCACTGCTGTGGAATCTGAAAAGAGAATGTGGCTTCTGCGGAAGTGGGCACTGCTGCTGTGGAAATTAGCTGATGTTAAAGGACTCAGCTGATGAGGGTTCGGTGAGCTTCTTTGATATGGAAGCGGTCTGACCGAATGTAGGTCTTGAAGGCCTCTGACGTCCAGCGGCCGAGTGCCTGTATCTGAGGCTGGGAGAGGCCTTTTTGGGCAGCTGTGATGGCTGTGCCTATGCGGAAGAAGTGGCTGGAGTAATGATCTGCTGGGATGCCGGATAGCAGTAGAATGGACTTGAGGTGTTTTTGGAACCAGAATGTGTGGCGGGGCGATTAGAGTCGTCAACAAAAGCGAGTCAGACGGGAGTTTAGCCTGCAGGCTTCTGTAATGCAGGTAGGCTAGGAAGGTTTGGTATGTTGGATTGGTGACTGGAGATTGAAGATATAATGTTTTCAGTTGGTCTGTCTTGCTTGCTCAATGAATAAGAGATTGATTCGGTACCTTGCACTGATAGGTCTGAAAAGGTTGGGTGGATTTTTGGATTGAAGCAGGACGTGATGGTGAGTTCCGAGCATCTGATGATACCGAAGAGGGCCAATATGAACATGGCGTCGAGCGTGCAGGCATTGTGAATGGAGTGGTAGCCTCTGCGGAGGGTGGAAATGCATTTGGTTAAGATATCTAGAGTTATTGGCTGTCTAGCGTCTGGGCGGGTGGGTTGGGCTCTTTGGATGCCTTTGATGAGCATGGATGTCTGTGAGCTGGCTATTTCTGGGGAGGGTGAGCCGAACATGAGCTTGTGGAAAAATTGAATTCCGCTTAGATAGCCTTTGATGGAGATGAATGAGGTGATGGTGAGCAGGAAAAAAATAGGCAAAGGCAAGATGTTAGCGTGGTGGAAATTTTAAAACCATTCCAAGTGGTTGAGACAGCCTGAAGAATAGAATTGAGGGCGGGATCTTTTATTTTTTTTTTCGAGTGGCTTACGGGAATATCGGAGCCAGCAGCCTGAATTCCTGGAAAGCAAAATCGGGGAGTGTCAGCTATTTGATTTTTGGGTCTGGGATTGCATTTAAAATGAATTGGTGGCAAGCTGAAGTCCAAATGAGACGTCTTTGAAAAGGCATTAATGCAGGGGAATGGGACCGGCCTTTATTGATGCAATGCATGGCCGCTTCGTTATCGCTGTGTGCTACGATGCTGGTGCTGGACCATTCTTTCCCCCACAGGGCCGCTGTGGCGACTAGAGGATATAACTCGATATAACTCTATATAACTCTAGATGCGCGGCTGGGATGGAGCCAGGAGGCGAGATGATAAAAAAAAATCATCTAAAAGGTGGATGAGGTAAGGAATTGTGTAATTATTGGAGAGAATCCAGCAGATAGCCTCTGATAACATGTTGACATTTTTTGGTTTGCTATGTGGGCTGGAGGCCACTGAAAAGAAAAAGGGGTTATTAGTAATGGGAGGAAAAGTCTGAGATGTGTGGGCCTGTGTTGCAGGCGGAGACAGACTCTAGGCCACAGAAAGTAAGCGGGGTTCGTGACATCCTGAAGAGCCTGTGTAGCCTGTGCCACTAGCGGAGATGTGAGGGCCTGTGTTGCAAGCGGAAGCAGCTTCACGCTTGTTTCAGCTGCTGTAGCTGTCGGCATCGGGAAAGTGGAAGGGTTAGTGACATTTGGCGGGACAAGTTGAAATGCCTGGGTCTCCTGCAGTGTTGCCGACTTAGCAATTTGTTGCTAGATTTGGCAATTCCTCCAGCTTTGTCCGCAATAATACGTTTCTCTTGTTTTGGCCTTCCATCCACACTAAGGATGAGGAGTCCAGGAAAACTGAGCTTTTGAAATGCTTTCTAGAGCGGGTAAATTTGAAAATGCTGTTTTCAAGTTGTAGTAGTATGGACTGTGGAAACGGAGGCTTTTGAAAACGATGACGCATGTTTATTCATGTGACGCATATTGTACCAATAGACATATTTATACCGGTAACGTTAATTGTGCAGTTATGTGCTATTCACTTTCACACTGTTGCTAAAGATATTTACTTTGCACACTCTTAATATAACAGGCCTAAAAAGACAACAGAAAATTTACTCACGATTACTGTCCTGCGGCAAAACACGAGGACTGTTGCGTTTTAGATCCATTCTGAGTGAGCACGCCATGGGCGCATCAGTGAATGATGAAATATTTCCGTAAATGAATTGATCCTGCCAGAATAATTGCTTGAAACTTATTATGTCTGTTCCGTCTGTATCATCTCAGTGAGATTTTATACATGCACAGTAAGGCGAATGTAACACTTTCAGACATTTCAGTGTGAATGATAAACTTTGGAAAAACGCCTGGTTTACGTCATGGTTAAAAAATTGCATCAACATCCGTTTATGTCATAATGTCGTTTAACAAACTTTAGGCACGAAACCTGCATTTAGCGACTTCACCTGAAAATTAATTAATTTGCAACACGGCCTGCGCCACTAGCAGAGGCAGCCTCGAGCTAGCGTCTGCTACGAGAGCTGGAGGCCCAGCTGCGGCCGGAAGAGCCGTAGTGAAAGGATGAGCCGAGTGAGGCTTTGCTGCAGTGAGAACTGGGACGTGGACCAGGCTCGTTGGAGGCCTGCTGCTGCTGCGACTCAGCGCTCGAGGAGAACAGGGTCTTGTGCGGGACGATGGTGGTGTCGAGTGAGGCGAGCTCGGGTCTTTGCACGGTCTATTGGCCGCCTTGACGGCTGGAGTGGATTTAGGAGTGAGGTTTGCTAATTTGCAGGGTGATGAATAGATTGTGCAAATCCGCTTTGTTTACCCTCCGCGAGAACGGAGCGTCGAAATTAATCAGCGTTTGCCTCAGGCTTAAATACTGTCCACTTTCCGATCGGAGGAGTTGCTGGTACAGCTGAATAATATGAGGATGCCGGGGAAGTTGGAAGTCCCGCTAGTGGAGGCAAGATTAAGCCTCGTCGTCGTGGAGAGCGTGTGGCTGATCGAGAAGAGTGGCGGCCGCGATAAAGCCTGGTGCTCAGCGGCCATGTCTGGCGGAGAAGGAGTGATCATGGGGCCAGCAAATTGTGGCGGAGGATCTGAAAAATCCCCAGTAACGGTCTCGTCGTTGGACGGGAAAAATTGGGTCTGTGATAAAAGGCAAAAGGAGCGAACCGAATGCTGAAATACTGTAGAGAGAATGAAGGTAAGATGGGCTATTTATAGCTGATAGGATAGATGGCGCAGTTCCTGATGATGAATTGGCTGGGTTAATTATCTGAACGTGCTCTTCCCGAACTTTGTTAATAAAACATTATATTTTTTAAAAGCATTTATTAATCTTTGGTAACGTTAGAAAAATATATTAATTAATGTTAAACAACTTTTTATTTAAAAAATACACACACACACATATGTGTGTGTGTGTGTGTGTGTGACTAAATATTGAAATTAACATTAAGTAATATTAATAAATGCCTTGGAAGTATTGTTAATGGTTAGTTCATGTGAACTAATGAAGCTAAAGGCAGGGTAGGTGATTTGGTTCAACAACTTTTTTCTTATGCTGGTTATGCTGGTCTTTTCACATCCCCATAGCAATCACTGCTTTAAGTGGTCTAAATTGATTTATATGTATTTATATCGTCAGTGAAAGGTGTAGGACCATAAAATGTTCGTCCAATCAGATTCCTTGGACTACAATAGGCTGTCCACCCTGCCTGTCAACGTATATATTTGCATACCTCTGCACACCCTGATCACGCTGACAAGATAAGTCAATAGCGCGTTCCATTATGCTTTTTCAGACCGACCGAGAATGGGAGGTGTTTTTATTGTAATATTATGCGCTTATACAGTAATGTTTTCTCTGTTGTTATTTGGTTTTAATGACATATTTACTTTTGCAGACTGAACATTTCTTGAACTGTCCAATGTAAAACTAGGTTATAATGAACATTTCTAGCTGGATGTTTTGAGTTAGTCACAGTGCATTCTGTAACTGATTGGAATGCATCTATGATATATTGATAGGCAGCTCAGTGTTCGGTACAAAGCCATCATTTCACTGCCTCTTTCATTAACCTAATATATTCAAAGTGAATGGCAAAAAAGAGAGTTGCCTGAGACAGACTGAGGCCTTGATGTGCCTAAATTCAGACAGTGTGACCTGGATCTCCATTCAGCCCAGATTCTTATCATTTATATTCCTGTGTGAGCACCGCTGCGCTGCTTTAAGCATCATGCGTCTAACACTGACTGCTGGGGTTTTAATACAACACTGAACAGAGGCCGCTGGAACTGGTAATAAAGAGTCCTTTATCAAAGACATGCTACCACTGCTTATCTTGTAATTGGGAGAAGAACACAAACCTGATTCATGAAGCATGTCACTTGAATATAAATTCGCTGTGCCATGTTAAACTGTGCACTTTTAATTGTTTTTGGGACTTTTTCCATTTTATTAGAAAAATTCCTCGCAACTAAAGTGCTCTAGAAGCCTGACCTCATATCACCATAGCATATTTTGTATAAGCTTATTAAATGATTCATACCACAATGAGTCAGTGTAGGCTATAATATCTCAGGGGTGTCTTTTGGTGAATTTCACGAAAACCTGTCAAGAAAATGTTGAGATCACGTTTCTAGAAATACAAAATAAAAAAAATAAAATAATATATTACACATAATATGTAATAAATAAAATTATGAAAAAAAATCGAATGACTATAATATATATCAGGGTTTGTCTTGTTTAGGCTTAATTTCCGAACTTGTCAAGAATATGTCCGATAACATTTGGCTGTGCTAATAATAATATAAATAAATTCTAATATGCAATATATAAATAAGAAAAATACAATTTATAAAACAATTAGTAATTAAATAAATGATAAAATAAAATGCTGCAAACAAATAAGTCAACAATGCCATCTCAAGGATGTATTTTTGTGAATTTCATGAAACCCATCAAGAATATGCCCAGATCACATTTCACATAAATAAATAGCAATGTATTAAATAAAAAAAAAAAAGGAACTAAAATATTTTTTACAGATTTGGTATCTTGTAATTGGGAGAATCAGTGCCCTTTTAGTGAGTAAAGTGACATGGTGGCCAGAGATGGTGACCCCCATCTCGGAATTGTGCTCTGCATGTAACCCCCCAAGTTGTCGCGCACACTCACACCGCGTGAACAACACAGTGGGCAGACCATTTTCTGTGCCGCCCGGGGAGCAGTTGGGGTTTTGGTGCCTTGCTCAAGGGTCTCACCTTGGTCGTGGTATTGAAGGTGGAGAGAGTGCTGTACATTCACTGCCCCCCACCTACAATCCCTGCCGGTAACGAGACTCGAACCCACAACCGTTGGGTTTACAAGTCCGACTCTCTAACCATTAAGTCACGACTTCCTTGCACTTTTATTTAATGAATATGGTTTATATAAATTGATACAGTGGGTATGGAAAGTATTCAGCCCCCCTTAAATTTTTCACTCTTTTTTTATATTGCAGCCATTTGCTAATATCATTTAAGTTTTTTTTTTTTCCTCCTTAATGTACACACAGCACCCCATATTGAACGAAAAACACAGAATTGTTGACATTTTTGCAGATTTTATTAAAAAAGAAAAACTGAAATAAAAAAAATTCAGACCCTTTGCTCAGTATTTAGAATAAGCACCCTTTTGATCTAATACAGCCAATAGTCTTTTTGGGAAAGATGCAACAAGTTTTCACACCTGGATTTGGGGATCCTCTACCATTCCTCCTTGCATATCCTCTCCAGTTCTGTCAGGTTGGATGTTAAACGTTGGTGGACAGCCATTTTTACGTCTCTCCAGAAGTTGGGTTTAAGTCAGGGTTCTGGCTGGGTCATTCAAGAACAGTCACAGTGTTGTTGTGAAGCCACTCCGTCGTTATTTTAGCTGTGTGCTTAGGGAAATTGTCTTGTTGAACAGGAATACAACCTTCGGCCATGCATGAGGTCCTGAGCACTTGAGAAGGTGTTCGTCAGGATATCCCGTCCTAGTGGCCGCATTCAACTTTTCCGCTCGATTGCAAGTCCCAGGTCGTCCTGTCCTGCCGCATTGAACAACACCCCCCAGCATGATGCGTGCCCTCCACATGCTCATTGTTGGGACGTGTAATTAAGGGCATGTGATGAGTCTGGCCTTGGTTTTCCCCTCCACACATCCGCTTAGAATATAAGGCCAAAATTTCGCTCTTGTCTCATCAACCCAGAGACTCTTGTCTCACCATCTGGAGTCCTTCAGGTGTGTTTTTAGGCAAAACTCATGCGGGCTTTACTAGTGTTCTTGACACTGAGGAGAGGCGTCCTGGGTGTCGGGCCACTCACTGCCGATAAGCCAGGCACGCCGGTGGAGGTGCCCGTTAAGTGATGTTGACTTTCTACAACTTTTTCCCATCTCCCGACTGCATCTCTGGAGTTCAGTCACAGTGATCTTTGGGTTCTTCTTTAGCTCTCTCACCAAGGCTCTTCTCCCCGATAGCTCAGTTTGGCCGGACGGCCCGCTCTAGGAAGGGTTCTGGTCGTCCCAAACGTCTTTCATTTAAGGAATGGAGGCCACTGTGCTATTGGGAACCTTAAGTGCAGCAGAAATTTGTTTGTAACCTTGGCCATATCTGTGCCTTGCCACAATTCTGTCTCTGTGAGCTCTTCAGGCAGTTCCTTTGACCTCTTGATTCTCATTTGCTCTGACATGCACTGTGAGCTGTAGGTCTTATATAGACAGGTGTGTGGCTTTCCTAATCAAGTCCAATCATTATAATCAAACACAGCTGTACTCAAATGAAGGTGTAGAACCATCTCAAGGATGATCAAAGAAATGGACAGCACCTGAGTTAAATATAATAGTGTCACAGCAAAGGGTCTGAATACATATGACCATGTGATATTTCAGTTTTTATTTTTTAATAAATCTGCAAAAATTTCATCAATTCTGTGTTTTTCTGTCAATATGGTGTTCTGTGTGTACATTAATGAGGGAAAAATTTTTTTTAAATTATTTTAGCAAATGGCTGCACTATAACAAAGAGTGAAAAATGTAAGGGGGTCTGAATACTTTCCGTACCCACTGTATATATATTTGGCCTCAATTACATTTTATTAGAAAAGTAACGTAATTTACTGGAAAAGAACATAAGTGCTCAAGGAAGCCAGGGAAATTTCCTAAGCTGACCTCACATCACCTTTGCCTATGTATCTCTTCCAGCGTGTGCTTTACCAATTATTAGAGTAAATTTAAAAATGCATTATATTTAAATTTTGCCCCTAAATGGAGGTGTCTGTTTGGTGGTGGCGGCCGTGTTTTTTGCGGGCCGGGTTCCTGGGGGGGGGTCGCTGTTTAAACCTCACTGTGCGGGGTGTTAAAGTTGGATGTAATGGCATACTACTATCCAGGGGCGGGGGCTTGAGAGGATGGGGCAGTGAGGAAACAAGGGCCGCGAGGGAGAGGCGGAGGGCAAGAATAATGTCTTATCTTACTGTAACCAAACAATTGCATTACTGCAGATCAGGATTTTTTACTTATGCAATGCTGCTCTTTTCTAGGAAACTGAAGTGTAAGCTGATGTTCTTCATCTCAAACTGTTTGTTAGTCTGGTAGAGAACATTTGTATCATGAAAACCTGTGAAAAATATGTCCAGATCACAATTAATTGTCTCAAAAATAAATACATCAATAAAGGAAAAAGATAGAAATTAAATAAAAAAATTATATATATATAATATATATTATATATATATATTATATATATATATATATAGTACATATATAATTATATATATATATAATAAAACATAAAAAATATCAGCTATAATTCAGTCTGAGGGATGTCCTTTTTAGTTAATTCCACAAAAAACCTTCACAAAAAATTTCACTGTAAAACTACATAAATAATAAATAACAAACAATCATACAAATAAACATGTGTTACACACTATAATGAGTAATAAAAATAAATATTAGAAACCTATCACATTTCCATTGTAAAAATGTAATGAATATATATAATATATATATATATATATATAAATATAAAAATATATATATATATATATATTTTGTGTGTGTGTGTATATATATATATAATATATATATATATATATAACTACTATTCAGCGGCTTATGATATTAGAAACGCTGCAATTATTTGCAGAAAATATGTCAGCCAACATCAAGACACTTTTTGATTTGGAACATTGATTTGATGCAGAAAATGCAGCTTTGCTATGAAGACATAATTGCTTCTCAATAGACCTTAATTTTAAATCCTGACTTGATCTTTGAATGTCTTTCAGCCTCTGCACCACTTCAAAGTCAGCATAAATTGGGTCATATTTGTCAGGGAGAGAATCCCTCCACTCCCAGGAAATGTATTCAAAGTAGGAGTACACAAAATAATTATTTCAAAAATTGAACCGTACGCCCTTCAGGAATAGCAAGTAATTTTTTTACAAAATCCTCGCCTGAATCTCAGGTTACCGGCACGACTAAATCTTTGCCTGCTTTATTGTTCATTTTAAACTCGCAGGCAGACGGCTGATACCGAGCATAGATCAAATCGAGGGAGAGATTATAAATGAAAATCGGCCAGCTGTTGGTTGCAGTGTCCTATGGGACTACTTTCAGTCAGATGATATTATAGCGGCAGGAAGGCTTTGCATACTGTAGGTTGCGTAGCCTGTCAACCTGTGTGGTACATTGTGAAGTAATAAACAGATTTTTTTCCCTTCCATATTTAGCGTGTGATCCAGCCCCAGTAATGTAAAACAATGCCTCCCATAGAAAATAAAAATCCTAAATGAGATTCCCTTTCATGGGAACTTCGAACTGCGTCCTCTAGGGGTCGCTATGGGGAACAACTCGTCGTGACCCGTGTCTGAAGCTTACATTGAAAAAACACCAACAACACGTTGGCCGACGACAGCCATGACGTCACTACCGGTGCGACTATAGTATAAATAGGCGCCGGGAGCAACACATCATTCTCTTCTTCGTCTTCATTGACTGTTTTGTTTGAAGCGTGCATTTCTGTGGTAAGAGCGATCTCTATTTATCTCATTATGGCAAGCACTAGCAAAGCATTTAAGGATGTGTGCATCCGTGTTGACGTTGTTTAACATCTGATGACACACACGATCTATGCATTGTTTTGTTTGGGCAAAGAGCACGCACGCGATGCCTCCGAAGGGGTAATCGGTGTGCACTGCGAGCGTTTTTTCAGAGAAAAAATAAATAAATAAATAAACCTCCGCTCTCGTTTGTCTCTCTTTTCGAGGAAAGAGGGGCAGCCATCTGCTTCCCGCGATCCAGGACCCACCGCTGCTGAGGCACGGAAGGGAATGAGCTCGTGGGGATCACAGGTGGATCTGGCCGACGAGTTTGAAGGGGGGTTTCCCTTTCGTGATCGTCGGCTGTGCACGAGAGTGAGCCCTGAATCAGAATATTGTCTGATTCAGGGGCCATTGCTCTGCTGGGATCAGCCCAGCAAAAGCAGGAATAGCTGAGGAGGGCAAAGAAGCTGAAGCTGAGACTGAGCCTTCCCAATCCTCCTCCCCTGCGTATGATGAGCTTTTGGAAATTATGGATCGCGCCACGGCGAGGCTTTACTTGCCGTGAAGCGGGTGAAAAAGTGACGTCGCGAAATATCTCGATGAACGTTATTTTTCTGGCCATAAACCCTACTGCTCAGGTGAGCCTTCCTTTCTTCCTAATTTTCTAACAGAGATTGAGAAGGAATGGAAGAGACCGTTTTTCTTCACGCATCCATCGATTCCAACATACAAGTTATGCCAACATCGAGGCAAAAGCGGTTATGAGAAGATGCCCATATAGAGAGACACTGGCCAGCTATCTCTCTATTGGTGAGACGTCCTCTAAGACTCCCTTACTTGACATCTCGCTCGGATGCCAGGGCATACGCAGCAGCAGCAGGTCGGGCTATCGCTTCATTGCACACGATGGCGGTGCTCCAAGCATACAAGGCTGATCTGCTGAAAGACCTGGATAAATGAATTCCCGGTCTGAGCCCGAACAAACCAGTGGTCCTAGCCCGTCTCAGTTTGAGGATCAGAGACTGGATCAGAAGGCTAGTGTCGCGGCTCGCACTCCCCCCCCCCTCCCTCGCCTGCGGGTAGGGGTATGAAGAATCGCGGGTCAAAGGAAGGTGAGTAAAGACCTAAGGGATGTGATCCAGACAGGGCGTCAGTGCTTTTGTCCGGATCAGAGTGATACCTCAGTATCTACTCATTTCCTTCGGGGGTCTTACATCTGCCCTTATCTTCACCTTACTAATTCCCCTGTAACCACCATCTCTCCTCCTGACCGAGGTTAGTTGGGAAATTTTCCTGCATTATAGTCTTCTATGCTGGACCTATTAGGTTTGGTTCTATGGCTTCATAGTGACCATCTTACTGATGGTCCGGTCTAGAGGCTTCTTCTGACAGAGCTCCGACGCGGGAACCATGTTGTGTGAGTACGATCCATGTCTAATATATATGTATATATAAATATATGTATTTTGCTAATGAACTGGTGGTTGTGTGTATACCCTTCTGCTAGTTTCTTTGCAGTGTTTCCAGGGACCTGTGTGTTTCTGTCCTTTTCTAGGGTAGGTCCTCGATGGGCACCCCCGCTGCTGGGTTCAGAAACCAGGTGCTCGACTTGCAGTGTTTATTTTCACTCGTCGATATACTGTATGTCCAGAAGGTAAGTAAAGCCGGTTTCGGCTTCATACTTCCTGGATCATGCTGCCATAACACAGGCTTCTGCGAGAGCCTTCGTGATCATCAGGCCCCCCCCGCGTCACTGCAAAAATTTCCTGGACATACGGGCTGGGGTTACGCTCTCATGCTACCCAGACTGGTCTACCGTATCTGGGTCGCCCTGAGGGGTTATCCCGATCACCAGGATATCCTCTTGAGGCATCACCCCCCTCACCATTTAGGGTTATTGTGAGCATGGTGCTTTCTTTTGAGTGTTTAATTTTCTCTGAGGAGTTGGATTCCTCGCTCTATGGGCTGTCCTCGTGGTAGTTTGAGTAGTGCTCCCCTTTTTTCAAAGGGTTACCTGGAATGATCAACGTTATCCTCTGAAGTTCTCCTCTCACATGAGAAGTTTAGTTCTCTGTTTTTCCAGATCACCTGGATCCAGCAGCATCAGGTGGATTAGGCCTTTTCTCTGCCTCCCTGATGCGCTGAGTGTTTTGCTAGCTTGCAGTACGCTTACCCTTCCGATTTCTAAAGATCGTGCTGTAGGTTGAGCCCCCTCTCGTTGAGAGCTGGGTCTGTGCTCCCTCAGCCAAGGTAAACTACTGCTAGCGTTTCAGCATTGGAACATGCTGTAGGTTGAGCCCCCTTCTCGACTGAGAATTAGGTGTGTTGCTCCCACAGCTAAGTAAATTATTGCTAGCGGTTCCAGCTTTGGAACATGCTGCAGGTCGAGCCCTGTCTCGGTTTGAGAACTGAGTGTGTTGCTCCCTTAGTTGAATAACTGCTAGCTGTTCCACCATGGAACATGCTGTAAGTTGAGCTCCCTCTCCATTGAGAGCTGGATGTTTGCTCCCTCAGCTACATATTTACTGCTAGTCACTCCAGCATTATAGCCGTAGATATAGCGTCTGGGGATACGCTATTTTATCTATGGGCTGCTCTTTCAGGGTGCCACGAGAAACCCTAGAACGATATTCAAGTGTGCTTTGCCCACTTTTCTAAAATCCACATAGCTGGTAAGTGTGCACGTTATGCTTTGCCCACTTTTCTAAAATCCACATAAGTGGTAAGTGTGCACGTTATGCTTTGCCCACTTTTCTAAAATCCTGTATGGTAAGAGCTACGCGCAAAGACTTTGTGCTCTTTTTGAGTGTTTTAAAACCCCGGTTCCGCCTTGGGCTCCACTCCTCCTATGTATCCTCTGGATCCTACTTTAACAGGGTGTTGCTACTAGGGGTCTGTTGAGACAGTTCCTTCAGCACATGCAAAGAGAAACGTGTGGTAGCCCCTGTGTGACAGGCCAAGACTAGTAGGATTCTAGGCTCTTGGTCGTATTCCCTTAAAGGAATCTATTTCTGATTCCAAGCCTTGAGCTCTACGATCGACAAATGCCCAGGAGTCTGGCCCTAACAGGTAAGTATTTTGGGGTATGTAGCCTAGGCCTTTGGCCGTAGGGAATAACGTCACTGACAGCCGTCTAACGTCCCAGGGGCGACTCCCATAGTAATATGGTAGAGTTGGTACTTCGTGCTCGCCATGGTTCTGGCTTGCACTCCACTCAGCATGGCAGCGGGGGTATACCGTTCCCCATATCACCCCCTATAGGACGCAGTTTGAAGTTCCCATGAAAGGGAACGTCTCAGGTTACTTATGTAACCATGGTTCCCTGAGTAGGGAACGAGACACTGCGTCCTCTAGGTTTCTTACCATGCTGCGGACGCAAGCTTCAGACGAAGAAGTGAATGATGTGTGTTCCCGGTGCCTAGTTATACTATAGTCGCACCGGTAGTGACTTCATGGCTGTCGCCGGCCAACGTGTTGTTGGTGTTTTTTCAATGTATGCTTCAGACACGGGTCACGACGAGGCGTTCCCCATAGCGCCCCCTAGAGGACGCAGTGTCTCGTTCCCCTCAGGGAAACATGGTTACATAAGTAACCCGAGTATTTCTTCTAAGACACGCTGAATTAAATGGAGAGCAATGGACCGTTCCTCTTGCTTTGCAGATTTTTCACTGAAAACAAAGTACAGTAATCCTGTAGATTTTCAAAAGAGATCTCAACAATCAATCAGAAGTTTGCAATCAATTTAAAGACTTCAGTATGTAACCATTTCACCACACATTTATACCAAATGATCTCAACTGTTTACCCACATAATTTTATAGCTTTAAATACTTTTAATGTATGTCAAAAGAAACATCCAGTCAGTTTGCATAGTGTAACCAAAGCTATTAAAACTAAAACCGTTTTTATTCATTCGAAATGAAGCTGATATCTATATATTCTATATATATATATATATATATAATTCTTTGTGTATGTTAATCAGTCATCCCTTTATTATTTATAATAGCGCTTTATACAATACGATTGTTGTCAAAGCAGCTTTACAGTTGGTAATCAGGGGAAAAAATTGACCGTAAGAATGCATAGCACAATCGAATCAGTCAGTTTTCATTAAAGTCAGTTCATTGTGATTCATTGATGTTCATCATCCAGCCTCAGTTCAGTTCTCGTCCAATAGTGTCTGTGCAGGGGTCCAGTCCACAGTGTGGTGCCAGAAATTGTCTGTCGGCCCCAACTAAGCAGCCAAGGCGACAGGACAAGGACCCAAACTCCATCGGTGCCAGAAATAAGATAAAAAAAACCTTGAGTGAAACCGGCCAGTCGGGGGCCCAGTTCGTCCCTCTGGGCCAGACTAAACCAGGCTGGTGTGGTTTAATTCCGTGCTGCAATCACAATCAGATGTGAGAGGACTAACTAGAATAAAATAAGATTAAGTTGAAGTATTAAAAGTACTAAAACTAAAACTGAAGTAAAAATAAAGCTTAATCGATACAGAAATAGAAACTTATACATCAAAACAAATCCTAATAAACAAAACAAAAAAAAAAAAGCACATAAAGTTTGCTAGAAAATTATTAAAATAAAACTGAAAAAAATTTAATAAAAGCTAATTCAACTATTGATACTGTACTGAAAATAAATTGGTGTCGAAACATATTTGAAACAGAAGTCAGAAATTGCTGGTAAATTGAACATATAAAGTATCGGCAAGTAAAATATATGAATTAACCCGTGAAATTTTGAAGCAGAAAAACGGAAATAGTATTTTCTTGTAAAACATACTCCAATAATCTTTTTTTTTTTTTTTTTTTTTAATCTTGTATACGTACAACATTTTACAGTGTAATAATATATAAATAATACTAAACATTATGTACATATGCTGAATCCAATGCAAAGTTTATTCTTAAGCTCCATTAAGTCTCATGAATTCTCAGAATTAAATAAAAAATAAAATCACAACAATTAAAATAATCAAGCAAAACTGCACTTATTTCTGTATATAGATCACTGATTTTCTTAGATTTCATATTCGACAGTTCTTTTAAATTTTTTGGCAAACAAACTTTTAGGAAATGCATAACAAACTAGCGAATGAAAAGTGTTCCTCGAATAGAAGCACTGCATGAGGCCTTTCTCTTGTGATTCAATATTTATATTGTATTCAAAGCCCACAAACATTACAGAAACAGCTGCTCAGAACTTTTGAACCTCCCAAGAGTGAGCGGCGCAATACGATCGACAAATGTATATAAGCAGAGCTCAGATGTAAGCGTAGCTGTGTTCAGATGGCTGCAGATGTAGTGTTGCTGGAGTCGCTTCAGGTAGGAGGTTTTTGTGCCCTTGTTGTTTCCACGACTGTAGTCTCTTTCCCTAGGTGCTGCACAAGTCAGCAAAGTAAATAATTCATCTTTCATGGCCCCTGTTCCTATTGCAAAAGATGAGACATCTTGTATTCTGCTCCACAGGAAGCGTTTGAGGTGGAGACAAATAGATGCTTGTGCAGTGGTATGCTTAAAGTATTCTCAGGCTAAGTGACAGTTGCATAGGACAGCGCTCCCTAATAGACTGCAGAGCCGACAATAACAGAATGGGTCAGAATACTAAACGGGTATTGAGAGGGATAGTGCATTGTCACTAGGGATGCACCGATACCACTTTTTCCAGTAAAAAAATTTCAAAAATTATATCTGGTCTCTGAATAACTTTTGGTTTGACTGTATATCCTTCGGTTATTTTCACACTTAATTATGCCCATTAAAATGTATTTTACTTGTTTTTGTTACTTTCACTGTAAATGTTTTGCTCTATTTTACATCATCTTTAATTTAATAGCATTATAGCTGCTCCATTGCAGTGGCTTAGTATACTGTAATCACGTGCTTTGCTGTATTAATGTAGGGAACCACTCGTTATAAATCTCCTCTAACTGTGATATTTTCAGAAATAGAAGTCGCTTTTTTCATCTGAAACATGCTGCGATTTAAATTCCAATGCACACATATAATGCAGAACAGCTCACGCAAGCAAAACACGGCCGCAACAGCATGCCTAATTTGTACTGATGCAGAATAGTCCCACCGAGGCGCATTCACACAAGCTGCTAGATTCGCACTTGTCGCCAAAGTCGTGTAGCCTAAGGTTGAAATAAATGTGTTGTAATGTGGAATGCCCCTATAAATGTTCTTAGATTAGTTATGATGTTAGATTATTTATGAATCCCAACTATTCGTGCTAAGTGAGCGTACATCAATAAAGATCACACAACAGAATTGCGTGCGCGCTCTCTCTCTCTCTCTTCCTACCGTTAAGTAACTTGTGCATTGTTTTACTTACTTGTTTTTTACATATCCGCCCAATCTACAAACTTTCCAGTGATGTCTGTGAGAAAGATATATTCACTCGACAAGCTCTCGCATCTGCGCCGCCGCACGCTCAATTCACTCAGCGTGCTTTGTTTATCAGCTGGCGCAAATCAGCTATACAGGTGTTAATACTGATTGTTTAACATTATATTCATTGCATACCTATACTTCGTAGTAGACATCCTTAACACCATTCTGCTGTCTGTTGTTCTGTTTTCAGTGTTTCCTTGTCTGAATAGGGTACTTATCACATGCTGTGTGGGATCGGCGTTTGGTATCGGGGCATTTTAACGAGTACGAGTACGAGTACAGGAGCTCAGTATCGGGCCCGTGCATCCCTAATTGTCACAAATAAAAAAGAAATCAATGGGATGTCGGTCGTGATGACACTGGTGCACATTGCTATAGGATGTAATTAGATGCACGATTCAATTTTCCTTGTCCGTTGGCGGTGTAGTTTTGGGGTGGCTGCGATTTTTTGTAAGTGTGACCTGCCGATACCGATTTTGGCTGATTCCGATTTTTCTTTCTAAGAACTATAATTGACAGCAATATACAAACAAAAATCTACTTTTCTTCTAATGCAAAGTTTTATTTTCATTAAAATAAACACAAGTAAAAAATCAGTAATAAAATAACAACAAATAAAAAAAATTGCAAACAACAGCACAAATAAATACAATAGAATAAAGAGAGCTATGAAACTAAGTTTTTCAGGTTAAGTAAGTTTTTATTCAGGTAAGAAATACTACAGAAATTAAAGTAATCAAATGCAAAATAACACTGGATGTGTTACAATTGGATAACAGTAAAATAACACTGTTTCTGCAGTCTTCATTGTAAAAAAATTAAATACAGATTAATGCTTAAATTAAAGTTATAAAACGTATTCAGTCAAGAGCAAAAAATTATTTTCTTTGTCATTTGTTCTTTGATTAACATGACAGACAACAGCAGGAATATTGGACAGCGGTCCCTTTAAGAGTTTATCCACGGACCCAATATACTGGTACACAACATGCGTTCTCTTTCTCAACTATTTAACGTTCCAAAACTGACTGTGTTTAACTGGATACTCACAGCAAGAGTGGGCATCATAGTATGTGACTAATTTTTGTATGTATTTGAATGTTTTTAAGCGCAGTTGAGCCACTCATTTGGTATTTGATGGCTCACAATGTGTGAGACTGAGCGGCGGCTTGGTGTGCTGCCACTATATAATCAGTGGGTGTGCGTCGCCACTTTTGGTGTAAGGAGCGTGAAGCCTGTGGGCATGATTAAAATAATGCGCAATACAAGCGCTATTTAACTGGAGCGAATGAGACGTGTGTGTGAGAGAAAGGGTCGTCGGAGAGAAGCAGGAGTGCGATGCGCGGCTAGGTTCATTGCCTGTGCCGAGCTGGTAACACCGGATCGGCTCGAAATTGAAATACGGTGAGACTGACCGCATCACCGATCCAGGGACACTACGGATCATGAGGAAAATCGGCCGTCCGTCACTGGCCGATTGAATGCATCGGAGTGCTCTCTAATGTCATTGTGTCGATATAAGTTGCATGACAGTTTTTAACACAGGAGCCAGATTCGACCAACATAAAATTCTAACTATTTTCTCTTATTTTCTTAAAATAAAGGAAAGTCACCCAAAAATGCAATTTGCTGAAATGTACTCCACCCCCTCAGGCCATGCAAGAATGTAGATGAGTTTTTTTGTGACATCTCATTCTGAAATGCGTAGTACTGTGGACTGAATGATTGTGAGATTAGATTCTATTGTGTGGAGCACTGGCTGTGTCAAGATTATTCTTGTGCATACAACAATCTCATTGGTTATTAAATTAATTGCAAAATTAATGTTTGGAAATGTAAATTGTTATTTCCTACTGACACACTACAGCAAAGATAGAAATAACTGACTTAAAACAATTTTTAGCTGGTGAAAATACTAGAGTTCTAGACTTTTGCCAGTCCTGACAAGTGTATTTCACGACATGAACTTCTGTCTTAAAGGTGTCATATGATGCTATTTTAAAGATCTTTATTTTGTGTATTTGGTGTAACAGATATGTTTGACATGCTTGATGGTTCAAAAAACACATTATTTTTCAAAATACTGTACATTATTGTAGGTCCTCTATGCCCCGCCTTTCTCAAACGCTTAGTTTTCTACAAAGCTCCTCCTTTGACAAGCGCAGTCTGCTCATATTGGCCAGCTGACCCAGTGCATTGTGATTGGCCGAACACCACAATCACTCGTCGGAAATGTAACGCCCCTTATCATAATCGCCAGCTTCATCTTTCAAAGTAGATATCAAGACAGTTAATAATGTTGTTTGTTTTACCATCAGTTCAAGCCCGAAATGGCAACAGAGTCGCGTGACAGACACATTTATTATGCAGTACACAATTCTGACAGGCAGTTCACTCTCCTGTAATGTGACCCTGTTCCCCTCACACACAAACGCGTTACTCTGGCGTTGGCGCAAAACTCGGGATTTTTAACGTCAATAGCAAATACTTAAACTGATAACAAAACATACAGTTGCTGTGTTCAGAAGGCGACAGATTGTCTAATGCAAAGTCCGGAATTGACCTTTTTTTTTTTTAAGATTAGCCCTTATGTGCAGCAGCCAGCCTTGTACTCTTTCTTCTAGGTTCAAAAAACTGTCGTCCACAAAATGCGTTGCACAAATTCGAACATCTGGGTTGGGCTGTTCTGTTGTAAATAAATCGTAACCAATGAATCCTAATTGGCATCTACTTCCGGAGGCCAAATAAAGTGCTTTTGCTTTCACACTGATACACAGCATCTCCCTGACATGGCTGCATCAACACTACTGCTGTAGAAACCACGCCTTCTTTCTTTGCGTGCACATTTGGGCGGCATTATGCTAATATTTCCACACAGTGACGTAGACATGTGGGGGCGTGTTAGAATGAGCGGTTTTAGGTAGGCGTGGTTGACTCTTAACTTTTATAAAGAATATCTCTTTGGATTTGAGACTTTAGTCTTTGCAATTTAACAGATCTTCTTTATGCATCAAGAGCTTGTAACACTCCAAAGAGAAAGGACAAATTTAAATCGCATCATATGACCCCTTTAAGAAGATTTTCATAAAACTGGCCACAGAGCTGCAGTTCATTCCATCTAACCTCATGCAGTCTTTTCCCTGACTGACACCTGTCAAATATTGGAACCTAGACTTTCCAGTGTGGATGTGACAGTCCTTCATAGCAGAGCCAAAACTCGGTTACCCAGCATCTTTTGAGGAACGTCAGTGATATGATTAAGAAGTCCAGCGTATCTCCATAGAATCCTGGCCAGACAAAAAGAATAGGTGTCAAAAGCAGAGGTGAAAAGAAAGTCTGAATAATGAGAAAATGTATTGTAACGTCAATCGACCTCTCTAGGGAGGGTGTTTTTGATGCAAGGTATTAAAATGTACAAATACCTGATAGAGATTTTTCCATTGGGGAAAGTTGTTCCTTTCACAAGTGTTCCATTAACAAAAAGACAGGGTGGAAACACCTCTGCATGACGAGCTGCTTTCTATTTTAAGACTTCATGCAACCGTGGGGGATCATAACCTTTTAGTGATTACCTGCAATTATGAGTCATGTACTTGTGAACGGCTCAGTCCACAGTGACCCCTCACATATGATGAAAAATGCTCACGAGGGAATCGGCTGTTCAGATTTTTTTGTAATTATAGCTTGAAAGATGTAAAACACAAAGTTGTTAATATGGATTTGAAGGTAATTGGGCTGGGCGATTGAGATTTGATACATGATTTTCCTCAGCCATTTTGGATGGCTGGACATAAAACCCTCCACTTATGATTTTGATATAGTAATAACGGAAAGAGATTCTTTTGAAGCACATTTAAAATTGAAG
Organism: Sinocyclocheilus anophthalmus; assembly: GCA_018155175.1. NCBI lineage: Eukaryota > Metazoa > Chordata > Actinopteri > Cypriniformes > Cyprinidae > Sinocyclocheilus > Sinocyclocheilus anophthalmus. The sequence goes on from JADLZN010011772.1 coordinate 682,323, forward strand.
GGTCATATGATAGATTTTTTACATCTCTTTTTTTCATCTGTTAATGTATATCTATATATATTTACATTATAATAATATAGCTCACACATGCAAAAACACTAATAAATATATAGATATATATATATAGTATCCTATATATTATATAATATATATCATATACACTATGATGTAGTGTTTATGACTTTTGTTCCATCTTGGGTACTAAACCTCAGACTTCACAGTAAAAAAATTTCAAGTTGCCAAGCAACATTTAGTTTCCGACAAACTTGCTTTTCTATTTTAAAATTTCTCGTTTTTATAAATGATAACGCAATTTAAAGTTATTGCATTAATCATGCTTAGCAATGCAGAAAAATATGATTCTTTTGGTTTTTAACTAGTCAGTAAAAAAATCAAATTAACCAAATTTTTAAAATGTAATTTATATCGCCTTGTTATGCAAAGTTTGAATTCTAGCAGCGTTACTACCCCTGTCACTTGAAGGCCTGCTCAAGAAACATTTCTCTTCTATTATCAAGTCACACCCGCGGACATTTTCTTCAGAAATCAACTCTGTGCTTTTCTTTCTTTCTCTCTCGTTTCCCTAGTCTTGCCTAGTCGCTCCCTCATCTTTCTTTCTCTCCCCGTGGTTAGCTTTTTGTGGAAACAGTGATACATTTTTTTTCAGGAATCTTTGATGAATTGAAAGTTCACTAGAATAGCATTAGTATTAATGTAGTATTAAAGTCTGTAAGGGAAACAGGTCAATTTAGCACAAAGGGAATCATTTAAGATTTTAAAAGGAACTCCACCATTAATATGTAAGGGCATTAGGACAGAATCACTGTCAGTGAACGAGCCGTATGACATCAATTCTGCAATGGATTTTTATATCCAAAATATAGTGAAAACATTAGCACATTAATTAGCACATGTAACAAGATCGGCAGTTTAAGACATTAACTTGTGAGCACAAAACACGAGATACTTCTTTTTTCAATATAAATAAGGCTTTATTGGATTAATCTAAGACATATAAACTAATCTAACACATAAACACGCATTCCCACAAGTTGCAGAAAGAGAGAAAGTGCGGAAATAATTAGTTTAAGAGAATGAAAAAGTGAAATCCCAAGTTTTTTACTGCCGTATCCACGAATGCATTGCATATTTTCGGACAACCAGTCACATCAACTAATAAGTCCTCGCTATTGAGTTTTCCCCTTCGTCCTGCCACTATCCATCTCGCCCGTCACGTCGGAGGACCGACGAAATGGGGATCTCGCTTAGAGGGACCAATCTAATTCGAGTGTAAACTAAACGAGCCAATGCACGTTGGCATCCGATTATTGCATCCAGCTGCTGCTGATCACAGCGAGAGTATAAGTAGGCAGCAGATGCAGCACATATTCAGCTTTTTGCTTCGGAGCCGAGCGATCACATCGTTCTGCGCCTGACTACTCTACTGAGAGAAGAAGACTGAACGAGTTCAGCGTGCTTTTGGAGAGCTCTTCGTGTTGGCGGACGGTGGTTTCAGCGGTGGTGGTTTCCCGTGTCGGGTGGTTTGCACACATCAGGCTGCACTACCCCCCGTTTGTGTTGCAGATGATCATCACCCCTGTGCGCCTCAGCACGCTAAAAAAGCTATTTCCCTAAAAGAGCAATTACAGTGCGTCTTTTTAAAGACGACGTTGCTTGGCAAACTTGACGTTACGTCTTTTAAAGAGATTTGTCTTGCTATAGAAACATCGTGAGGTCTCACCCGCTATGAAAATTAGGAGGGTAGTTTCCCGCTCGTGCGTTTCTGGATGCGGTCGTTACTTGGCGCTGGGTGATGGTCACGATCGCTTCCTCTCGTGCCTGGGCATGAAGCACGCTGATGTGGCTTTCGTGGATGACTCATGCTCCAATTGCGGGGGTATGACCATCTCGGAGATGCGGCTGTACTGCACGTTCCTTGGTGCAAGGGGGCTGAGTGCCCGTTTTTTTGTCCATCGCCCAATCTCCGTTTCCCTCTGGTGGCAAGCCAGTGGCGTCCTTTTTTCTGGCTGTGTGCGTACCTGGTCTTACGGTCACGTTGAAGGAATTCCCCTACGAGAGAAAGGGAAGGCCCAAGCCCGCCGGCACTGATATTCTCGAAACCACAGCTCTCATAAAGAGCAGAGACTGGACCTTTCCTGGGGGGTATTTAAAAACAAAAAAAAACCGCCTGTTTCTTCCGAGGCTCCCCCTGATGATCGGATGTCGATTGCAGCATCAGAGGGTGAGCCAGAGCTTTCCGGAAAGGAAGATTCGGCTGCGCTGCTCCTGCGATCCTCCGGACCGTATAATGAAGAAACTGAGGATCGGATTCCAGAAATAATGGCTATGCTTCCGGGCCGCTGTGGGGTAGGGCTCGAGAAGACTTTCAACCGGTCCTCGATCCCTCAGGTTTCCCCGATTGGTTCGTGAGGTGGCCGCGCCTGGTTCCTGCACGCCCCCCTCCGTGCCTTTCTCCTCGGAGGTGCATGAGGAGCCCACAGGTCGTCCGGACGCACCTTTTTACGGCCGGAAACGTGATTTGCTGGATCCTCCTCCCTCCACCAACCTCGCTGGTGGGTCAGTTGCGATGCAGTTGTGTCCTAATACCGCCTCCAACCGTCAGGGAGAACCGTGCCTCCCCTCCCGGGTCTGTAGGTACTCGACTGGCCAGCGTGCCTATACGACCTGTGGAGAAGCTTCCTCCGCCTTACACGCTACAGCGTGATTGCAAGTGCACCAGACCAAGGCACTGACGGACTTGCACGAGGGTGGTCAAGACCCGGAAGTTCAGAGAGAACTCCGCACAACGGCGGACCTCGCGCCACGAGCGACAAAGGTCACTGCGCGGTCTCTGGGCCGTGCGATGTCCACTATGGTGTTCCAGGAGCGCCAATTCTGGCTGTGACTGGCTGACAAGCGCGAGACGGACAAGACACGATTCTTGAATGCCCCCGCGTCCCAGGCCGGCCTGTCGGCGACACGGTGGAGAACTCGCCCAGCGGTTCTCCGCTGACCAAAGCAAACTGAGGCCATCAGGTACATCCTGCCTCTACAGGGTTGGGACTAGCTGCGCCGGTGGGCCAGGAGGGCGCCCGACATCCCTCCTAGTCACACCGTGTTGCAAACAAGATCAGGATCATCCCCTGCTCCTCGGCTCACGATACGCCAAGCTATGCCTGGAGCCGGGTCCGCAGGGATAGACTTGTCCACGCCGCGCCCGTTTACAGGCCCCCGCCAGACCTGGTGGCAAGTGAGAGAGCAAGAGGCCCGGAGACGGGTGATCCAGAGGTGGAGGGACGTGCTCTTTAGGAGATGGTAAGCACACCACTCCCTTCCCTGGAGGAGGGCCGGGCGGAGAATATTTTTCCACCACTGACTTCTCGGTCGGTGGTACCCAAATACTCAACAAAAGAGCAAATTCTTCTATCTCTGGGTCCCCAGAAGGGAAGGGGAGTTGTGGACGATCTTATTTCGATCCGCACTCGCAACCCTCCCTTCCATCGCTCGGCCAGGAAGGAGGGAGAACGCAGAACAGAGTGAAGAAGGGGGGGGTCAGGGGAGTGCGAGGACATCGGGGAACGGGGCGGGACGACAACCAATGGACTACCCACTGCACCCTCTGCTCGAACGCAGTCATGTTACACATCACCATACCCCCGCCTCGGACCGTCACAGACGCCCAGGAGTAAGGAGGGGTATGCCCGGGGTCCGCTGCGTTGTTGTTTGTCGCGGCTGCCCTGACCACTGCGGTAGCCTGTAGTCCGTATGATGCCACGAGCGCGGTGATCTCGGAGGGAGCCTGGCTTGAGCTACCCACCCGTCCGCGATGCCTCCTTCCGGGACCCGATCGGAACCTCGCTATGCGATTCAAAGGGGCGCACTCGAGTGATGGCCCGGGGTGCCGTCCCCCCCCCTCAAGTTCAGTGGCATCTACTTCACAACAGTGAAGGCGGCCGATTGTCCTGTCTGTTGGTAGGTCGCAGTCCCGTCCTGCGCGACGGTATCATAAGCCGGATCCCCTCCATCCCACGATATTAAAAGGGGTTTTACCGCTCCGTAACTTCATTTACCCAAGAACGCGTGGGGTTTAACGACCACTGTCTTGGACTCTTGGTCTGAACCAGCCCATTCACAGCGGTTACGCGTTTCAAGATGTTGACTGCAGGAACGCATCTTCGGGTGCATCACGTCCCCGAGCCTTTGTTTTGCTAGCGGTCCCCGACCTGAAGGACGCGTACTTCATGGTCCGAACCCTAGCAGGAAAAAAAAACATGAGAAAAAAAAAAAAAAAAAACTTAGTCCGCACCACAGACCTTGCTGTGGTTCGCGTCCGAAGGACGCGCATATCAGTACGAGGTCCTGCCCTCCGGGCGCCTACGCTTGAAGTGGGCGCCTACGCTTGAAGTGGAACCTGTTCGTTGAGTGGTGTTCTTCTCGCCGAGATGATGCCCGATTGGAGTTGTGCTGTCCTCTTTGCAGCAAAGGTTTGGAGCGAAGGCTGTCTCCCTCCACACCCTTAAAGTGTATGTTGGTGCAACGCGCTAATCACGACGCCCGTAAGAGGTCGTGGGGCAAAGCAGACCGTTCGTCAGTTTCCTTAGGGAGCGAGAAGGTCCTCCTCCACGGCCCCCCTCTATTCCCTCGGGGGACCTGACTTTGGTGCTCACGGCACTACAGCAGGGCCTTTTTGCAGGCGGTTGAGCTGAAGGTCCTTCCCAATGAAGACTCTGCTCCTGCTAGCATTGGCCTCCATCAAGAGGGAGGGGACCTGCACGCATTTTCGGTCCACGATTCGTGCCTAGAGTTCGGGCCGTCTGATTCCCAGGTAACCCTGAGGCCCCGTCCCGGCTACGTGCCCAAGGTTCCCGCGACTCCCTTCAGGGATCAGGTGGTGACCCTCCAAGCGCTGCCCTCAGAGGAGGCAGACCCAGCCCAAGCTTTGCTCTGTCCCGTCCAAGCCTTAAGGTGCTAAGTAGGCCGGACGCAAAGCTTCAGGACCTCAGAACAGCTCTTTGTCTGTCACGGAGGCCGGCATAAGGGGAATGCCGTCTCTAAGCAGAGGATGGCCCACTGAATTGTGGGTGCCATCGCTCTGGTTTATCAGGCACAGTGTGTGCCCTGCCCGTTCAGGTTTGCGAGCTCACTCAACTAGAGGTGTTTCATCCTCCTGGGCGCTGGCTCGTGGCCCCTCGCTGACGGACTGACAAACAAACCCCAAAAAAACACAGATATCTGTAGGGCTGCGGGCTGGGCGTCCTCTAACACATTCGCTAGATTCTATAGCCTTCTTGTGGAGCCAGTATCCTCCTATGTTCTCACCTCAAACAGGTAGAAGCACCTAGAGGCCCCGGCTTAGTGTCGGCTTGCTAAAACCGCTCCAGAGAATCCATACTGTAGATCCTGTTGAGAAATTCCTCCGTACCCCTCGTCACCAGACTTGGCGGGCATCCGGCGCCAGCCTTCACTCGCTGATCCTCGAGAACGGCGTAGAAGCTGGGTCCATATTTAATACCTAAGGTGGATTCTCATATGTGTAAGTCCGCGGTATTAGCCTGACCCGTGTTTTTCCCCCAGTCATACTTTTCATTCCAGAGGTTCAATCACCGGATCCATTCTTCCATATTCACTAATGATGTCCATAAGTGTTATTGCTTCCCTTCCGAAACCTCCTTCGGAAGGTTCGAAGCTTGCGTACGCCCCGGTCCAAGTAAACGGGTACGTTTTTCCCAGTGTTATCCAGTCTTGCTTATTGGGTAGTGCCATTGCAGCAGTAGTTGGTCCTCTTGTGAAGAAGCCCTGGCATACGCCAAAAAATAGGGGCGCAGGTGGCTTCCACAGGACACTGGAAGGGGCAGTAGTTGTGGCCTTTTGGTAGGATCCCAATTTTGTCGGTCCTCCGACGTGACGTCGAGACTGACCGACTGAAAGGGACGTCTCGGTTAAGTATGTAACCCTCATTCCCTGATGGAGGGAATTCGATACTTCACGTCCTCCGTCGCCACAGCTCGCTTCTACCACCCCTGACGCGGGTCTCTGGCACCGGTTCACCGGCTCTGCTCCGAAGCGAAAAGCTGGTATGCGTTGCACCGGCTGACTTTTTATGCTCATGCTGTGATCAGCTGCAGCTGGATGCAATAATCGCATGCCGATGTGCTTTGGCTCGTTTAGTTAACACTCGAAGTAGATTGGTCCCTCTAAAGCGAGATCCCAATTCGTCGGTCCTCTGACGTGACATCTCCGTTCCCTCCTTCAGGAACGAGGGTTACATATGTAACCGAGACGGCCTCAAGGAGGTTCAACTGGTAATGAAATGCACCATGTCAGCCGGGCTGGCAGTACTGGCTTTCCTGGGATGCTCGGGTTTCCTTCCGTGGCATCGTTGCAGAAAAGGGTTTCCCAAGGTTGCTGATTGGCTGGAGGTTCAGTCTTGGGAAGCCAGTGATTGGGCTTTGGCTGGCGACGCGGAGCTGTGGTCTGTAGTTGAAGTTTAGACGGCACTCTTTCAGAGATATGGCGTTAGGCAAAACTTAACTCAGAATATGAAACTCTCAACAGAAAAGAAAATAAACTAAAGTAAAGTAATAGAAGTAAAGTTTGACGAGACTATGTGGCGTTTCTCCTCATGGTTTTGGATGAGCTGGCGTGTAATCAGAGCAACGCTCCAAAGCTAAGAGTAAGACTTAAAAGAAGCATAGCTCAAACTATGAGACTACAAAGAGGAGAGTAAAAACAAAGAGCTCGCAAAGAAGGGGGTTGAAGCAGAGAGCCAAGAGAGCCCATTTGATGGTGTCCTGATTATTTAAACTCGGGCTGTTTAACACACCCCAAATGTGTGTCTCGCCCAATTGTAGCTCGCGGTTTTTGCAAAGATGTGTCTCCTTCCCATCAGAATCAACTCGTTATCTCATCATGCACATGGTTTTCGGTTGTTCTCCAGCTCTGGCGAATATGATATTTGGACATGGATTTCTATAACGGAATATGATACATGACCAAGAATTGATGGAAGAAACGTTTCAAGCCATGAAGCTCAAACACACACATACTAAACATAATAGCAATTCGTACACTATTCAATAGTTATCCAAATACATTCACATAATGATGTAAGACCTGATAAGTCACATGTGAGGTTCATACTGATATGGGGTTAGATATAGCAGCAAATTATTAGTGCTCAATCCTTTTTATGTCATTTAGGTGCCATGAAAGCATTTTCCATGGCAATTCTTGAATGCTGAAGACCCAAATAAGAGTCTGTAGGAACTCTGAAAGTCTGTTTCTTTGTCTCCTAGGGGATTCAATTCGCAGTAGCTTTTGATCACTATCATGTTTTCCATGTGACGGTCACCTGTGCATTCTCTTGTTGACCATTATTCTTGATACTGAGCCCCCAAATTGACAATCTCCTTTAATTGTCAAAGTTTCTTTTGTTAAATGCTGTAGGCTACTCAAAGCTGCTAGTGTTCGGCATTGGGGGTCCAGGGTCTGATTTATGACTTCCTGTTGTCTTGGGCCTCTTGTGGAAGTTTTGTGCTCCTAATGTTTCAACCATGTTTTGACCAAATCTTAGATTGTCTGATTCGGTCTGATATCCTACAAGTCTGTACTTAATAAAAGTGTTTTAAAAAGTGTTTCTTACTGAATAAAAGTATTAATTTCATTAAAGAAAATCATACTGACTCAAAACTTTTTATTTAAATTTTAATAAAAAAATGCAATATTTAAATTTAATTTAAAAGGCTTTCTGAATTAAATTCCCTGTAACATTCTGCCTTATACTGTGACAGTTTCACAAACAATCAGTGCTGAATTGTGCCATTCAAAATGTTAAGATCAGGCTGAAATGATCTAAAATAAAGCCAGCCCTTTGTTTTTAACATTAAGATCATTTGGAAGGATCTGCAGAGTGCCAGGTGCTCCACACAGCCAGAAAAAGCTCAAGGTTTGGCTAATTTCCCCCACACGTTTTACTCTCATCATTAGTTCTTAAGATATCTATCCAGATTTCTCTGTATTACCTCAGCGTGACTGGCTGGGCCAAGTTTCTGAACACCGTAAGCATCATTAACATGTCAACGTGTTGATGCATTCATCTGCCCGTCCTCAGAAAGCTGCAGAACGAGTTCACAAAAAGTCGTTTTTGAGCAAGTTTCAATACATTTTCGACTGGAAATAACGTTTTGAGTTCTGAAAATTACAACATATTTTTATACTACAATAAACTTTCAAAAAGGTCAAGAAAATGACCCCTCTGAGTACTTTTTAAGGTCCTTCAGCTTTCAGTCTTCTATCTGACAAACATCTATCATCCAGCAAACTGGCTTTACATATAGCTGTTATTTTCAGTCTGATGTTTTTGTGATCATACCTTGAAACCGCTCCAAGGATGAATAGCCATCTGGATCACTGAATAACAGACACATCCCGCCTGCACTGGCTTTAAACACCCCGTCTCGCCGTGTGGAAAAGAACCTGCAGGGTTATGACTAAAATAAGGGCTGTGTTACCTTTGATTCTTCACTTCTGTCTCGCAGTGACTGAGCAACATGAGAGATTGTGTTCAGAGAAGCTGTTGTAATGAGAAAGAAATTACTCTGCCCTGAACAATATGGAGCACAGCGTTTTAACAGATAACAATTTGTTATACGTTGTTGGGAATGAAACGTATCTCGTGCAAAGATGTTAAACAAACTGCACTTCACACCATTCCCTTTTACCTATTATTAATTATCGATCTGATAAAAAGAAGGGAATTGCGAGTGTAGGGTTTTTCAGATCTAAAAAGGGAAATATTTATGACTAATTATAACTGGTTATGATTAATAATAAATATTTAGATTATATCTTCGAATTAACTGTAGCAGAATCAATATTACAATTATTTGATCTGTCCGTCCACCGAGCAGACAATATAATCATTAATCCATTCAAGGAATTTTATTTTCCTGGCCACGGAAGCAATAAACTATACTTCTTTGTGCAGTGCTAGCAGTAATCCAGCAAAATGTAGCAAGGGTTCACACATTCATTGACTTCGAATTGTGAGCAGCAAACAGAGACAAGCCGTTGTGAATATAAGGGATTTAATAAATGAAACTATATCTAACATATAACTAAGCAAAACACTTCTATATACACAGAATGAAACAAAGTAAGGAAAAGAGAGAGAATAGAAAAATAATGGCAGTATTTCACATCACTTAACCACAACCTTTGAAAATCATCAAAGAATCCAAAAATCACCTTAAAAAGGGGCTGAAACTTAAACACGCATCTAAATAAATTAAGCGGTTACTTGCATGGTTTCGATTGCCTGAAGAAGATCTGTGCGGTAACACGGAGGTATTTGATGAGTGTGAGGAGTGGTGAAGTTTTATTCTGTTTTCCGACGAAGGAAAAGTCCACCGTGACTAAAGTTACTGAAGATAAAAACTGCCAGAAAATAGAAACTCAAGAGGAAGATCTTGAGAGTCTCGCAAGGGTGTCTCAAAACGAGGGGTTTGGAGCAAAAGATCATTTTTGGCTAATGCTTTTATGGTTCTATACACACCACCTTTGGGGTGGAATGGCAATCAGAGCATGAATTTGAGCGGGTGGAAGTTCTTTTGTTCCCTTTAGGCCCATTTGCATGGTTATGGCGAGTCTGGAATCTTGCGGAGAGAGGGAACATTATAAAACACAGCAGTCCAGCATCTTGATGGGATTTCTTTGGTCAAACAATTTTCAGGTTGTAACGGGCAGCAGTATAAAATGGGGTCAAACAGCATGTTCATTCCGCAATCTGCCTTCATACATGAAGGAGGGGAGAAAAAAAAAAATTCTGAATGAGATGACCAAGGTCTTACAGGATGAAAGATGTATGACCTCGTGTTGGGATAGATTGCTTCAGATGGCGTAATTTGGTGAATGAGGCCTCTTTTCTTTTTCCTGGGTTTTTGGCCCAAACAAGCTAGAAAACAGAAAATAAATTATGATACAGCCAACAAAGAGTTGATGTAATGGCTCACTAACGAGGGGTGGGGGACTGCAGCTGCATACTTTTTTTTCATGTTCTTTGAAGAATAGAACGTATCATGGTTTCCACAAATATAGTAAGAATGTTTCGATATGATAAAAATAGACATTTTTTTTGAGCAGAAAATCGGCATATTAGAATGATCTCTAAAAGATCATGTGCTGAATAATGATGCTGAAAACTCAGCTTTGCATCACAGGAAAAAAATATTTTAAAAATATTCACGAGAAAACCGTTATTTAATGTATCATATTTAATAGTATTATTATTTACTGAATTCTTGTTCAGACACATGCAGAATTAAGGATAAGAGAAATAGGAATTAGAAATATTAGCAATATGTCATTTTTTTAGAATGATGTAATTAGAAATGTTATTGTTGTGTGTAATACCACAAATTTGGTAGTTTAATTTTGCTAATTTAACCTTTGATTTTAAAGTAAGTATGATTTTAAAAGTTGTAAGCATTTTGCCTAATTGCTATCAACTTTTTTTTTTTTCCAATCAATTATGCTATTTCACGTTCCACTAGGTAGATTCACTTATTATTATATTATTATGTTTAAGTCTGTTTTGAGCTGTTGTGCTGCGATCATGAAACAAAACATTTGAATGGATGTTTATACCTTGTTTTCATAAATTAAATTGCTTTATGACAGAGAAAGTAGAACAATTTCCACTCAATGAGTTTGTTTTCTGCTTAAATTATGGAGTTGTCCTATATATTGATTCTGGTAGTAAGTGTCAGCGTAACAATTTCAGTGCCGGGCAAATTAAATGTGCTCATCATGCCAACTTTATGGAGAATAGCAATTGGATCATCAGCCTCAGTCTTCAGATCATTACATTAGTAATCAGATGGTCAGGCACTCCAGTGAGCTTCCCAAATCATATTCTTGCAGAAGGCTGAAGTGAATGCTGTCCAGGTGTTGAGCTAGGACAGAAAATGTGGTTAATCCTTAAACACAAATACATACCTTCAGGGTATATTTTCAAAGCTGTAGCATGAATTATTATTTAAGAATTGTGTTTGCAGCACCCTATTTTAGGATAGATCGTCAATAAATGCTGCATTCACAGTTTTGACAAGCTGTTAAAGAAATGGTTCTCTCAAAACAATTCCTCACCTTCAGGCCATCCAAGATGTAGATGAGTTTGTTTCTTCATTGGGACCAATTTGGAGACATTTAGCATTACATCACTTGCTCACCAGTGGATCCTCTGCAGTGAATGGGTGCTGTCAGAATGAGTCCAAACAGCCATAAGAACAAATCCATCACTAAGACGTTTTTAACTTCAAATTGTTGCTTCCGGCTAAAATACGAGACCTCTATCCATAATATTGATTTCTCCAGTGAAAAAGTTGTCTCATCTGAATCAGGAGAGAAATAGGACGATCAAGACACATGGTATAGTGAAAACCAGGTTTAAACAAATATTTTTTGTGGATTTTGATGTGAGAGGACAATAGCGGATGGACTTTTTCACTGGAGGAAGCCTTATTATGGATTATGAACTGGTATTTTGGCCAGAAGCAAAGGTTTAAAGTTAAAAAACATTAATGATGGATTTGGTTCTTACAAACACGCAGCTTTTCACTTCACAAAATGTTGGACTTCACAAAATTGATGGACTGCTGAGTCGGTGAGGACTACTCTTTTTATCAGCTGTTTGGACTCTCATTCTGTCGGCACCCATTCACTGCAGAGAATCCATTTTTGGGTGAACTATTTCTTTAAGCCTGAATCTCAGTGAGCAATACACAGCAGCCCTCAAAGTATTTGGCTTAGTTACACTTAAAAATGTCTGAATCTCTTTGCATTGATTTAATAAACAATGGCATTCATACACTGAAAAATAATTGGTGTACGTTTTCACGCAGAAATTGCTGGTACATTTAAAAAATAATTACAAAGAAACCACACGTAACACATTGAATTAAACATGAAATCTTGAAGCAGGAAGACTGAAATATAATTTTCTTGTAAAACCTCCAATAATCTGTAAAGCTGCAATTTTTACAATGCATTTTTAAATGTCCAATGCCCTTTTTTGGGGCCACTGATTACATCAGTGAACAAGGACAGCAGTTACAAACTCCCAACAGCTTGAAAATGCACATCAACAACAGACAGACAAGATCAGAGAGACGCAACAAAAGAGAATGTGGCCTATATACTAGAGAGAAAAACAACTGCAGTTTTTGGAGGCAGTCTCTCACTGGGGTGGGAGCACGAAGGACAGTCAAATTCAGAGGGGATGTCAGGATGAAAGAGTGCTGCAGGTGACGGGCCAAAAGGTTAGGAGAGTTGAGGAATAGAGAAGTAATGCTGGGGGGTGCCAAGGCAAATGGGAAGTGCTGCAGCGGCAAACACATCTGGCACAGGGATAAAGAGAACAAGAGGAAGTAGCAGTAGAGCGGTGAGAGAGAGAGAGATCAGGGCAGATGAGGATAACAAAAGGAGGACAGGGAAGGGCAGGGTCATCATTTCCTGATGTGAGGAAATATAATGCTGAACAAAACTTATTACATGTGATCTCACATTACCACACCTGTGCAACCATAGTGGCAAATGCCAGACGCTAGACAAGAAAAGATCAGATTCTTTCAGTCACCTGCATTGGTGGAAATGAATAATATAACACCTCGAAAATATCTAATTAAATTCCAGGAAAGAAACAGGTTATGCTGTGAACTGGAAATTTACCTCGTTGAAATAGGTCTGCCATGTTGTAGATGCCAAGTGTGCAATAGCAACAACTAATATTACATTTTATTCATACAATGGCTAGGTGTTCAATTGATTAAAATCGGTCAAAAATGACATACATAAAATTAATAACATTTATTTAAAAAAGCAAGGTATTAAGCTGCTTTATTAAGCAGCAGAACATTTATAAAATTAATAAATGTTTCTTGAGCATCAAATAAGTATATTAGAAACCAGTTACTATGAAATCAATCTATCTAATGTTCCTTTGTAGTAGAGCAGGTAAGCCAAGGAAGAGATGAATTTGTACATATTTTTTTGTACATTATTATTTATCATTATTTTAAAACCGTAGTTTGTGTTGAAATACGAGGATTAAACCTATGTAATAAATAATTGAAAAATGGTATTCTGAAGTAAAAATTACATGAATGTCGAAAAAATAATGAACTAATGAATGAAAATTATGCAAATTTAAAAAATTAATCTACAAATTACTCAAAACACTAAATAGTAAAATTGTTGTTTTAAACACATGTAAATAACACAAAGATATGCACTCCATTTAATACTGGTTAAGTCTTCTAGCTCAAAATTCACATTTAATTCATGGTTTTGGTGGTGTACTAGAACATGCTCTCATGCTAGGTTGTTTCGAAAAACACATTATTTTCACATATTTTACATTACAACACCTCTATCCCCAGTCTGGAATGAATGGCTCGAATAGTTCCTGTATCAAATGAAGGCCCGCCGTCTGAAATACGAAATGTGCTCTGATTGGTTAGATGGCCCAGTCTGTTGTGATTGGTTAATGGGCCAGTGTGTGTGGGATGGTTAGCTGGAGGTCAGTGGTGTTGTGATGGTAGCTGGGCCAGAGTGGGCTGTGAATTGGAGTGGGCTAGGGTGTTGTGATGGTTAGCTGGGCCAGTGGTGCTGTGATGGTTAGCTGGGCCAGTGTGTGCTGTGATTGGCAGCACTCGGTGCCTAGTCGGGAAATGTTATGCTCCTTAATATAGGCTGCGAGCTTCAGTGTAAATATTGCGTCAAAATCAAATCAATTTGAGCACGATTTTTAAACCCGGATGATTGTAACCACTATAAGTTCGTCTGAGAAAGCTAGCGTGTCTCCGACATAATAACACTCGTTGCCTTCTCTAGTGCAACTCAACCAGGTCTCATCCCATTCGTCGATATTTGTAATATCACAAATCCAGGAAAATATGCGTTGTGGTCCAAACGAGTCGTTCGTAGTAGTTTTTGAAAAGTGATTTCTCTTAAATAAAATATCTCCTTTTGAAGTGGACTTTGAGCTTTGTAACTTTGCAGATCTTTTTTTATGGTCAAACAGCAACATTACAGACTAACTAAAGTGAAAAAGCATAATAGCACCCCTTTAATATACATATAAATTAATGCAATAAGCAGCAAAATTAGGGAGTTATGAGGGAAAATTATCAGTACCTTTTCCATTTTTTTCTTACAGTAAACTATCCTGTCATGGGTTGGCGAGCTAGAGAGCCTACTCCAAGCTTTCTGACTGACAAGGGCAGGCCTCAGTCAGATTCAGTCACATAGGCAGGTGTGATTCTCAGGGCACCTATTTCACTGATATCTGTCAGCTAGCAGAGACATTTTATACATAGCAAAAATCATCACTTATAATGCTAAAATAAGTGTTCTCTGTGCTTTAATACCGCTATCACTAATATAGTAAAGCTCTGCTGCTGTGAATATCACACAATCCACACAAGAGCAGAACAATTTCAGGTGCTGCAGACATTGACACTCAGAGACTGAGACTGACGTGTCGGGTTAAACCACGAGGGCCCGGTTTACACAGGCTGTATCTTTTTGCAGTGGTCACATTAAACATGCCACTGCTTCTCTTTAACACCACCAGACAAGGAAGGGGAAAAAATGAACAATGTGATGAATGAAAGTAGGACATTCACAACCCATACAGATTTTCTATTCAGAAAGAAAGACGGCGCGCGAGAAGAGATTGTTTGGTTTTGTTCATTGTAAGATGCGGTTCAACGAACAAAGATGCTGATATCAAGGAGAAACAGTGACCTGTTACGGTACACTAATCCCGAGCAACGTTCCCGAGGAGTTAATGAATTATCTAAGGATAATGTTTTGTTGAATGCATACTTAAAGTATAGAAGCCATTCACTCACAAAGGATGAATTCTTGTTCAAAAGAAGCTTAGACAGGAGCAACCAATGAACGAAAAACACCGGCATTCGCGGACCCATGTTAAAATTCGGAACTTAGTTTTGTAGCGGTTGTTTACTTCGAACAACAGTTACACAATAGTCATATTGTCCATTACTACGGAAATATTTGAATTATCTAAGCCAGGTGTTATATTATACAGACTCAGTTGAGGCACGTCTTTTGATACTCTTGAGGGCTTGTTTTCAAGCCACCAAGATATAAACATTCAAGTAATTATTAAAAAAAGGAGAAGTAACGATTGACAGCCATTCAACCTTAAACCTGTCTAGCACACCTCAATAAACACATCCTTAACTTTGCTCAGCGTAAACTGGGTCATTTAAACCCAGAGTCCAAATTTGCAGGTATACACCTTAATTTTCATTTGTACAAAGTTTATACATTTGCATTTTGAAGAAACACCAATAGCACGAATCCCCTCAGCTTAGTTGGAAAGTTTGTCAGGGTTTTGTTCATTAAACTTTTCTGAAAAATGTGCCTTGAATGTTCAGCGAACTAAGTAATAAATAAAGGATAAATAATACAAAATAACTAAGTTGAAGTGAAGTACTTAAATCACTTAACAAAACTAAAACTGAAATACAAATAAATTAAAGCTAAATACAAATTTTAAATTAAACCTTGAAAAATAAAATTTTACGGAAACAAAAACTAATACAAATGATGATAAAGCAATAACAAAAATTACTAAAAATCAACTAAAATTGAATAAAACATGGAAATGTGAAAATAAACACTAATCAAATAACTAAGAGTAGATAAATATACATTACAGTATAATATAACAGTCCATTTGGAGCCAGTCTTTACTCTCCTTGAGACATATATAATTGTTTTTTTGTAATTATTTATGAAATTGTTAAGTAATATTTCTGTTTTATTTTCATTTAGGCTAACGTTTTAGTCAATGTAGTATTATTTTATTCTTTATTATATATGTCCGATGTTTTATAGTATGTAAAGCTTAGTCCTTAGTGCTAGTTAGTTTTAGTACTTTAACTTAAACTAAATTAAAATGTGAAATATTTTTAAGTTTAAGTTTTTTCATGTTTATTTTATCCTGTTAACTTTTTTTCTTTTCGAATACTATTTATTTTTCAATTATAATAACTGTATTTGGAGCGTGACAGCTTATAGTCACTTGATGCTTTTATCGTTAAAAGAGTAGCGTAAAAAAACTGCCTAATTTTTCTGTTCCACAGAAGAGGTTTGGAACAACATGAGGGTGATTCAACGATAACACAATGTTAATGTTTGTGTAAACTAACCCTTTAAAGGTCACATTTTAAGAATAATGTACCATGCAAAGGCTGTAATAATGATCCACTAAAGAGTGACTTATTACACTGCCCTCTCTCTCCTTCTCTCTTTACTTAAGTGGACCTGAAGTGCCCATATTCAGCTTTATTAATCTTGGGCCGCTGGGCAGACTGCTTTGGATGCTCTGTTATGCTATGCTATATAACCTTGTCAAACTGACCCACTGTGAATGGCATCCTTCACAGTTGCCATGACTTTAGCTGTGATTGATTTCTTAGTGTCGTTTCTGACAGCTTCGCTCCTACACATTGAAACGGCAGAAGTGCTCGGACCTTCACCCTCTTTATGAGACGGCGTATTCTTCAGAGTTAAAGATGCTCTTCCGCTTGCTTATGCACTGAGGCTTATACTACCTTCAGGTTTGTGCTTTTGTGCTAAATCAATGCCTGAAAGCCTTGAGCAAGCAACTACAGAGCCGACAACCTCACTTTCACGGTTCTTTTACACCTCACAGAACGAGTGATATTTCTTCATTACAATTAGTCTCTTTAAAGAAATGGTTACTAAAAATTACAATTTGGTCATCATTGAAATCTATTTGATCCTTTTTTTCTCAATGAAAAACACTTCTAAAATTCCACTGTTTTGTTCCACAGAAGTCAGTTAGGTTTGGAATGACATAAGGTTGAGAGTTTTTCTTTCTTGGTTGAACTCTTTAAGTAGACCAAATACTTTCTTTCATTAAAATGAGTCTCTTTAAAGAAATATTTACCCAACAATCACAACTTGGTCATGGTTTAAGTTTAAATGACAAAAATGACAACTTGGTAATCATTTAAACACTTCTAAACTTTACCTATTTTGTCATAAAGGTTTGTAACGACATGAGTTTGAGGCTTTCATTCTTAGGGGAAAACTAGCACTTGAAGTATATATATATATTATATAATATAGATTATCTATATTTTTTTTATAGATATTATCATTAAAAATTAGCTCTTTAAAGAAGGAGTACCCATAAGATAATTTAGTCATCATTTATATTGGTTTAATTCTTTATTCTCAATGAGAAATGCTTCAATAATTTCAAGAATTCAATGACTTTGTTTCAAAGAAGATAATTTGGTCATTATTTATATCCATTTGATCCTTTATTCTCAATGAGAAATGCTTCTAAAATTCAACGATTTTGTTCCAAAGAAGAAAGTTGCACAGGTCTGGAATGAAATGAGTTTAAATCTCTTTAAGTGGACCAAATACATTTTCAATAAAATTAGAAGCAATTATCCAAAAATTAGCTTGATAATTGAGACTGTTTAGCTTTTTGGGGGATTTAAAAAAAGAGTGAATGGATTTTTATCATTGTAGGGGGGTTGTGTTCACACACTGTTAAGACATTTATATGCGAACACCATGTAAAAGTGAATTTTGCATACAATGTCCCCTTTAATCTCGATGAGAAACACTTATACAATTTGCCATACGGATTTGGAACAACATGAGATTGAGGCTCTTTAGCTAGACCAAAACTAGGACAGACAGAAAAGGAAATTTTACAGATGATAAACACAAAGCTAATTTACAACAGGAGATTGGGACAGCATGTGCGGATGATGAGTCACTGAGAAAATGACACACTGAAACATGTTAATTGCTAGCGCAGCTCCACTCCTGAGCAGTAGGGGGCAGAGCAGACAAGGCTGTCCAGTGTTTCTCCTTTCCAGCACATTGATTCAGTGGAGACTCTGGGGATTGGAGCTGAGACAAGGCTGAGAGTGGCTCAGCGCCCGTATTGTTTCTACTTTTATCCCTTCCTTTCTTCCATCGCTTTACATATTTCTACCTCGACTAAACAAGGAACAAGGGAAGTTTTCAGGGAGAGGAAGAGCTCCGTTTAATTGCTCAGAGCGGTTCACATGCATAAATACATGTCTACATTGGGAAGATGAGTCCCAGATGCCTGTTTTCTTCGTATTACCCCTTCATAAGCCCCCTGCACACCATTATTCTGTGATTCACTGTACATCTGATATGAATAATGTTCGTGATGAGAGCTTGTGAACCTGCCCAGATGGGCATCCCATATCGAGGCTCTTTTTGCCACTACTGGCAGCTTACCGATTCAATAGGAAGTGTTTAAACGGCATGATGCTTTCTCATTTTCTCAGTTGTGTGACAATGAGTCAGATTCCTTCAATGCCTGACCTCACTGATGCTCCAACATCTATTTGAAAGCCTGACCAGAAGTTTAGAGATGTTACAGCTCATTAATGCAGGGATTAATACCAATTTGGAATATGTGGTATTCACATATGATATGTAAATATATGCATATAATCTAAAAATATTTTAATTATAGAACTAACCCATAAGTCAAATCTAGTACTTGAACTAGACTGTTCTAATGTACCTGATATTACAGGAGTAGCAATCATAAGACTTTAAAGCAAGGTTAAAATTACAGAGACACTTCCATTAAAAAAAAAATTATCTTGAGCATCAAATCATCATATCAGAATGATTTCTGAAGGATCATGTGACACTGAAGACTGGAGTAATGGCTGCTAAAAATTCAGCGTTGCATCACAGAAATAAATGACATTTTAAAAAATATATAAAAAAACATACTTTAAAATGTAACTTCATATCAAGTGTTTTTACAGCTTAATATAAAAAAAAAATGCAGCCATGGTGAGCATGAGACACTCAAAAACAATAAACATTTGAACAAAAGCGTATAATCATTAAAACTAATAATTAGCATATCATTATATTAATTATGATAATTAATCATAACAACTGAGCATAGTAGTAGTAGAAATGTTGCTGAATTGCATGCTGTTATCTCAAGATTTCTTAACGTGTATCTGTTTTTAATTAGGAACATATGACTGAGCACACAGTTGTACTGGCTGAAACAATTGTTATTAGCAAATGAAATCATAGCTCAATCAAACAAAACCAGACTAATCTAGCTTGGATAGACCAAGGAGAGTTAAATAATTAAAGCTGGAGGAATGCAAGTAGAAATCCCACTATGTCAACAAATGTCTATTAAAATCCAGGACGTTTTAAGGGTCAGGAAAAATGAGAAGTTGACTAATCCCAAACACCAACATGAATTTTATTCATGACTTCACCGTGGGGTGTCTCTTGAGGGTAGCAGGTGCCGAGGTTTCAGCGGGTATTAACTGCGCATCAGCTGCATCCAAGTTTAATTAATGCTGGGAAGCAGAGCGAAGAACCGGTGGCGGTGAGAGGCGGGAGGGCATTAGGGTAGATAGCAGCCACTGTGTGGTCATGCCAAGTGCCCTCAGGTTAGAGCCACCTCCTTGCCAGGGCCGAAGTTGGGCATGGTGCCACCTCGAAACAGCAGCTATGCTCACTAGCCAGGAGTCTAAACATACAAAGCAGGACAAGAAACAGCTTTATAATCAAAGAGAACAGAAACATAATCTTGGGCTCACGATTAGCCACGTTGCCATGAGGATATAACCGGTTTAATTTAACTCCAGCATCATATACAACACACATCTATGTTGTTTTTGATGTTGGACTTCACGATGTTAGTCAAACGATTAACAATCTGGAATGTTAATGCAAAAGCTGGCGGTATGGTCTCAATAGTGATTACTCTGCACCTGCAAAGCTATCTATGATGATAAAACATAATGAAATAACACTTAATGGATAAAACAAAGAAATTGTTTAAATTCTTTTCACTTTCAGTGTTTTGACTGAATTTTGAGTGTAAATAAAGGTTTACATTTCAATTTGATTAATCGTGTAAAGTAATTACAGTATGTCACTTAATACCTATTGTGTTGCATGGATTATTGCTTATTGTTTTTCATATGTATCTCAAACTATTTATTTTTTGGCCTTTTTGCTGGCCAGATTTAAACCCCACTCTTGACGAAAGCACATTATTATCAAAGGTACACTCAGAAATTTTAGTTTGTTTCACTGGTTTTGGACTTTATACTGACACATTTTGGTCTGGATGCATTATGTTTTGAGTAGTAGTAGAAAGTTTAAAACTTTCTAAGCCAAAGTGTCTCACACTAACATCTTTTTCATCATATCTGTCAAAAGTGTTATTCATTTATTAAGGTATAAACCTATATTTTCTTTTTGAGCTTGATGGTTCTGAGTTTCATTGACTTTTATAATTTGGAAAAAAAATCCGACAACAACTTGAATTCTTCAAAATAACTTATTTTGTATTCTGCAGTAGAAAGTAAGTCATGCAAGTTTGAAACGATTTGAGGCTGAGTAAGTGATTACCTAGTAGTATTATTAATAATTCATCATTAATGACTTATTGAAGACATGTTTAGCATGTCAAGAGATGCTTCTGATTGAATGAACTGAAGGAACAGTGGTGGAGAACATATTATAAAACGCATAAGTTCACGAAGGTGAGATTTGCTGCAAAGCATGCTGGTAAAAGTCGACTAGAATTGCTGCCTACTGTTAACAGTTTGGCTTAATGAAGCCGTCACATGACCAGATCAACCATGTGACTTTATTGACCTGCTGTACTGTAAACGTACACTAATAAAACTATATTACCAGAACAATGATGCTGCAAATTAATGCCAATATTTTCAGGGTTGGCCATTGCAATGAGTTGTGCTGGCAGCTGTGTCAATGGTTTGAGCACCTTCGATTCCAGTGTTGTTAGAGAATGTCATTTTAGCTTGTGTTAATCACTGGCGGTCCTGAAGAGAGATTGTACATGTGGTGGATGGGTAGCAGTTACCCACTTGGTTGCAAATCATTTTCAATGAGGGTGGCAATGGAACAACGTGCGGGACGTTTTTTGACTGCGGCAATTTGGCGGCGGGGCGAGGAGAAGTGTGAGAAGAGAGCTGTGAGCGAGAGAACGCTGCTGCTGCTGTAGGCAATAACAAGGGTCATGTTCCTTTAGCCTAACTGGTAGAGCATGGCACTAGCAATGGAAGGGTCATGGCATGGGTTCAGAAAAATGTACGCCTTGAATGTACTAAGTTGCTTCGGTTAAAACCAAATGCTAGCTCCATGAAAATGTTACTTCTGTATTTCTACATTATAAATTATAATGGTGTTAGAAATCCCTATTTATTAAAATGTGTGCTACTCTTCGGAGTTTGGAGTCAGTAAGATTTTTTGGTTTGTGTTTGAAAGAAGTATTTTATGCTCAGCAATGCTGCATTTATTCGACAGTATGAAAACCGTAATCAGTGAAATATTATTATAATTTTAAATAACTGTTTTCTATTTTAATATGTAATCTATTCCTGTGATGCAAAGCTGAATTTTCAGCATCATTACTCCCCGTGCAATTTAGTGTCACCGATCCTTCAGAAATCAGTCAAATATACTGATTTCCTGCTCAAGAAACATGTGGAGTATCTTTCACTCTTGGACCACCGTGTGCCGCTTAATCTTTTGTGGAAACCATGATAGAGGATTCTTTGATGAATAAAAAGTTCAACAGAACAGCATTTATTGGTAACACTTTAGAATAGGGAACACTTATTCACTATTAACCTACGACTTTTCCCCTCCAATAACGTCCTAATTTGCTGCTTCGTAATAGTTAGTAAGGTAGTTGTTAAGTTTAGGTATTGGGTAGGATTAGGGATGTAGAATAAGGTCATGTAGATAATGGCATAATATCGTGTGCAATAGGTAATAAATGGCTATATTTAGTAACATTTCTGCTAATATGTCAAACTAGTTACGGGCCCTACAAATAAAAGTCGTTACCCTCTTATCGTGATTAAGACATTTTTGTAACATTTTGACTGTTGTGCTGTCCTTTGGACCACTTTCTGCAGCCTTTGATAAAAGTATTAATTTCTTAAAAAACAAAACAAAAAAGAAAACTTATTGACCACAGACTTTAGAACAGTAGTGTCAGGATTGGACCTGTTTTGTCGTGTTTCAGTTCCTGTTTTGCTTTATTTGGTCATGTTCCTGTCCTCGTTTAGTTTGATTATGTTCCATTGATGTCACCTGTGTTCCCCTGATTGCCTTGTGTTTAAAAGTCCTAGTCTGTTCAGTTTGTGTTTGTCAGGTCTACTCGTTCTCTACATATGTTGGCTCAAGCTCCCATTGTGGATTATCGCCTGTGTTTCTTGATTAAAGACTCTTAAACGTTTCCTCGTGATTCCAGGGTGTTCCCTCAACAGCGTAGCGTGACAAGTAGTGTAAATGGTAATTATTATACATAATGATTATTATGATCAAGAGAGAGACACGCACAAGCACCAAAAATGCATGAAAATGTGTAAATATTAATGATTTGTGTAGTATAAAACGAAGAGAAAAAAATGCTGAGTTGCACCTTTAAAAATAATACGCATTTAACCAGTAAGACCGGTATTTAAATCTGGCAGGTGAAGGCAACAAATAAAATTTACAACAGCAATAATATCATAAAATAAGCTATTTCAATCACTTATTAAAATCTGTGTATACCTAAAAATGATTGAAATCCTTGGCTTTGCTAAACTTACTGTAATGATTAAATGAGAGCTCTAGCTGTAAATTTATCGGGTTCTCTTCAGGTGTAAAGGAACTGGGCCAAGTGATGTACCAGAAGCCAAATGCCTGGAGTATTCTTCCTCCTGTACGGGTTTACACCATTCCTAATTTAGCATCACTGATCCACACTATCCCTCTAGCTGGCAAAGAGAGTTTTACTTAAGCTGCAGAAGATAGCAAGAGATAGAAATGTGTGCATACTCCTCCTTTTCTGTATAAAAGGCAAGGCGAATATGAAGTCTGAAATTATGAAAGACTGACTATATGTTTGGAATGTAATACTGGCATACTGCCTCTGTGTACTACATATTGCTGACTATTATTAAAAACAGCATGTTAAATCAAAGACATTATGCAATAATAAAGTTTTAAACAGTATTATGTGACATTGTTTGGCCACATCAATTGGGCAGCGGTGATACATCTACTTGAATATATAAATAACTATAATGATCCCCAAAAATAACTTTGTTATGACAATTTGAAAAATCCACGTTAAAAACGATTATGAGTGGTATTTCGCTCTACTCATAAAATGTCATGTTTAATTCAAAGTGGACTGTGAAATTTACTAAGAATTTCTGAGTGAAAATTGTTCTACACAAATGTTTCTTTTACAAACAAACTGCCAATTTGTGTCAGAATACAGTCTACCAATGCTCAACATTCTACTATATTATATAATAATAAATTATAAATTATATACTAATGTATTCTGACAAAATATACATAATATATATATTATAGTATATATATCCTATAGTATATTATATATATTACGTCATAATATTATATCCATCTAATAATAGTGTATATTTTGAATGACAATACTAAATAGCTCCCATTAATTAATTTCTTTTATTATTTTTGTCAGAAACATGGATACAGTGTATTTGCCTGACATTTTACATTTACATTTATCATTAGCCGATGCTTTTATCCACAAGCTGACATTTACAATTGGGGGATAACATTAAAGCGATTCTCTTAAAGAGGAACAGACAAAAGACGTGGTTGTATACCAAGTCTTAGAACATTGTTCAAATCAGTACAGCTAGCTTAAAGAGAAGGAATATCAATAAAAGAGATGTAATTTTTTTTTTTTTTTGTTATGATGAAGTCAAGTAGCTTCGAAAAAGATGAGTTTTCAGCTGTCGCTTGAAAATTGTCAGGGATTCAGCATTCCGGATAGGGGTGGGAAGATCGTTCCACCAGCCAGGAGTGGTGAACGAGAATGTTCTGGAAAGTGATTTTGAGCCTCTCTGTGATGGTACCACGAGGCGTCGCCCACTAGCGGATCTCAGACTTCTGAAGGGGATGTAAATTCATAGTAGTGAGTCGAAGTAGGCGGGTGCTGAGCCTGTGGATGTTCTATATGCAAGCACCAATGTCTTGAACTTGATTCGAGCCGCAAACGGTAGCCAGTGCAAGGAGATAAAGAGAGGTGTAACATGGGCTCTTTTGGGCTCGTTGAAGACCAGTCGTACCGCTGCATTCTGAATCATTTGTAGATGTTTGATTGTGCTTGACGGAAGTCCAGCCAGAATAGCATTGCAGTAGTCCAGCCTAGAGAGGACAAGGGCCTGGACAAGAAGTTGTGCAACATGCTCCGTTAGAAAGGGCCTGATCTTTGTGATGTTGTGCAATGCAAACCTGCAAAATCGAGCAGTCTTTGCAATGTGGTCTTTGAAGGTCAGCTGGTTATCAAAAGTTACATCAAGATTTCTGACCGAAGTTGATGGTTTAATTTTAGAAGAACCTAGCTGGATGGAAAAAAAAAAATCATACTGTAGAGTTGGAGTGGCAGGGAAGACAAGAAGCTCAGTCTTTGCCAGGTTGAGCTGTAGGTGATATTCTTTCATCCATGCCGAGATGTCTGCCAGGCAGCCTGAGATCCGTGCAGCTACCGTTGGATCATCTGGTTGAAATGAAAGATAGAGCTGTGTGTCATCAGCATAGCAATGGTAGAAGAAACCATGTGCCTGTATGATGGGACCCAGAGATGTAGTGTATATAGAGAAGAGGAGCGGTCCAAGAACTGAACCCTGAGGAACCCCAGTGACAAGTTGAAGTGCTTTGGATACCTCCCCTCCCCAAGACACCCTGAAAGACCTACCAGTGAGATAGGATTCAAACCAGCGAAGTGGAATCCCTGTGATGCCCATTGAAGAGAGGGCAGACAGGAGGATCTGATGATTGACAGATTCAAAAGCAGCAGATAGATCTAGCAGAATAAGAACTGATGATTTTGAATCAGCTTTTGCAATCCGCAAGGCTTCTGTGACTGACAATAGCGCAGTCTCAGTTGAATGGCCACTCCTGAAACCGGACTGGTTAGCGTCCAGTTTGTTGTTATGTGAAAGAAACAATGATATCTGGTTAAAAACAACTCTTTCGAGGGTTTTCGCTATGAATGGAAGGAGAGAGCCAGGTCTGTAGCTATCTGTAAGTGAAACGTTTAATGTAGGTTTTTTGAGCAGTGGGGTTATCCGAGCCTGCTTGAATGCAGTGGGGAAGGTGCCTGTGAGGAGAGATGTATTGATGATGTGTGTGAGTGTTGGTAAAAGTGTAGGAGAGATTGCTTGGAGGAGGTGTGAGGGGATTGGGTCTAGAGGGCATGTTGTCGGATGGCTGGAGAGCAGAGTTTTGAACTTCGGTCTCAGTGGAGGGGACAGAAGGAAGAAGATGGGAGTTTGCCGTGGTGGGTTGGTTGAGTCCTGTGTGTGTGGGGTGAGAATTGGGCTACGTGAATGTTTGGTTTGTCTGTGAAGGATGTGGAAAAAATCATAGCTGTTATAGAAGGTAGGGGTGGGGAGGGGGACAGAGGCGGAAGAATGGAAAGTTTTGAAGAGATTAAGTGGTCTGTCTGGAGCGCGCCTGTGCTCTTGTTGTGGAAGTATGTGGAATTTGGAAGTAGGGAATCAGCAGGAAAGAGAAAAGCCCCAAAGGGACTGAGGACATACTGGGTCTGGACGGATCTTTTGATTGGCCCCGATTCTTCTCCCGCTGCATGAGTTTGGTCCGATGTTGACAGAAGAACTAGGATAAACAGAGAGGTTCGAGGGGGGAAGCCAGATGCTTGGACGGGAGGGAGAGACAATATCCTCTAGAAAGAGGGTAAAAGTAGAGCATTAAAGTGTAAGTTGCTGCTTCACATCGAGATGAGAAATGGGTAGGTGGAGGGAAGGAGGAGGGATACAACGGAGGAAAAGATGGGAGGGGGAAAGGAGGTAGGTTTACGTCTAAAAGTGAACCGGTATGGGGGTTCGGTGGCCACCAGGTAGCAAAAATGTAGTTGAAAAGTACTAAGAATGATCGGATGATATGTGGGGTTGACCCGAATGTTGTCTGCAATACATCATGGTGTGTAATAAGTCAAGTTGGTTGCTGATTTGTGCGTGCTTGTGGTGGTAAGTGGTTTGAGATCAAATGAAGCAAGGAGTAAATGGAAGTCTGTAGCATAAGGCTTGTCCAGAATGTTGAAGTTGCCAAAGACTAAAAGTGGACTTGCCATCTCGGGACTGAGGCCAGCAAACCATCCATCTCTTCTCGGAAGGCGGATAGAATTTGCCGGAGGGGCGGTAAATTACACAACCTGAGTTTTATGGGAGTTTATAGTGATCCACGAGATTCGCAAAGAGTTGTAATTGCAGTGGGGAGAGGGAGTTGAGTAATTGCCAATGGTTTAGAAAATTGAGCAGACCAGGCCCCCACCACGGCACCTGACGGGGGGTATGAGAGAAGGAAAGAGATGTGTTGAAAGAGCGCGGGGGGTTGCTGAGTCTTCTGGGCGAATCCAGGTCTCAGTCAAGCCCAAGATGCTGAGTATAGATTGTAAAAAAAAAAGCAGAAATTAAGTCTGCTTTTTTGACAGCTGACTGACAATTCCAGAGACACATAGAGAAAGAAAGAGGTGTAGTAGGTGATGTAGAGATAGGATGCAGGTTAGCAACATTGCGTTGCCGTTTGCGTGTGACCGTAGAGCATCGTCGAGAGACAACCGGAATGGTTTGGAAGCACATGATAGATGAATGACATGATAGATGAATGACAATCAATAAATAAATAAATACACATTTTGTTGGAATACACGGCTACAGTGCATATGAATAACAATAAATAAACAAATAAATCTTTAATTAACAATGAAATAATTACCATATATTCAAAATACATGGCTACTTTTAAATGGCTGTCTGAAAACAAGATTTTTACTCTCATATGGTATAGTTACAGCATCTACCACAAGTGGTTTGTATTACTTTCAGTTAACTCACTGCATTATTACTTTCAGTTAACTCACTGCATTATTACTTTCAGTTAACTCACTGCATTGTGGGATAGCTGTTGTGCACAGCATACTCTCTTGTATCCTGTAAATTATTGAAAATGTAGTCATCAAGCTATTCAATACTTATCGAAAATTTGCCTTCTATATATTACAGAAATAGTAAGTAGGATGGTAGTTTGACATTCTGAACATAGCAGTATAGTTTCTGGAGCATATTGTCATGTTTGATCAAATAGTTATTCTGAAACCAAAGCCCGGGGAATAATAATTGAATGCTGCTATAGATTCACAATACACTCTGAAATTAAACACACTGGTATGTCCCAGAATGACCAATTACACATTAACCAAACCTAAGCTTATTCTAATTTATTCACCAGATGCTCACATTATAATTGTAGTCTAACAATCTGATTTGAGCTTGTTAGCAAACTAATTCATCCATTACAATGGACCAGAGACGACAGACGCCATATCCACATCCACAGCACACTACGTATTGATAGACTACTGCTTACAATGGGCTGTCAGGGATTTAAGTACAAGCTCATAGAGAGTAAAGACCAATATTCTGTATCTGTATATATAAGATCACAGCGACTCACCTTTGACCTGAAAAGCATAGTCGCCTGATGCTTTTAGCATATGCACTTAACAAATCTGTGGATACCACTCAGTTTAAAAGGTTCTTGTTATTTTCAAAGCCCTCCATTAGTGCATGTCTGACAGGTCAGATGTTATCCTCCTATCTTCTCCTATAATACTTTTTTCCTCAAACAAAACCTTTTCCTATTTATTATTTTTATTTTATTGACAGACATCAAAGCTACGGATTATATTTCATATCAATGCTGATTGAACTTTTTCTACACTTCTGAACTTTCTATTTATCAAAGAATTAAAAAACGTATCAGCTTCCACAAAAATGTTAAGCAGCACAACTGTTTTCAATATTGATAATAATAAGAAATGTGTCACAGATTCACCAGCCACCTACACCCGTTCACAATCACTTGATTACTAATTACGAACACCTGATGTCATTACTGGAGCACTATATACAGTATGTCACTAACCTCAGTATTTCATTGATTGGTCTCAAGGTTGCATGCTAAAACCTCCTACTCTCCACACACTCTGGATTTCTCGTAGCGCTGTGTTCCGCCGTCTGTGGTGGATCTTCTAAGAGATTAGATAGGGACTGTTACCTTCGTTGCAAGCGTGAAAT
The DNA here is from genome assembly GCA_018155175.1 of Sinocyclocheilus anophthalmus. Taxonomy (NCBI): domain Eukaryota; kingdom Metazoa; phylum Chordata; class Actinopteri; order Cypriniformes; family Cyprinidae; genus Sinocyclocheilus; species Sinocyclocheilus anophthalmus. Next base: position 710,609 of record JADLZN010011772.1, read on the forward strand.
ATATGTTTCGTTTTTGAAAAACTTACTGTTTGAAGCTCTCCTTCAGTTGTGTAAATAAAGAAGGTCTGAAACGTTCTTCCTCTGTATGCCTCTCTATCCAGCCATGACAGAAGACAAGTCACATCAAACGAAGTGGAAAAGTTAACGGATTGAAGCTTGCTATGGAGGCACAGAGACCACTCACCCCAGATCCCTTCACCCGAACTGGTTCAAGCATTCCGCGAATCCCTTCAGCCTCCTTCCGTCATGCCATCTGCCTCGGCATGTCCCATTGCCAAACCCGCGACCTACTCCGGTGAGGCGGCCACTGCGTGGATTCTAATCGTGTTACACTATCGTTGCATTACAACCATCGTTTGTGAGTGATGTGCAAGATGCAGTCATCATGTCACTACGTCTGGAAGGGCGCTGCAATGGGCCGAAGCTCTTTGGAATTCGCGCAGTCCCCTAGTGCGCTCCTATGATGCCTTCGTAGATCATTTCTGCGAGGTTTGGCAAAACTACCTCGGCGGTCTCCGTGCACGATGAGCTCATTCGACTACGGCAAGCGAATATGTCCATCCATGACTATACAGTTCAATTCCGTACCCTCGCGGCAAGCAGCCGATGGAACAAAACTGCCTTTCTATCAGCATTCTGATGTGGTCTAAACCCTTCAATCAAACAGCAAATATCCATCTATGAAGACACCGTAGGACTAGAGAGCTTTCTGCAAAAAGCACTGCACATCTCCCAACATCTAACCGCTTGTCACATCGAGGATTCCTTCTCTGCTGCCGCCTCACCGAGTAATGCTCCTCCAGCAACCGAGTCGATGCAAACTAACCGTTTTCGTCTATCAACCACGGAACGGGTTCGCCGAATCCCCCAAGGGCTCTGTCTGTACCAGGTCCCAGGAGCACCTTCTGCCCTCCTGCCCTAGTCGCCCCACACGCTCAGCGGTGAGTACGGTCCATATTCATCCTGATGTCTCAAGTCTGCCTCACATTGATGCCCTTCTAATGTACACAAACCACTCTTTTTCCAGTCAAGGTCTTGGTGGATTCGGGAGCTTCAGGAAATTTTCATCTCCTCCGTCAGTCTCAATCAAATCAAGCTCCCTTGATACTGTAGTTCCACCATCTACCAAATCTCCAATATACAAGGAAAACCGCTGAGCAAGGGGTTGGTGCACCATCGCTCCCCGGAAGTCACACTTCGCATACTGAACGGATTTTGTTCCTGGTGCTGGAGGAGGCTACAGTGGATATTGTCCTGGGGCATCCCTGACTGGCTAAACAACATTCACTGGAACTCCGGGAAAATACTTTGGTGGAGTGAATCCTGTTTCAGGACATGTTTAGCATATATCCCGCTTCCAGACCGAGCTAAGCCTCATGTACGCTCGCCAATCTACCTATAGAAGCCCAGACTTCACAAAGTCAAGGTAACACATTCCAGCCGCCTAAAGGGCGTGAAAGGACGTGTCAGCAGGTCGCGGCAACCCATTCACGCCTCCAGGCCCTGGAACGGTGACGAGCGACTGCTAATGGGCCAAAATTGCTAAGGGAAAGTTTATCCCATAGATCCGTGAAACGCAATGAGTGCGGTTATATGATGGAGTACATCAAGGAGGCATTACATCAAGGGTTCATCCGTCCTTCCACTTCTCCTGCAGCATCCAGTTTCTTCTTTGTGGCGAAGAAGGACTACGCCCTTGTATCAACTATCAAGCACTCAACTCCCCAAACCATTACATTTTCCTATCCACTCCCTCTGGTGCACAGCCCGTTGCGGACATTCCGTGGGCCAGATGTAACAACTCTATCGACAACCTGTGGTACACAATCGAATCCGCCATTAGAAGAGGAGACGAATGGAAAACTGCATTCATGACACCGTCCAGGGCCTAACGATAACCCCTGGTTATGACGTACGGTCTTTCAAACTCACCCGAATCCAATTCCAAAGCTTCAATGACATGAAGTCGTCTGGGATATGTCATCAATTCGTAATCTTCTTCCACGACACGTTTCATTACTAACCCAAGATTGAGGGAAACTAAACAGCTGTTTCAAAGGTACTCACAGTGCTAGCGAGGCACCACCTCCACCCCAGCAGGAAGTGTGAGTTCATTACACATCAGAGGGAGTCCAAAATGGACCAAAAACAGGTGGAAGCAGTGCGGAATTGGGACACACCACATGGTCAAAGCGCCTGCACAGACCGATTTATTGGATTTGCACACTTTATCTGTGCTTCATAGTCATTGAGCCGTTCACGGCGGCTCAATACCTCTATGCTCGTCAGGCAAAGACCCTCTCCTGGACGCCTGAAGACACACAGGCCTTTCTGCACCTCTCCAGCCCTAACCCATCCAGATCCGAACCATCAGTTTGTGGTGGAAGTGGATGCTTTCACTCTAGGAGTGGGTGCAGTATTATCCCAATGGAAGGGTGAACCCACCTTACTCCATCCATGCTCGTACTTCTCCAAGAAGATGTCCCCGGGTGGAGCGAAAAACAAAATTTGACCTCGGGAAACGCGAGTTACCTGGCCATCCAAAACTCGTGCGGAAGAGTAGGGCCCTGGTTGGAAAGGGCTCCCTCAAAATCCCTGCAAAGGCATAACTGATACAGAACCTCTTACTAGTGAAGCTACAAGTTCAATCTCCGCAAGCCCGATGGGCCTTACTTCTTCACACGTTTCCAATCACAGTAACATAGTGACCTCGGGGCACAAGAACCTCAAAGCAGAGTCTTTATTGCAACTTCATAAACCAGATCTCACCAGATAACCTGGAACCCATGCTCTCACCCCACCAGTTTTCGCTGTCCAATCCACCTCGGATGTGACTGACCCTAATCGGGCCTGCCAACTCTCACAGAACAGGGAGGTCCGGAAGGGGATTGTATGTACTACAAACTATACGTTTCTCCACCCTTTGGGATCATCCACACTTCTCCGGGATTGGGTACCCAGGCAGCCCAAAACCGAACCCTTCGCTCCTCCGGAACAGAACTGTGTGGCCCAGCATGGTCTCAGGATGTTTGCATACATCAAGGGTGTTCGGTCTGTGCATCACATCCACTCCACGCCGGTACCTGCGGAATATTGGTTTCATTACGATTTTAACACGACCCTGTCCCACTGGAACGATTGAGCCACTGATTTCCACCTTAACGATTCACTACCATATTTGTTGTGGGTGGACGATTCTCCAAAATGTAAAATGAATCCCCTTACGGGATGAGGCACTGCTTTGGAGGCAGCCGAAAAGCGCTCTTCCAGAAGGTATTTCGACCGATGGTCTCCCTGAAGATATCGTTTTTCAGCTAGAGGGCCCGAGTTCCTATCCAGGGTCTGGGGGGCTTTCTTACTGTCTGTCAGCCTTTCTCGTTATCATCCCCAAAAACCAATGACAAGACCGAACGCAGAGCTCCAGGAGATCGGGCGGTATCTCGAGCCTAACGGGTCATTGCCACCAGAACAGTTGGAGCCAGTATCTTCCATGGGCCGAAGTCGCACAAGAAATAATTGCAACAGGCAAACGAGGATTAACACAATTCCAGTGCTGTGGCTCTGATTCAACCCGCCATCTTCCCCTGGAAGCGCGAGCCCCGGGAAGTCCACGCGGTTGACTTCTGGTTTCGTGAGAGCGAGAGGGTATGGGACTCAGCACATGTCCATCTCCAGCGGGCAGTATGGAGACATAAAGACTATGCTGATGCCCATCGCGCAACCACGCCTGTGTACCAACCAGCTGACTGAGTTTGGCTCTCCACTCGGGATATTAGTCTCCGGCTGACCAGCAGGAAGCTGAGTCCCAGTTATGTCGGTCCTTTTTTTTTTCCCCAATTATGAGGCAAATTAATGGAGGTACACATATGTGCTCCAAACTCCAGACACTACGATTCTCACCCACCTTCCGTTGCCTTCGATAAACCATTCCTAATCATCTCCCTCCTTTTGCAGGCACGGATACTCCTCTTCCGAGGGCGGGAACCCATGATACATCTACAAGTCTCAAGAAATCCTAGACTCCGATGGGCGGGGGCACTGGCGCCGACCTCGTGGCTTATCCTGCTTCTCTTCGTCTCGAGGGGTTCGGTACGAGGAGGATCAGGGGGAAGATGATATTATGGATCGTCATCTTCCTCGACCCACCACAGTCACACCCCGATCGCAATTAGAATGCTTTCTCAAGGCTGGGTGATCCTGACAAAGATGGAGGAGTATGTGTGAACATTCAGCTTGCACACAGACTAAATTACATTTTTAATGTATCACATAGAAATAAAGTATTGAAATTAGTCGTAAGACTTCACATATTACATTTTCTTTTCAGTTTTGTATTTTAGTGTTTATATCATGTACATCGCATGCGTGAGCTTTATTGCAGGTATGTTTACCACATCCGAGAATTGTTTTTTTTGTGAAGAGTTCCAGTGTACAGAAGACCGGACAGAACAAACACACAGATATAAAAAAATAGAACCCGGTTCCAATAAGGAATATAACAATATATAAATGACAATGTATGGGCGGCATTACACTAGGGACAGTTTGTTGTACAGGTATGTATTTATGTGCAAAGTTGAGTGTAGTACATGAGTAGACTGTTAGATAACTAAGTGTCTAAATAGTGTGTGTTCCACAGTTATGTTAAGTTGTTCATGGAGGATTGCTGAGGGAAAGGAGAAGACGCCTGCCTGTGTCTCGGCGTTCGGTTCAGTGCTCTGTAGCGTCGACCAGTTGGCAACAGTTCAAAGAGGGAGTGTGTTGGATGTGAGGGGTCCAGAGTGATTCTCCAGCCCTTTTGCTCACTCTGGATAAAGTACAGTTCTTGGAGAGAAGGGAGGATTGTACCAATAATTCGCTCAGCAGTCCAGACTACCCTCTATAGTCTTCTGAGGTCAGATTTGGTAGATGAGCTGAACCAGACAGTTATAGAAGTACAGAGGACGGATTCAATGATGGCGGAGTAGAACCGTTTCAGCAGCTCCTGTGTCAGGTTGAATTTCCTCAGCTGGCGAAGGAAGTACAGCTTCTGCTGGGCCTTTTTAACAATGGAGTATATGTGAGTGTCCCATTTCAGGTCCTGAGAGATTGTGGTGACCAGGAAATAGAGGAACACTGCAGTCACAGTGTGTCCAATGTGGTGGTGGGGTGAGCTGAAGGAGGTTTCTCCTGAAGACCTATACGGCGGCAATCTCGCCCACAGTTTTGAGTTGTGGATATCCAAGTTGTGAGACTTGCAACGACAGCAGTGCTCGACCCTCAGGCCTGTAAGCAGCCTGGCACCATTCCTGAAGGAGGCCGATGATGGTAGTGTCATTTGCAAATTTCAGGAGCTTGACAGAGGAGTCTTTAGATGTGCAGTCGTTGGTGTTCAGGGAGAAGAGCAGTGGGGAGAGGACACAACACTGAGGGGTGCCAGTGCTGATTTTACGGGTGCTTGGATGTGTATTTCCCAGCCTTCACCGAGCTGATGCCTGTCCTCACATAAGTACCTGGTGTCTAGAGTTGCAGAAACATACCACTGCAGTCCAATGTGACGTCATGGTCCACAGACTGTTTGCTCTGTAGCAAAATGAAGAAAGGGATCAGCAAGGGTCAGTGGATGTCCTTCAGGTGGGGACAGCACAGTTGTTCAAAAGCCTCATGGACCACAGAGTTAGAGCCACGGTTTGTAGTCATTAAGTCATGTAATTTGGGTTTCTTGGGCAGGGGATGATGGGGGAGCGTTTGGAAGAATACGGGACTTCGGCACAGCTCCTGATCTGTTGAAGATCTGGGTGAGATGGGGGGCTAGCTGGTCAGCACCAGGATTCAGCACAGACTGTGGAACCAGCAGTATGAGACTGATGCTTTTTTCCTTTTGCTTCCGGAGATTGCGAACCTCCGGTCTTCAGATCTGAATGCCAGGTGTGGGGGAGAGGGGGTGTGTGGAGTCTGGATGGTTGTGTGGAGAGGGGCTCAGGGTGGTGTGGGTATGTTTTTCAAACTGCCGTAGACCTCGTTTATGTCTCGCCAGTTGTTGATTCAGTGCTGGGGGATGGTGTCTTGTATTTGGTGATTTCTTTTAGACTTTTCCACAATGATGCTGGATCACTGGAAGAGAATTTAATTTTTATTTTTTCAGAATAATTCCTCTTTCCCACTCTGATCTCCTTTTCCAGTGTGTATTAGCCTGTTTATACAATAAACTATCCCCCTTCCTGTGAGCATTCTTCTTTGGCGACGGAGATGTCGAGTTTTGAGTGAACCATGGTTTGCTTGTTGTAGTTGATGAATCCTGGTAGGAAGCACAGTCTTACAGAAGAAAACTGATTAAGATGTTACAGTCTTTTTGAGCTGTCCAGAGCGGTTCGCAGCTTCAAAACGCCTCCAATCCAGTGACGGTCAAAAAAGTTGTAACTTCTGCCTCTGCTTCATTAGTCCATGGTTTTACGCCGTCCTTAATACAGGTTAGCTGATTCAGTTATGCTGTGGGCCGGCTAATAAGATGAAAAATTGACCCGGGATCAAAGGCTCGACCGTGCGACGGACAGAGTGATATGTATTCTTTATTGTGGTGTAACAGTGATTCAATATATTTCTGTCTCTGGTGGGAAATGTGATGTGCTGTCTGTATTTTGGCAGTTAACGGGAAAGATTTGCTTATTAAAGTCCCCAAGAATGATTATAACACAGTCTGGGTGTTGTTGTTCTGTGTCTCTGATCTGATCAGCGAGTTTCTGTAAAACTGAGCTCACGTGCGCTTGCGGAGGAATGTACACACTGACGAGAATGAATGAGCAAAACCTCCCGCGGGCAGTAGAATGGCCTTACGTGTTGAAGAGCACTTCTAGATCTGAACAGCACATATTCTTTAACACAGTTACATCTGTACACCACCTCTAATTGATGTAAAAGCATGTCCCGCCGCCGCTCAATTTCCCCGTTGATTCTGCGTCGCAATCCACTCTAAACAGCTGAAAGCCGGCAGACTCAACGCGCTGTCCGGAACGGCGTCTTTCAGCCAGGTTTCCGTGAAACAAAGAGCAGCAGAGTTTGAAAAATCCTTAATCGTCCGGGAGAGCAGAAGAAGTTTGTCCATTTTGTTGGGTAGAGAACGGAGGTTCGCCAGATGGATGCTAGGCACCGGCGTTCTGAATCCGTGCTGCCTTAGCTTCACGAGCGCGCCGGCTCTCTTCCCCTGTCTGCGCTTCCTGAAGCGCTTGATCAGCGCCGCAGCTCCTCCGATTACAATGTCCAGCAAAACATCAGAATAGTTGAAAATCGGTGAAATATCGGGTGGTGTGTACTGCCGAATGTCCAGCAATTTGTCTCTGGTGAAACTGATTGCAGGGATTTAACTAAAGACAGGACAAACTAACAAAAACAACTGCAGAGCCGCACGGAGGCCAGCCATCAGCACTCGGCGCCGTCTATGGTTACTACAGACATGCATACATACATACATACATACAGCCTTGGGGAGCATAAGATATTTGTTTTAGGAACAGAAATAAAAGTGCACGAACCCCACATTTTTGGGCAGTTACTGAATTGCAGAGCAAAAAAAATGTAGGTCAGAACTTTTATAATTTAATTGATTGGATCATGAAATTGTGCATTACTTAACAGAACTGGGGCAGATGGATTATAAAAGAAAAATAAGAGAGCTTCTGAAAGTCAATTCAGAGGCGAACAAGATATTTCAGATACCGTTTTGTTTTTTTAAATAAGTCATTACTTTGTGATTTTTGAAAAAGTACAGTTTATATAGTATGAATGCAATCCAGATGTACTACATCTGTCATGTTGACAATCATCAAAGTGTCCATTGTACATTAACTTAAAAATCTCGCTGGAAGAGCAAGGTATCCTGGCCCCATACAGTATATCATATATATATTATATTTGAAATATGTTCAATAATACTTTACAAATGTTTTAAAACAAAAAATACAAATTAAGGAATAATCCAAACATACATATACAGTACATACATACAGCTTACATTAATTGTCAATCTAGTCTGATCTCTAGGCTATTCTATCCACATTTGCATTTAGCCTAAATGTAGGCCTCTGTAAGATTAGAAATGCATTTTCTTACCCTTGAAATACATTTTAAAATATATCTTGGATATGAATGCTAAAACAAAATATATTTTCTATTTCAAAAAATATATTTCGTTGAGCTTAACTGTTTAAATTATTAGCATTTATTAAAATATCATATTGTCCACAAAAAAAGATTTGTCATGCCATATGGGGGTACATTTGCCTATACTGTTTTATGAATTCTCTGAATTCAGACACACAACTATTTTCTCATACTATTTTCACCTATATAGTAGGGAAATGTGCAATTTCAGAAGTTTTTGGCACTATTGAATCATTCACTATAAAACTGGAACCCTTCTCCTCTCTGTCACTGGTCAAAAAATGTATAACCCTGCCCCAAATCCATGCCATGTTGCCAGAAACATACTCACTTCCTTACAGTTGTCTCTCCATGTTCAGCTAGTGTGAGAAAAAATACAACACTTCAGCTTTAAGATGAAATCTCTTTTTCGCTAAGAGCATAAATCTGAAAATAATTTCAAAAGCAAGGGTAATGTCCTTCACTTTCAGAGCTACTGCCATCCGCCACCACATGCTGTGCAGCCCTCAGCGGACCACGAGAAATGTTTTGAACAATATGGTGTCAAAAAGAATTCTGTTTCCCTCTACTGTCGGAACGAACATGAAATATGTGGGAAAAATAAATAACGTCTGCACAATGCCAACCCAGGGCAACACAAGAGAGTGATTGTGCTTCAAAGCCACAGGAATATACAGTATTAACAACAGTGATATTGCAACACCTCCATTACAATCCATAATACATGAATCATTACCACTGGTGACTTTTGCTATTCCATAAAATCCATCACAGAAGATTCAGAGAATAAAAACGCATTGCATGAACATTCATAGTCAGGGGGCCGTCGCTTTACCCCTCAGTTTGCCTGCCGCTCCTTTAATCAAGCCTGCCTTTTTTACGCCACCAAGGGGATCCAGGGGAATCAAATTATCATTATTCTGCAGGGATATGCTCAATAAACCTCGCTGACCCAAGATGGAGGCTACACAGTGCTGTGAAAGTAGACATATACAGACAAGCTTTTAAAATAGAAAAGTTACCAGACAGTGGATGACTTTGAGTTTGTGAATGCGCTCAATAGGTATTTTGAGTCATGTCTGTTTTCGAGACAAGATGACTGCATTTAAGCCATTGACTCCATCACATCTTATGAATATCAGCCTGGATTGCTTCACTACCCCGTCTTTATTGTTTATTATAAAACCATCAGACATTTCTTATAATCGTACAAATGTGCATTCAATTTAAAAGGCTGAGCCAGAAATAAGGCTCATAAAGGAGTTACAAAACGGAAGAATCCAAGGTCAGATCTCTAACTTCAGACATCTGCCAAGGTTCTGCTGAATAGATTCAAAGGTCTTTGAAGTGACTTCTGGCTTGTTCAGGCTACATGTCTCCGCTAAGGGCTTGTGAGCACAGGCTGTCTGCAGCAAAACAACCTGGAGAAGTGAAAGAAAATGACACTGGCCTCTGCTTTGTATCTCAAAGTCTGTCTGTGCTGTTTAGAAACATCCGATGACCAACATGAAGTCTTCTGAAATGCATGTCTGGAAAGCAAAATATTTGAGCGGAAGGGAACACGTGTGGTTTTATATAATAACGTTCTTAAAGGGTTAGTTCACCTTCAGAATAAAAATTTCCTGATAATTTACTCATCCCCATGTCATCCAAGATGTCCATGCCTTTCTTTACTCAGTCAATAAAGAAATTAAGGTTTTTAAGGAAAACATTCCAGGATTTTTCTCCATATAATGGACTTCAGTATTGGTCAACGGGCTGATTACGTAACGCAATAATTTGTGGACACGCATTGCAGAGCTAGTGCGAGAGAAGAAGGAAGAGAGAGAGGGAGACAGAGAAAAGAGGAGAAGGTGAGAGATGTGCCTTTGTTGTTTAACAAAAAGTTTATAATTTTATTATTTTTTTTTTTAGAAAAAATGACAGCGATTTTTCTCTAGCTAAAAGCACATTCATTGTAGGGATGGTGTAGAGCCCGCGAGTGTATTTGAAACGGGGAAATTTGGACCTTCAACTCGTTGGCCACCATTTAAGTCAATTATATGGAGAAAAATACTGGAATGTTTTCATCAGAGACCTTAATTTATTTGCAACTGAAGACAGAAAGACATGAACATATTGGATGACATGGGGGTGAGTAAATTATAAGGAAATGTTTATTCTGGATGTGAACTAATCCTTTAATGAAAAAGTTTGAAGGTGTCAAACCTCTGCAGGTGAGTCTTTTTTTCAGGGTAAATAAATGTCATAAATATTGTGTACGCTTTATTGCACCCTCTACAGCCCAGTAGATCTAATGAGAACAGTAATGTGACAAAGTTCCTCTGAGGTCTGTGATGGTGAAGAATTAGTTCATTATTAGATGCTTTTTTGCTTTAAAGTTGTCCTAAAATGGATAATCTAAGTGTTTTTGATAGTCTCTGCTTCGTAACAGGTAAGCCTTTAGAACACAAAGAACTGCTCTGAGTGCCGAAATGGGCCAGAGCGCTCAACATACACTCTTAAGAGTGTACACTCTAAGAGTGGATTGGGACCCTGCTCTTCCTCTGAATTGGGAAGAGCTAGAGTGGTGATGACTTGTGCTCTGAACGGAGTGGAGAGCACTTTAGGCACATAGCCGTGTCTTGGTTTGAGGACGACTCTACAGTTGTTAGGCCCAAACTCAAGGCATGAAGCACTGACTGACAGTGCTTGCAGGTCACTCACTTGCTTGACCGACACTAAAGCAAAAAGGAGGGCGGTCTTAAACAACAGGAGCCGCAAATCGTCCGACTAGAGCGGCTCAAAGGGAGGGCCGCTTAGAGCCCTGATGGCTATAGATAAGTACCAGGTCAGCACAGTATGAGGATGAGGTGGATTCAAAACACAAGGCCCCTGTGTTTTGGGACCCATTTTTTGCTCTGGCTGAGGATGCCAAATCTGTCCTCAATGTTATCGGCCAAGAGGCTGCCGATAGCAGTTGAATCAACTCGGAGAACCATGTCTGATTCCTCCAGAGTGGGGCCACCAGGAGGACTGAACATCGAACTTCCCTGATCCCTCTGATGACCTGATGAACCCGAGTTAGAGACATCTACTGTGACCACCTTCCTTCTGGAGGTCAGTCCCAACATGGCAGGCAAGGGTTTTTCAGATGCAGTGGTGGGTTACCCTGAAATAAAAATGTCCCAGGCGCCAAGTGTGGGACATGGACTTTGAGACATGGACTCCAATACTGGAGGGGCTGCATGTGAAGCAGGCCCAGAGGAATCAGAGAGGAGACGGCTGGCATGAGGCCCGAGCATCCTCTGGAAAGCCTAAGGGGACATGAATTTTCAGGGAGCGTTCCTGTGTAATCCATGCCCGCATCTGGGCAGAATCGATAACTGTCCCCAGAAAGACTACTTGTTGGCTGGGAGATCTTGGCTAAATTGATTCTCAACCCAAGCCACTCCAGGCGGCTGAGTTGCAGCAACCTGTGAGCAATGAGTTCCTGTTCTGATCTGGCTAAAACCAGCCAATTGTCAAGGTAATTCAAGATGCAGATTCCCATCTGCATCAGAGGGGAAAGAGTCACATCCTGTGATGGGAGGCTATCTGGATGTGAAAGTAAGCGGTCACATTTCCCCATTTAAAACCAGTTGGTGCCGCCCAGACAGTCGACACACTCACCATGCCCTTCAGCATCATGCGGGTGTTCCCTGTGCGATATTTGCAACACCATCGCTGGGAAATCTTCTCAGACATTAGTGGCGTCGAAATGAGAGTGAATGCTCCGATGGCTGCCCGAGGGCACAGGCCTTAAAGCGTCGCACGAAAGCAAACGAGGAGATGAGGACCATTTGTCAAACATTAGGGGACTGTAAATGGTGTCAGGGAGCCAAGACTTATGTCGCAAATCAGCTCCCCCAGACACCTTTTGGCGGAGTGCGAATAGTCACCTCTTATTTGCTAAGTGCTTTTGACAATACTGATTGTGCAAAGCAGCTGTGAAGGCCAACCCATGTGGTGTTGTGACCGACCTCACAAGTCAGCAACCGTAATGTTGGACAACTCAGGACTTCCAGAGTATCAGACGGTAAAGCGTACGCAATGGCAGAAACCATTTGAAAGGGAACTATACCTTTAAATAACAAGTTTTTAAAGAGATGAGACACCTTATTTGAGGCATACACTACAAGTGCGACGTTTAAGCACCGATCATTTTTAAAGCGAAGAGGGGGGAGGTGAATGCTACTGTACTCCCCGATAAAAATGCCAATGCAACAGATACCCGGAGAACTAAAAAGTACAGGGATGATACTCTCAGTAATATCGGGACAATGGCAAAACAAGCAAAACGAGTGACCGTAATTGAACCGAAATCTCGATTTGGCGATTCTTTATGAAATAAATACAGTATATGCACAGCGCCAGTAGTAAATGCTGCTCATCTCTGCAAGCGCTGTGAGTTTGAGTTGTTTATAATGTGCATCTGATTAAGCAACACACTCCAAACATCCTCTCAAACTTAATGAGAAGAAATGTTGTTGAGAACATTATAACATGATTTTACTCCACAACATCAATCAAGTGTTTGAAATATTTCGGAAATCTGATGTGGCTTCTTACTACAGAATAAAAATATATTCTATATTGCAATAAAGGCTATGTCGATTAGTACTGCATGATAAAATTACTTTATTATTATGAAAATATCGAAGTGGCGTGAAGAACACAGATAAACCATATATTGTCGTAGGCTTATTGTCTTCATGTTTAATCAATTCATACGTTTCTATCTTCTTTTATTCAGTCATTGTCACAGCTGGATGTCATGATGGAACATCATGTATTCTATTACTTCTGTGATGCATTTATGGAGTTTCTGCGCGAGGGCGCCCTCTGGCGTCCAGTATGAATGAGTTTAGCACTCAGTCCTATAAATAGGCCATAAATAGGAAAAATAATACTTTTCTCTAAAGAAAGTAAAGTAAAAATATGATAATCCACGTTTTTCTCCAGTGTAGAGAAGTGTACATGCATTTTTTTTTCTTTTTTCTTTCCCCACAGTGGATGTATAAAATGCTCATATTTCATATTAAAGACATAGAATCCATTTTTGATTTTACATACTTCCTGATAAAAATAAAGAAATTACTGTCAAAGATTTTTATCATAACAGTATCATATGATGTACAGTTATAGGCCTGTATGTTAACAAGTAACCCTGCAGTTTTCTGTAAAATAAAATTAGTATTGTTATTATCTTATTAATTTTTATCAAATTAATATATTGTTATTTTTTTGTTCATTTATTTTAAAAATCACATTTAAATCGCAATTGTAACCAGAAAAATTGCTATTAGATTTTCCCCCCAAATCGTGCAGCCCTATCTCATACACAGGGCTGCATAGAAATTGTCCAGTAAAATGCTCTTAAACAAAAATGTTCCTCATTAGATTACCAATAGCAAGCAGCATTACATTATACTTATTCCTTTAGCAGATGCTTTTATCCAAAGCTTCTTACAAATGAGGAACATCACAAGCAATTTTCAACATTTATATAACTCAATGTCTAGTATAAACTAGATTACCAATTTTGCCTTTTTGCTAGATTTCTAGCCCATTGGCTATTTAAAAAAGTCCTGCCCTTCAATATATCCCCACTAAACATAATTACAATAAGAGAAATAAATGATATTACACCATGCATTACAATACAAAAGTACTTTACACAATGCTCCACATAATATAGCATAATCAGCTTGTCAGTAAATGAACACGCATGTGACTGAGAAATCAATATGCTGCCTAGGGCTAGAAACAGTTGCTAAATCTTTTGGACCTAGTTCTCATGCTGTTTAACCTTCAGCAAGATTGCAGTGAATGGATTCCTGAATGATGGCACAAGGCCATATTGTAGCAATGGCTGCGGTAGATGCCTTCAGTCGAAAATATATCTGACCCAGTTATCTTTCCTGCTGTCACAACAACTGGCTTTTCAATGGTTTGGCCGCATTACCAACAGCCGCCAGTCAGGACGCAGCACAATGATGGCATGAATAGGTACGTACTCAAAATGATCCCTCATTCTAGCTACCTGCTTCTCTAAGAATCTAAAACACAGGCTAATATTGCTGTCTGAAATCCCAAAGAGGTGCAGGTCAGCACAGCTTTGATTTTGTGTGTACAGCAGTCCGGCGTTTATTTTATATCATACAACTCCCAGAGGAGATTAAAAGTCGACTCAACAAGATGAATGTCTCGACATTTCTTTATGATTCTTGATAAAGTAAGACTCTCACAATATTTGGACGTTAAAATTCCACTCAAGTGGATCTGGACTGCAGTTCAATACTAATGTCTGTGGAAACAAACAGGGCTGTTAAAGTCCTGTGGGTCGAATGGAATCCGAAAGTGACAAAAACAGGTAATTCAAAGCAATGTATATACAGTCACAGGCACCTAATTGCCCGGCGGGAAAAGTTTTGTGTTTACTCTGGAAAGAGCTTATTCTGCAGCTGTCTACAAAAATATAGAGATCGTAAATTATTATTTTTCATCATTATGACTTCATCATTTTCTTGCATTATAACTTCACTGAGCCTTACTAAAGTGTTGTGGAAGGAACAGTGGATTATTAATCATAATTGGACATTCTGTCCTGCAGTGGGTATTAAACTAAATATTTTTGGAAATTAGAACTTAATGGCAGCAGTTTCTGTAGAAACTGGCATGTCTGACATTTAGGGCTCAAATTGTGACCCTTCAAATCATGATATAACACATTATGTTAGCGTGATTCATTTTAAAAAATGCAATGGAAAGCACAGTTAATCAGGCCCCATGATTCATACATACACAAACTATATTAAATAAATATCTTAGGTCCTGTAACTGTGGGGTGGGGAGGGTTGGGGGTTAGTGCACAGGTCAGTTTTAATCAGCTTTTTGCCATTCTTGGTCTTGCAGTGTGACAAAGGAATTTAACTTACAAATACTCCATGTCATTTTTAAAATTAATATGAAGTCATAAAAACTGCGTGGATAATGATTTTAAAAGAATTAACTGAATGTTAGTTTTTACGTCGTTTTAGATGGAGTATAACATGGCACAACGCAGGGGATGTTAATTATTTTATGTAAACTACCCATTTCTATTGTTCATATTAAGAGTGGCCACAAGTATGAGCAATAATGTTGCTTACACTACTGGTCAAAAATTTTAATAATTATGATTTTTTAATGCATTAAAAATATTACAACGAGACCATGGCGTGAAAGACAGGAGAAATGTCTGCGTAAAATTCAGCTTTGCATCACAGGAATAAATTAATCTTAAAATATATTCAAACATATATATAAAAAAACAGATAAACATAAAAAGTAGTCATGATAATATCTAAACATGTATCCAAATTAAAATGTAATAACATTTATGCAATAGGGATTTCGCTTAGGTTGTCAAAATGTCTAGACATGGCCCTGGGTAGTGTAGGCCTATATTTTTGTAGTTTTCTAAGCAGTCAGACTTACTTGGTAAAAAAACACACACACACACACACACATTGTCATGCACAGTCATGCTCACCATTCATTTTCATTGTATGGAAAAACACAAGCTTCGACATTCTGCTATAGAGAACTCGATTTGTGTTCTACAAAACAAAAAGATAAACAAATATGACAGAATTTTAATTTTTGATTTTGCCATTTCTTTAAGAATAGTAAAAGCAATTAGAAAAATGCTTTTGTTTGACTTAATTAGCACTTGCAGAAAATTTTTTTTATTTAAGCTTCAACCATTCCTGACTCAATTACTGTGTGATTGATTCTAACATTGGAGTGATGTGACAGCATTACCTGAGGAGGTCTTACACATCTGCAGTCTTACAGCAGCTCACTTCTATTGTAATAGCACTCACATACTCATAAATAATCTTGATTAGACAGTGATGGGGGCGTAAGGGCACCCCTATCGAATTCATTACGTGTGGATCGACAGGTAAGACGAAAACCCTATTTAGGACTAAAACTAATCAAGCAAATGCACAAAATTAAAACACGATGATTAAATTTTAGAAAAGAGAGAAAGACTAAAAATGGATCACATGTGTGTGGAAATTGGTATATGTGCTCCACTGGGAAGAATTATGTCTAATGACAGATGAAAGGAAAGCTTGAGAAATTAAAATAGCATGCTGGGAAATGACTTAAAGGATGTAATAGTGATGATTTTGTGGAGACGATTCCCAGTGTCAGCTGGGTGACTTCACAACTACAAGTTCTAGACATGGCTGAAAATTCAACTAGTTCAGACCAGTTTATAGACATAGCAGGAAAAAAAACTAACATTTTATTTGTTTGCATCCTCAATGTGACCTTTTGCAACCTTTTGATCTAAAGTATTTTGATTAATACTTGAAATTAGTTTTGTAGACATATAAACTGTGCCCACATATGTATTTCATAATATCATTTTCATAATATTTTCTTTGCAAATAAAAAAATAAAAATGCTTACAAAACTACACATTTTTAACAAAAGAAAAGCAGTCAGTTAGTGCACAGGTCAGTTTTAAGTCCTGTTGAAATGATGCATGTCTCCATTTCTAAATTCATGCTGCTTGCATTATCATCAACTCTGCAAAAAAAAAAAAAATCTCACTTATAGTTTGTCAGTCTGTACGGTTTGTGCTTTGTGAATATAGGGCATTCCAGGTTCACCTTATTTCCACTTTTACTTAATTCTAGATACAGTATATGTATATTTGGCTGTTATATGTTTCTATTCAATACTGAGGATCCCGTCTCAGCCTCCAGCCTTCGAGTCCCAGACTCCACCTAGGCCCTCCAACCCATCGGCTCCGTCTAGGCTCCTTGCTTCCTCGTCTCCACCGTGGTCCGTCATCCCACTGGCTCCACCAGGCTCCCTCATCCCTCCGGCTCCACCTTGTCCCACTGGACCTTGTGTTTTCACCCTCTGACTCTCTGTCTGCTTGGCTCCACCTGGGTCTCCTCCTCTGGTTGCTCCGTCTCCATCGGTCATCCCCAAGGTGTTGTCTGCCAAGTTTCCACCATGGTTCCTCCCTCCCTCGACTCCGCCCTGGGGCCTCCTCCTGGTTGGTATCTGGACCAACATCTGGAACCTCCTGCTCCTGGCTTTCCCCTGGCTCCGCCCACCCTCCACTCCCCCATGGACTTATTTATCGAACTTGCTTTGGTTTTGCCCCTCTCCTGCTCCACGCTCTCCCCCAGAGCCCCCGCCCTCCCTCCTCAGTTGGTCTATGTATGGCGTGAGGCCTTCCCGGGAGGGGGCAAACTGTTACATGTATGCTTTGTTCCTGTCTCTGTTTTCCCTGTGACCTTGTTTTCCTTAGTTGTCTGATTAGTTATCCTGTTCACCTGATGCCTCACAAGCACACTCCTGAATTAACGAGTCCATCAGTTCCTTGTGTGCTCCATGTATTATAGCCTATTCCCCGCTGTCGCTGATCCATCCTCTCGTTATTGCCCATCTTTTATTTGCAATTGTTTGGTCATTTTTCATTTTTCAGAGTTTATTATTAAAATCTATATCCAGTTCTTATCGTGCTGAGTTTTTTACGTCATTTTTCATGCCAGTTTAACTGTAACAACGGGAGAAGGTTCATTTAGAAATTCTAAGTTGTTTAAATATAATTATTTCAATACATTTATTTTATTTCAAGTACACATGTCTTTTCATGTTTTAATTTTAGTTACGCGGATAGCCAACCCTACTGGTAAACCTAAAAAAAAAATACGCTTTCCTATACAAGTTCCCTATTTCTACGTGCCCTGTTAATCTGTTAGTATCTATTTTCTTTACTAATTTATTCCGCCCACAGTTTCTCTTTTCTTAAATTAATTTTGATTAATCCCACCTAACATTAAAATGTTAAATATATTTTTATATTGCAGTAATTTCACATTCGATTTTCAAATTAATGTAAAATAACAATGACTTTTATATTTTTAATATTTGTTTAATGGCACCGTTTTTATGACTGAAGACAAGTGTCACTGATACCAATACTACTGATGTCCCCTCGCGTCTCTTGTATTTTTGTTTTTTTGTCTTAATCTTTACGCACTGATTATAGCCATTTAACATTACAGTATAATTGAGAGCTATCGATTTTAACATTTATTAGACTACTTAAATAACTTCTAATTTAAGTGAACTTTAAACAATCTTCATATAAACCCATTATAATTAATGTCAGCTTTTTAGCTACCTGTGCCCTTCAGCAAGTAAGACATATACACAAATTGAAGTTATCATTCACTACATTCTAAATTAAATATAGATAAATACTTAAAGCTACAAAAGTTATTGATTTAATATTTTTTTCTTTTGTTCTTTGATTAACAAACATCACAGCAGCTGGTTATTAGGTTATTTTGGCTGCCGCTGCTGAACATGACCTCCTACCGCCGCACAACATGACACACATAAATCTCACAACTCTTTACCTTTTCTGGCATGCTTCAGGTCTTAATGTCTCTACTAATGAGCTGATGAGTTGAGTCGGGTGTGTTAGATGAGGGAGACAGAGCTGGGGTGATTTAGGACAGTTTTGAAACCACTGCATTTCAGAGACATTTTCTTCTTCAAATGTGACTCATATATAACAAATACTTACATACATGCACAGTTTTTAAACAATGCACGCGCAAATGCAGTGGTGCACGCTATATATAATTTAATATTAAAGCGCGTGCCACTGCATTTGTGTGTGCAATTCAAGAGCACGTGCTACGAGCACAGTATAACAGCTGAACGGACAGGAAAATTCATTTTTACTGACATATAGCCTGACAACGCTTCTGTCACCTGGAACCCTTTTCATGCTCTTTCTCGCCCCATAACCTGCTCCCATTTACGTTGTTACACACCCATGCTCTTGTAAGCAATGGGTAGACATGTCTACTTTGGGCTCTTCCATCCATGCTTCTGTCTGTCTCTTTGTTCGTTATTCCGCGGTCAGCGTAGCCAAAACCCAGTTCCATCCTTATCCAGATCAGATGGTCACTCAGCAGTCACCTGGATCCTGGCCCCCTGTCTGAGCTTGGTTTCTCCCAAGGTTTTTTTTTTTTTTTTTTTCCTTCCAGTTCGTTCCACTGATGGAGTTTTGGTCCTTGCCACCTGTCCCTTTGGCTTGCTTAGTTGGGCACATTTCTGGCAAACACTGTTCTGACTGCACGAACAGCTATTTGGACCCAGCGATACTGGTGTGCAACTTGAGACTTGGACCGACAGACTCCACACTCATTTATCTCCCTCACGCCGTGCGCCCATTTTCTAATCAACTGACTCACTGACTTTACTGAAAACTGACCTGATTTCTATTGTCTCCTTGCATTACTCCAGCACATGTTTTTTTTCCTGTTTGACACTGTAAACAGCTTACAATTTTGTACTGTGAACTCGTTTGCCTAGTACCTGCGCTGGCCTCGAAGAGCTCTTCATACCTGAAATCTGATTGGCTCGTAAGACGTTCTGTGTCTAACTAAAATATTCCAAGATGTCTCTTTTTCTTGTCAAGAGAAAGAGACAGAAGTAGCAGTTGTGAGTGGGTTGGCCAACCCTAGCTCCGCCCCTGCATTAATTGTGTTAAATATTTTTGAAATGCGTTAAACTGAAAAAAAAAAAAATCGCATGCAGCCCGGTCTCATGAAAATGCGTATAAATAGTACGCCAAATAAAAACGAAAACTCCTGGTATTGATACGCAAAAATGGACTTTGGCGTGCATATGATACGCATGTGTTTGGCGTGCATATAATACGCAGTTTTCACATGCATATGTTACGAAATTTGTTGGCATGCATATGACACGCAGTTTTCGCGTACATATGATACGCATCTACCTCACAACCCTAAACCTACCCATTGCGTAGCATATACACGCCGAAGTCCATTTTTGCGTATCAATGCCACGAGTTTTCGATTTTATTTGGCATACTATTTATACGCACTTTCATGAGATCGGGTTGATTAATGCGCTCATTTTGACAGCACTAGTATATATATAATTATATGTTTTTTCTTTTCTCTCTATTTTCTCTCTGTGTGAAGTAATTTGAAAGGCAAATGCAAACATTACACAGCCAACCTTTGTTACTGATCTCTGCAGTGGCTTGGGATGAAACACAGAACGGAGAGCATTTGTCTTGTGTCAAAGGGCTGTTACTGAGTAACTGTGGGGTTCCAACTGTTGTCTTGGCAGGGTGGTACTGCAGCCCCTCTTAAAGATGCATCATATTGATGGATGGCAGGTTATTTGCAACAACAAAGGACGGACTGCGAAGGAGAGAGAAACTAGTTTACTCTACGCGGCTCGCAGATCATTCTAGAAGATCTGCCAATAATACATGCCCTCCATCATTAGCTCAGGACGGATGAGAAGCACAGATGGTAAAGCCATGCTACCATATGTCCTTCCAGAGTACCCACCTGTCTGGACATACAGTGACACTGCGGCTTTAGATTACACTCAGATTAGCCATTAAGAGCATTTTCAGTTTCAGACAGAGCTCTATTGTGCATCAGTAATTGCGCTTTGTTGTTTTATAAAGTGAACTGAATTCATAATCCATCCTTTTGAATATGTAATCCAAGCTGTTATGTGCCGAACTGTTTGTACAACAATAAAAATGTGATTACATTAGAATTTTAAATGGCAGGCATTTTGCTGCAAAGACGGAAAGACAACAAAAGGCACAACAAAAGATGAACTCTGATAGAACTTTTCACATTATCACATAGATAGTATGTACTTCTCTCGCATTTATAATACATTTGCATTTTTAGCACATAACAGGAATATAAAGTGAAAGCTATTAGGTCAAATAAAAGAGAAGGGGCTTTTTTAATGCCCATCGAGCAGTCGGGTTGTCGAAACTCGGTCTCATGCATAAGAAACTGATTGTGTCACACAGAGGATCTGAAGCAATCTGTAATGATACTGTCACAAATATACAGTATGTTCAATACGCAGTAATCCCGCCGTGATTAATTGCACTGTTGCTTCGGTAGTAGTAAACTGCACATTATCAAGTTTTCAGTATTTTCGGACTCGACCTGACTGCACATTTTTAAGTATTCAATATTTTACTCATGAAATTTCCATTATTATGCTGAATACTGCAATTATTTTTAATGTAACTGTTGTGTGAGATTACAGTGCAGACACAAAGCAAAACTGTCCTTCCTCAGATTCTACATTTCATGATACAGCTTATTATCATTTCTCAGATATACTTACGGTTTAAATGTTTGGGGTAGGCAAGAGTTTTTAATGATTTTTGGAAAACAAATCTCTAATGCGGACCCATTATTTGATCATAAATACAGTAAAAGCAGTAATATTTTGAAATACAGTATTATTACAATTAAAATAACAGATTTCTATTCTAATATATTTTAAATTGTACTCATGTATTCTTGTGATGCTGCAGTATCTGAATTTCAGTATCATTACTCCAGACTTCAGTGTCACATGATCTTTCAGAAATCATTCTAATATGCTGATTTGCTGCTCAAGAAACATTTCTTATTATTATCATTGTTGAAAACAGTTGTGCAGCTTCATATGTTTGTGGAAACTGTTATTATTAACAATTACATGCATCCTTGCTGAATAAGTATTACTTATCTCTCATCCACAATCAATCAATAAATCGCTCTACCACTTTTACTGACCCTGTATATGTACAGAATTATAGAATACATGTGTTTGTTTTCTGTTAACTTTTCTTTACAAGTTTTTTTTTTTTCCATCGCGATTCAATTGAAGATAATTCGATCTATGGTTGTCACACAATAAAATAATCTACATCGTGAAATTCCTGAGAATGATAGCTTTCTTGTGATATATGACTTGACTTTTTTTTTGTGAAAAATATATAAAATACACATTGTTCGAAAATTGTTCGCAATGGTTAGGCGGAAATTAGTGTGTTGGACGAATACATTTCTAAGCTTAATTTACTGCTTTATGAATATAAAACCCAAAAGGAATGGTAAAGAATCTTTGTAAAGAAGACACTCCAAGCTATCAAATGAACCCATATATGGGCTGATAACATATAAGGAAGGCTATGTAAATGAAGCATAAACATTTTTAACGCGTATCCGGGTCCGCAGAGTTTAACTGAAAAATGAGTGTTTACTATTGTACTTTTGCATTAATCAGCCACATGTTTTTTTTCCTGTTTGACACGGTAAAGCGGTTTGGACCAATCGGGGATTGTATAAAGTGCTGTATAAATAAAGGTGACTTGACTCGTTTGACTAGTACCTGGCGCTGAGGCGAAGTTGGAGTGCATACCTGAAAATTTGATGTGGTCGTAAACACGTTCTATGTCTAAGTAAATGCCAAGATGTCTCTTTTTTTTCTTGTCAAGAAAAACGAGACAGAAGCAGCAGTTGTGAGTGGAATGGCCAATACTAGCTCCACCCCTGCGTTAATTGCGTTAAATATTCTTAATGTGTTAAACTGAAAAAAATAATTGCATGCAGCCCCGGCTCCTGAACTGCTATAATAGTAGGCCAATAAAAAACAAAACTCCTGTAATGATATGCAAAAATGGACAAAAATGGCACAATAGTGTCCTGTAAATTTAATTTTACTTAACATATTATTCCAAACCTGTATGGCTTTCTCTCTTCAGTAGAACACAAAATAAAATATTTTGGAAACAGCACAGAATAAAAGTGACCAATCAGAGTCTCACAGCATCATTGCACGAGTTCACACTAACATATAATGTGATTTAGCAATTAGTAGCATATTTGGCGTGCTCTCCGGAGGGAGGGCTCTGAGCTCGGGTTAAAGCCCGAACCCAGAGAACGCCCCAAAAAAAGTTAATGGCATGAGACAGCAGCCGGAGAGAAAACTAAGTAGCCCCCCAAAAATATGCGTGCCATGAAAAAAAGTAGGGTGTGCGAGGAGGCGGCAGGGCGACTGGGAGGGGTCGTGCGGTGCTTGAACGTGAGCTGCAACTCTCCGCGTCAGATGGCAAGCCCTACCTGTCGCCAAATGAGGAGCACGATGGACTCCCTCTTGCGCTGAATACGTGCGTGGTTTAAATGCGCGGATGGAGGGCCTCACATGACCCGCAGGGAGCTGCGGCTCTGCTGCACCCTCAAAACACTGTAAGGGAGAGCCCTGTCCGATGCGTAAAAAGCAAATGGGGCTCGAAACGATGGATGGAGGGCTCTCACTGCGACCGAAGGGAGTCGTGGCTCTGCTGCACCGGAAGGGAGAGCCCGGTCCAATGCTGAATAAGCCTTTAGTCTCGAAACGACGAATGGAGGCACTGCGGAAGCAGTATAAAATTAAGCGGGGTGTTGCGGCGGCAGTATCAAATTAGTATAATTTGATCAGTATCAAATGAGCAGGGCACTGCGAAGGCAGTATCAAATGAGCTGGGCACTTGCCGGCGACAGTATCCCAATGAGCCAAGTATTCGTCACAGTATCAAATGACAGGGCACGCAGCGGGCAGTCTCAAATTAAGCGGTAGCAACTGCGCGGCAGTATCAAATTAAGCAGGTTCACTGCGGCGGCAGTAGCACAGAGCAGGCCTGCGGCGGCAGTATCACCAGAGCCAGGCACGCGCGGCAGTATCAACAGAGATGGGCACTGCGGCGGCATATCACCGAGCAGGGCACTTTGCGTCGGACAGTACAACCGAGCAGGTCATGCGGCAGCAGTATCAACCGAGCATCACTGCGGCGCAGTATCAACTGAGCAGGGACTGCGGTGGCAGTATCAAATATTGAGCTGTGCACTGCAGCGGGCGGTACATCAAATGAGCATATTCAACTGCGGCGGAAGTATCAATGATCAGGGCTCGTTTGGATGGATCTGAAGGCCACGGAAAGGAAAATTATTACAGTACCAGTAGGAAATTGAGATCGTGATTGCTATGTTGCCAAGCGTACGCACTTTGTGCTTGTATTTCAGCTGCGGTAGCTGTAGGCCACTTGGCTTGTGAATATTCGGGAGGAAAAATGGCTGAAGAGCCTGTGTAGCCTGCACCGCTAGCAGAGGCAGCCTCACGCTAGTGTGCTACAGTAGCTGGAAACCACTGAAAATTACAAATTATTACGTACAGGATAAAGACTGAATGTGAGGGCATATTGTTGCAATCGTAAGCAGCCTTCGCGCTGTTCCAGATGCGTACTGTAGGCCACAGGGCTTGTGAATTCGGGGGAAAATGCTGCACCGCTTGCAGGCTTAGTGGTGGAAACTTTTCTTTTCAAGAGATTGTTCCTTTTCAGTTCCTTCAGTTCACCAACAAAATGATTCATTCAGTGACCATTTCTTCATATTACATAAAGAAACGCATCAGCTGGCGCAAAAAGTGCTTTCTGTTTCGTCTTAGTCAACGAACGTATCACTTAGAAAAAAAACTGTATTTGTTTTATATAATGTGTGCAATAATCGTCCTCATTAAATAAATAAAGTCATAATAAGTGTTTCAGATGACCAAAGCCAGGTTTTTCTTGCCTCTTTAACATAAGTGTTTGGTAATAGACCTTTAAACTTCATAAATCGGGGATTAAACGTGAGTTATGTTCTGTATGCTAAATATTCATATATAAAAGTTTATTTGCACAGTACCTATAACTGCGCTTTGCATCTGCTTTCTGCTGATTGCTGATCGAGATTGACATGCTTAATGGCCGACTGACCCGGCCAGTACACTCATTCATTTCGTTCACAAACAAGATATGTACCAGTTCATTCAACTCGTTCACGAACGAGATGTAGCAGTTCTGTCATTTCATTCACGAACGAGAAGATCTCTCAAGAAGAGATCTCAAGACTCAAAAGAAACTTGTTCAGTGAAGGGCGTATTCGTTCACAACATTCAACATATCACAATGTCCTTCACATCTCATACTCGATGGCTATTGGCTCCAGGTTTAGTCATTCTTTGACAGGATGAAAGAGTCCACAGGGCTACCCGGTTCACTGAACTGCGCATGTGCTGCCAATAGCGCCGCGCTGCTCTGGAGGGAGGAATTTCAGTGAACGAGAAATATGAGTCAATGGATTACGTGAACGATTCGTTCACCAAAAAGATTCGTTCAAAAAGAACGATTCATTCAGGAACGTAACAACACTAATGCCGAGTTCACACTGCACGATAGCAGCCCGATTTTTCACTCGCCAACAGGTTTTACGAAATCACCGACAAATGCCCGAAATCGGTGCTCGTTCACGCGAGTGACAATCACGCAGGGTGAATTATCAAAGACGCGATCACCGACACATCGCTGACGCCCACAAAATATTTGGCATGCTAAATATCTGGAGCTGTCGGCGATTCACAATCACGCTGTATGAAATGAGTTCCGACTGAAAAACATATCGGCGATGACCTACAGCCAATGAGAGACCAAGATACAGGGCAGAGGGAAGTTCGGGGCGGAGTTATAGACCAGAATATCAGTATTTTAATAGATATATGAAAAGCACAAACATTTGCTTGACCAGCCACAACATCATCATAACAGTTACTGCAAAATTATTTAACTCTCTTTGCAGAACACCTGTTCCCTGCATCTCCCTCCTGCATAATCAGTTTTTCTTTTTCTCCTTGTAGCCGGAAATCAGCTCACAGACAATTTGCGGGTTATATATTTTGTTTTTAAATAATTACAGTCTCGCTGGAGAACTTCAGTCTGACGCACGCGGGTTCTCGCGTTATTTCCTTATCACTTCTCGCATGTGTTTTGTTGTGAAACGTAGTTTGCGGACCAGACAGAGCTGTCGGCGCTTCTTCCAATTGTGAAGTCACGCAGTGTGAAACCCCCTGTCGCTGATCCATTGTGCAATGTGAACACAGCAGCGACTGAATGCTATCTCAGATAGTCACACAGTGTGAAAACAACGGCGATCCGACGAGTTTGAAAATCGTGCAGTATTAACTCGGCATAAGAGGCAGCCTCACGCTAGTGTGCTACGGTAGCTGGAGACCACTGAAAAGGAAGAGAGGTTAGAAGTAGCAGGAGAAATATGACAACTTTGACATCATAAAATTACGAAAATACATGCTTTTCCTCTTAACCACATGATTAGTAGTAAGTATTGAAACACCCTTTTAGGGCCCCCCCCAAAAACCACGGCCGCCCAACAGCTGGTAGAGAGGTGCCTATAGCAGAATGCCCAATGCATGCGAATTAGGTTGCTAGTTGTACTTGTTCAATAAAAATAACCAGTTATTTGTTGGTTTGCACCTATAAATTGTACACCGTTTAACTTATTTTCACGAAAATCAGATTTTTTCATCTTATCTGTCTATCAGAGTAAAATGTGTAATTTAAAATACAGGTAAAAAGCTAGTGAAAATGAATATAGAAAATTTGAGTAATTTCATTGCGTGTTCTACGCAGTTTTGCATCTTGGTTACAAAAAATGACATCAACATCCATAATGTCATCACGTCCTTTTACAACAAACGACCTACCTTTAGCGACTTTACTTAATATTGCAACAAGGCCTGCGGTGCTAGCGACTGCTACGTGAGCTGGAGTCCCGGCTGCATGTGGCGCAGCGGCCGGAAAAGCCTCGGTGAAAAGTTGAGCCGAAGCGGGAAGCGAATTAGGTTTTGCTGCAGCGAGAACTGGGGTGCAGCCCAGGCTCGTTTAAGACCTGCCGCTGCGACCCAAAGCTCGAGGAGAGCCGGGTCTTGTGCGGGACAATGATAGTGTCGAGTGGGCGAGTTCGAGGCTTTGCTCAATCTATTGGCCGCCTTGGCTGATTTGCAGGATGAAGAATAGATTGTACAGATCAGCTTTGTTTACCCTCCGTGAGAATGGTTCGTCGGGGAAGTAACAAAAAAAAAAAAAATCGGCGTTTGCTTCCGCCTTAAATACTATCCACTTTCCGATCGGAGGATATATTGGCATGGCCGAATGATACGAGGATGTCGGGGAAGTCTCGAAGCCGGTGGAGGCGAGGTTAAGCCTCGGAGTTATGGAGAGCGTGTGGCTGGTCGAGCAAAGCGATGGCCGCGATGAAGCTCGGCAGCGGTGACTGGCGGAAAATGAGTGAGCGGAGGGTACGAAAGATCCCCAGTACAGGTCTCGTCGTCGTACGGAAAAAGTTTAGTCTGTGATATAATGGCTCAAGGAGCAAAACCGAATGCTAGAAAACTTTCGTGGAACTGAGGTAAGTTGGCTGTATATACATACATATATACATATACTATATATATATATAACTATAATCATACATACATACATACATACATACATACATACATACATACACGCGTATGTGCTTGTTAAGGTGATTAGCTGACGAGCTCCACCTGGGCCAGACTGTGATTATCTGATCGTGCTCCTCCCGAACCTTGTTAATAAAACATCATATTGTAAGTAGAATTGTCACTAAATGTTTGTTTTGTAGATGTACACTCAACTTTAAACTCCATCAGTTTCAAAAGTAAACTTTTAGGCATCCATCCAAACACTGTTTGTTTTTCTGAAATGTTCAACATCACGACAGCTTCCCGTATTCCTCCAAACATCATTTCTAAAGTAATCGGGAGCCGTTTAGAGATTTGTTTGTCATGTTTATTTCTTTCTGCTGTCAAATGCACTTGAATTACTCCTTTAAGCTTGTGTACTGCATCTGGGTCCTTCTCACATGGATGCAAGCTTAGCACCAAAGCCTCCACCACTTACTCTGGATCTCCAAAGATGACTAAATTGTCCCCTTAAAAAGGACATTGGCCCACTCCATAATACACTCATCCCCCTCTGACACATTCCTCCGCTGAAATAGAGTGACTTGTTTTCAAATTGACTGTCACTCTGAGGTTCAGTCGATGGAGGTAATTGTTTCATTTGCTGTAGTTTCTAAGCTACTAAATCTGCGAAACCTGTCTTCTCCTTTTTCATGACTGCTCTTCTTCTGAGTTTGACAGGTGGAGCTTTGCAGTGCCTTCTGTGTCGTCTCTCACTTGAATCTTTGAAACATGCTTTAAACCATGAAATTGTCATGCAATTTTCACAAAATATAGGCTCTGTTCTCAAACCTATGAGCTGCCTTACAACATCCTGACTCATAAGTGGCTGATTTGGAACGCTCTACATCAGCTCAGTCTGACTGAAAGTTGGTGTAATAATTTGAATAAAGCAACTTTAAAAATTAGATGACATTTAGAACAACAGTATAGTTACTGGTTATGTATAGTAAACAAAAACAGCATTGATATGTTGTTTAAAGGGGTCATATGGTGCTTTTTTAAAGATCATTATTTTGTGTATTTAGTGTAACAGAATATGTTGACATGCTTTAATGTTCAAAAAACACATTATTTTTCAAATACTGTACACTATTGTAGGTCCTCTATGCCCCGCCTCTCTCAAACGCTTCGTTTTCTTCAAATTCCCTCCTTCCGACAAGTGCAGTCTGTTCTGATTGGCCAGCTGACCTAGTGCATTGTGAACACCGCAAGCACGCGTCGAAAATGTAATGCCCCTTACCATAATCACAAGCATCATCTTTCAAAATAAATGTAAAGACAGTAAATAATGTAATTAGTTTTAACATCAGTTCAGCCCGAAAGGGGAACAGAGTCTCCTGACAGACACAGTGATGAAGCTGGTATGTGTTTGCAGTACACAAGCCACGGTTAAGAAAAGCTGACTCCACTGTGATGTGACCCTGTCTGTCTCTCACGCGCGCACACACACACGATGTGCAAAACTCCACATTTGAACAGTCAATAGCAAATACTTAAACTAATAAACAGTAGCTGATTCAGAAGCGCCATTTTGTCATAGCAAAGTCAGAATTACCTTCTCTTCTAGGTTCACGAAATGGTCGTCTGCAATGCATTGCTGTTCTGTTGTAAGTATCTTAAAGATTCCTAAATGCATCGACTTTCGGAAGGCCAAATAAAGTGCTATTGCTTTAGACTAGAAACACACAGCGTCTCCCTGACAACACTAACTGCGGTTACTGAAACCACGCCTTCTTTTTGCTGCACATTTGGGCGCATTATGCAAATATTTCCAAATAGTGAGGTAGATATGTGGGGGCGACATGTGTTTGAACGAGCTGTTTTAGGGGGGCGTGGTTGACCTTTTATAAACTTTGATAAAGAATATCTCTTTGGTTTGAGACTTTAGTCTTTGCAACTTTACGGATCTTTTTTTATGCACCAAGAGCTTGTAACACTCCAGAGAGAAAGGAAAGCTTGAAATCGCATCATTTGACCCCTTTAAAAAAGGAATAGTTTTCCCCAAAAAAACTTCCATTAATTTACTCATCCTCAGGCCATTCAATATTTAGATGAGATTGTTTCTTTATGGGAACAGATGTGGGAAAATGTATCATTACATCACTTGCTCACCATTGAATCCTCTGCAGTGAATGGGTGCCGTCAGAATGAGTCCAAACAGTTGATAAAAACATCACAATAATCCACAACTGATTGACACAAGCCCAGTTTATCATTTAATGTCTTGTGAAGTGAAAGCTGCATGTCTGTAAGAAACAAACCCCTAAAATACGAGTTCATAATTCATAATTATGCTTTTTCCATCTGAATCAAGAGAGAAATATGCACAAGTCAAGCAGTGTTTATTATCGAAAATTTTATTATGGATTATGGAATGGTATTTTGGCCAGAAGTTAAAACCCCTTAATGATGGATTTGTTTCTTACAAACACACAGCTTTTAATTTCACAAGATTTTAACTGAGTGGACTGGAGTCATGTGGAATTACTTGTGGATTATTGTTTTGTTTTTATCAGCTGTTTGGACTCTCATTCTGACGGCACCCATTCACTGCAGAGGATCAATTGGTGAGCAAGTGATGTAATGCTATATTTCTCCAAATCTGTTCTGATGAAGAAACAAACTTGGATGTTTTTTGGGTCAACTATTTCTTTAATAAACTTGTTTTCCTTTTGAATTAAGTTGATTTATTTTTCCATTATTGGCAGATATTTTTGTTTTCTTGTTTTAAGTATAAACTCATTTAATTGTGATAAATTTAACATAAAACAAGACTTGTCTTATGTCATTTTTAATTTGTAAATGTTAAAAATATTGTCAAAAAATCACTTTTTGCACTTGCAATGGAAGCAAAAAGAAATGAACCTTCTATTTTTGTTAAAGTAATAATGAACAGTATTTGAGATATAATTTGTAAAAAATCATGGCCACCAGATGAATGAACATCTATTCTTCACCAACGTAATTCCTGTGTTTTTCAAGCCAATGTAATAACTTGATTGCTGGATGTTTGGCAGCAGAAGAAATTATTTTAAACTTTCTTGGTTGGGGATTGAAAACATACAAGCAACTCTGTACTATACGAGGCAAATACACGTCTGCATATCGGTAATACCAGACCTGCACCATTCACAAGCATATGTTAAGCTATATTAATGGTCACAGTGGAGGGGATTGGATTTCTTAAAATCCCTGTAACATCAATATCTCACTACCAGGGACATTTCTTTGCTCTATCCACTTATCCTTCCTTCCATCCACACATCCATGAAATTTTAATACTATTCCCATGACACGCATAAATCTAAATGATCCAATGGACATAAGGCCTGTGTATTAGCAGCCCATCTCGAGGTAGCGGAGTACTAGGTGTCATTTGCCTCTGCGCCTGTCTCTCTCTTGAGCCTCCTCTATAAAGCATTTCGCAAACATTTTTGATCACTCATCCATCTTGCAGGTGCAATGAGGACTAGTGATTTCACCGTTGATTACCTCTGGGGTTAGGTTTGATTGCTTAATGTTGAGTAAATAGCATGTGCCGTCTGACAAGATTATAACTAAAGGCTTTTCAGGACAATGTAAATAGAAGAATAATTACTACAGGGAGACGATGTGAGCCAGAGCTACTGGAAAAATAAAATTACTCCAAAATAAACCTCTTAACTGCAAAAAAACATAAAAATTGAGAAATGGCCTGCTCTAGAGACACTCAAGGTCACACATAACTCTAACGGATAAAGGGTGACTGTATACGTCAATGTAGATTTTGGCATGAGAGTATAAAAGCAAATTTATCAACAAAGGTCCTAATCATTGTCATCTAACTCTGCGGTTCTCAACTGACTTTGCTTCAGGATCCAGATTATCCAAGTGGCAATCCAACACAGCAGTGGTTTGGGAATGATCTGAAAAGTTAAAACAGGAAAAATAAATGATGACGTCATCATCGGCCAAAGGGCATTAGTCATTATCGTACTATAAATAACGTAGGCCTATATTTAATTTCTGAAATGCAGTATGGTCACCTTCAGTGTTGGGGAAAGTTACTTTTAAAAGTAATGCATTACAATATTGCGTTACTCCCTAAAAAGTACCTAATTGCATTTACTTCGTTACTTTTTATGGAAAGTAATGCTTTATATTACTTTTGCGTTACTTTCGCGTTACTTTTTAAATATAAGCAAGGCTTGATTGTTTTTAATATAAGAAGTTCTATTTATAGCAAATATAAAAGCCCTTTCACACCAAAAAGTGTAATGAATAAACCTCTGAAGCAAAAGTAATTTCACGTCTGTACAGTAGAACGCAGGAGAAGAAACACTGCTCAGCAATAAAAAAACAAAGCACATTATTGTTTAGTTTTATCTAAAGTCATTTTGCCTTTGTATGTTGAACTGGAATCATCAAAGGGCAGCAGCAAAGACATCATTAATAAAATGGATGAGATACATTGTGTTTATTTAACATATTTAATTATTGCAGGTTTGCGTCATATTCTGAGTTTGCATTTCACTGTTTTAGTTCATTTTGATGAATACTAAATCTGTTTTTTGCGAGTGGGATGAATTAATGCACATTCACATTTAGTCTAGAACTACAGTAACATTATGTTCACACAGCGCACACAACGCCTCTGTACTCCCGATTTCTCTCAACATGGGGACAGGAGTTGATCAATGAATGGGAAAACAATGTAACTGGCATTACTTTTTTGAAAAATTAACTCTGATATTTTCTTGTAAATTAAAAAAGTAATGCGTCACTTGACTAGTTACTTGAAAAAAGTAATCTGATTACGTAACTCGCGTTACTTGTAATGAGTTACCCCCAACACTGGTCACCTTATCCTTAATAGCGCTAGAAAGGCTATTTAAAAATATAAAAGACTGAGTTTAACAAAGAAATAAAGTTGGAAAAGAAGTAGGCCTAGCAAATCATCAGTCATCATTTAGATTTCACATAAACCCCATTTAGATACCACATGACAACTTATAGCATGAATGATATAACATCAAAGCATGAATGGAGGGCCCAATAATAAGCACAATTATTATAGGCTGAACAGAAAAACTGACTACTTTGGTTTCTAAATGTCTTTTGAATTTTCTTGGAAGCCATTAATTCCTTGCACAAAACACAGTGGTTGGCACAAACCATATTTATCCTTAATATTCCATATTTAAATGTATATATGCAATTTTATTACACCGTAAACCCTAATAAGTTAGCAGAACTCAAACAAAATTGAGGTAATCATTCACTTCTCTCTTTTAAAGGGGTCATATGATGCTGCTAAAAAGAACATTATTTGTTGTAATGAAATGTGTTTATGTGGTTTAAGGAAAAAAAACACACATTATTTTCCACATACTGTACATTATTGTTTCTCCTCTATGCCCCGCCTTTCTGAAACACGTCGATTTTTACAAAGCTCATCGGTCTGAAAAAGCGAGGTGTGCTGTGATTGGCCAGCTATCCAGTGCGTGATTGGCCGAATACCTCAAGCGTGTGACGGAACAATTGTTACCCCCTACCATGTTTTTGTATTGATGCCGCTGTCAGCCGGAAGCGATGATTCAAAAAACATGAAACCCATTTATAAAAAACTGAGGGCATTCGTTGTGATCCACTGGGGATCATGATAACAATGGATAAATGACTTTCTATACGGTCTGTTTTTACTGCTTGCGTTGCATCGCGTTGTACCCATTAAACCATGTCCTGCATTTGTGACTATCGTGGCCAGAAATTTACAAGACCAATCAGCCCTACTCTACACTTGCCCGGGATCTCTCAAAACACCTTCCTTTATAATTATATACTACTTCAATAAAATCTCTTTTATATACTATAAAATAACACTACTTACAGATATGAGTCAGAACAGCCGGCATTTTGTAAGCTTCACTCCTCACCAGGATCAGCGAAACGCTCTCTCCATTAATGTGCTGCACCATCTGAATATTTGGTTGACACTTCTGTTTCTGGCACAGTGTGTGTAGAATACAACTTAACCACTGATTCTCTATTGTCCATTCTTGGAAAGACCAAACAAAGATATCTTCGCTTGGCGACAACGAACACGCGTCACACACGCTGGCCTAATTCGGCAGTGCGGCGGCCTACATTGGAAAGCAGTCAGGTCTGGGGCTAGCGTTAGCCATCTTCCTGGAGGGTAAGAGTGATCAGAGTGGCGCGGGGGTCCTTTGATAGCAGACGGCGCTGCCGGGCGGGAACTGGTGCTCGTTTTCGTTCGACGAAGGCGCTCCTGCAAGGACATGGTGACGGACTACCTCGTCGTGGCTGGCTCTTCTTCCGCGCTTTCATCCAATCTCGTGTACCTGCGGAAAGCCCCGATTCCTGGCCGATCTCACATAGCGCGGTAATGGCTAGTATTTTTCCTTCAGGCAACCACTCTACGCCCAGGCTGCGAAGCAGATATCGTCTTCTTTTGGAAACCAAACAAAGTAGTTTCGCTTTCACAACTTAACACACAGCGCCTTCACGACATGGTTGTAGCGTCAACAATACTACAGTGAGAATAAAAGTTACGCCTTCTTTCTTTGCGTTACCATTTGGGCGGCGTTATGCAAATCTTCCCACATAGTGAGGTAGATATGTGGGGGCGTGTTAGAACGAGCCGCCTTAGGTAGGCGTGGCTGACTCTTAACTTTTATAAAGAATATCTCTTTGGATTTGAGACTTTAGTCTTTGCAACTTTACAGATCTTCTTTATGCACCAAGAGCTTGTAATACTCCAAAGAGAAAGGACAAATTGAAATCGCATCATATGACCCCTTTAAGTTATTAGAGCTTTACATTTTGATTTTGCACTACACAAGCATGTTAATTGCAATTAAATTGAAACATTTATTAAGCTAACATATTCAATTTGATTGCATAAACATCATATTAGCTCAAATCTTCTGTCGTTAACTGCTAGCTAGCAATGGCACAATTGCATGTGCTAATGTAACTAGCAGAAGGAGTGTATTCCTCTACATTTGCATGTTAGTCTTAAGGTTTATTTATTCAAGTTAATTTATTCTCCTTATATAGTCTGACACAAAGCATGTCAGGAACTACAAATCTGCTGCTCATTTAGTTTAAATTCAGCTTAATAAATGAATTTGTGTTTACATAACTTTTTTTTCTATGAAGTACAATGAACTTTCAGTAATAATTGAGTGAAATGAACTCATTTAATTTAATAAATTTGACTGTTTGGTTTTACAGTGTAAAAACAATGTGTGATTACTATATATGGTTTGTTGCATTAAGAATTGTTTTGTCTATCCTAGCAAAACAGATCCGTAACCCATTTTTAGGTCGTGACCCACCAGTTGAGAACCCGCTGATCCAACTCATCTTGTACATCCCACAGCGACAAAATAATCTGATTCAGCAGAAGTAATTTATTTAGTGATTTTTTTGTCCTCCAACAAAACGCCACATCTCATAATGACTCACCACTGCACATCGACAAACTTTCACAACATCTAATTTCCTCCAGTGGGTATCCAAGGCCCGTGCTAAAAGCTGCTCCCCTCTCAAGGTTTCAGCTGTAGTGACAAGGCAACCGAAAGCCTGCTGGGCACAGGGCCTACCCCAATGCGTATCGCATCAGATTCCACGCGAACACAATACTAACAAGTTGTCAACGGCGGATATTTACACTTTCGCTCAAACATAATTCATATTCCGGAGTGTCCTTGGAGGCAAGATATTGTATCTTCAAAAGGGGAAGGGAGTAGAGAGGGAGTAACTGAATTTGCCAGAGAAGAAAAGAAAGGGAATACACTGTCATCACTTAAAGTACTATTTCAGACCACAAGGACAGAAGTGCATTAAAAGTTGATGGGGTCAGTCACTATTCATTGAGAGAGAGGGAGAGAGAGAGAGAGAGAGAGAGCGCTACAGGGATGGTGTATTTTTGTAGAACAAAATATGGAAAAGGAATTGGCATTTTTGCACTTCTAGCTTCATCATCCTGAAGTCAGTGGAGTTTTTGAATGTTTTTATGGTTAAATGCATAAAATAAGGTCTTTGTTTGACACAAGCTCAGTATATTTCCATGTTTTTTCTTCAACGTTAAATACATCAGGAATACCCCCTTGTCAAGTTTCCTTTCAAAGGAATAATTCACCAAAAAAAAAAAATTGCTGAAAATACTCACCCTCAGGCAATCCAAGATGTAGATGAGTTTGTTTCTTCATTGGAGCAGATTTGGAGAAATGTAGCATTACATCACTTGCTCACCAATGGATCCACTGCAGTGAACAGGTGCCGTCAGAATGAGAGTCCAAACAGCTTAAAAAATGTCACAAGTAATCCACAAGTCTCCAGTCCAATTAACGTCTTGTAAAATGGAAAGTAATTCATTTTCAGATTTATTCCTTTAAAACTTTTACTTGTCTTAATAAATTAGGCTGCTAACATGTGGCTTAATGGGACTACACAGGGACATTTTGTAATCTCATCCACGGCTTTTATAGCCTCATTCTGTTTATTTTAGCACTCTTGCAAACTATTCTAACAAACTTTCAGGGAAAACATTTTTAAACAAAGAAGCATAGTGATGGTGACATCTTGCGACATAGCCTACATTTACTTTTTACTTCTGCTGATGGATATTTAGACTTCAAAATGTATACAAGTTGTGTTTAGTTGTGAAGATTATCATGATAAAATGTGTAATAGAGGTAACAGATAGAGCTTATGTTATGCAAAAATCCAAAAGTCAATGGGAAAATTCTATTCGGTTTTTGTCAAGAGTACCATGTGATATATTCCTGAAATATTCCCAAATAAATCAGAGGAAAAGTAAGGTTTCAATGTGACAGCGGAGATCCAAAACACCACAGTGTCTGTGTGAGTTCTCTTCCATATTAATACAGACTTTAGCATCCTGGTGTGAAAGAATGTTGAACATACAGCAAGGTACAGCATTTTACAATATGTATATAAAAAAAATTAAAATCTGGGTTATTTGCCAATTAAATGTCTTTATGCCACTTTTATGGCATGTAGTCTATTAGCACGGACAATAACTCTGATTTCTCAGTGTGTAAACACACAAAAACACATTTAAAGTAACACACTTTAAATGAAACCCTAGCATGCAATGGGACCGGAGGGTTTAAAAGAAGATATGCGAAAGTACTGGAAATGAATTATTATTTTAAAATAATCTTTGTTATTCAAGCTGTAAAGTTGTCTAATTGTCCTTTAGAGGTGGGAATATTTTTCCAAGTGGAGGAATGTCTGGTTTTGAGTTATTGATGTCATTTCTATAGGTGGAGCGTAATCAGTGCTTTATTACATCAGAGGACCTTTCTCAGGGGAGACAAATCTGTGTCCATGTAACATGATGGGATCTTAACAGGGAGACTGGAGGCTGTTCTATCTGATTAGAAGTCAATGGAGGAAATACCTTATTACCTTGAGTAAACTGCTTTTGTGTGCAGACAGTTTATCACATAATAAATTGATTGCCTTGCCTGATAATCTACAGCATATTTGCCAAGACATGCTCATTTTGGAGTGAGCATTAAATGTCTGCTATGAAAAAAAAACAGAAAAAAAAAGCTTTTTGTAAGTTGTCAATTTGTCATGAGTAAGCAGTAAACAGTAAAGCAGGGTTATTCAATTAGCTTTATTTGAGGGCTGGATTATCGAATTGAAAATTTGAAGGAGGCCAAGGCAAATTATTTTATCATTTATATAAAATTGTAAATTAAAGTGAAATGCATATTCAGTAGTAAAATTAACTAATATCACCAATAGTATCATCATCTATAAAAGTAAACATAGGGCTAGCTTGAAAAAAAAAAAAAAAGAAAAAAAAAATTTATATATATATATATATATATATATAGATAGATATATATATATATATTATATATTATATATATATATATACAGTTATATATAATAATTAATATATTTAATTTAAAAATTGACAACATATACTATATTTATATTGTCATAATTTCACATTGAACCTCCAAATCAACTCTTTCCCCGCCATTGACGAGTTATCTCGTCTTTTAGAAGAAAACCCTCCCCCGCCAAAGACGAGTTTATACAGATTTCCGTGTTTTCACTGTTATACACTATTACACATCTTCTGAACGAGTACAAAACCACCTGAACAAAAACACACGTGAACAGGACGTAGGAACTAGAGATCTCTTATGTAAACAGATGCATATAAAAAATAATGCGATCATCAGCAATAGACAGCCAATAAATTAAAACTGCATAATGTTAAGGAGTAAAATGTTGATCCAGGAAGTGATATATGTCTGTGCAAGCTTTGTGGTGTTGATGTAGTCCGATTCCTGGATGTTATGTTTTGTAATCTGTACTGACCTATTATCCAGATGTATTTTTTCACCTTTTTGCTCAAAATTATGCTTTTATGAAACCTACCTATATTCAGTGTTGATAAAAAAAGAGCTTTAAAGCTCGAATAAAAACTGATTTTTTTGTTTAAAAAGTGATAGGCGCTAGTCTTTATTTTTGGTGTATTGCATATTCAAATATTCATACAGCAAAATATACTGGAGGCCATCAAATTTTAGTGAAAATCATCAAAATCGCTGGCGGTGTCTGGCACTTTTTAAAAAAATGCTGGAGGGGAAAGAGTTTTAATGTAGAAACAACAGAAACATAGTAGGCTATATTTTGAATATGCGTTTAATGACATCTTTTTGCTAAGTAGCCTATTATTAACAAAGGCCAGTATTTTTGATACCAATACGTCTCTATTAAATGCATTTTCCCCTCAATTTTAGCCATTAATTATAGCCATTTAACGTAACAGTATAGTTTGAAAGTCTCCATACTTGCTGCGCGTTCTGCTGTACACATGCGCAGAGCCGCTTCAGACAACATGCCAGTAGCGCTTTAAAGGACAAAAAAACACACAATTCTCAAAATGCGCATTTGCCGAGTGACCTTGTAAACACGGTCTTAATGAAGCTTAACACACAAGCTGACTGCTGTCATAAGTGACAGCTCTGATTTACAAACATGTGAAAGGGAAGTCACTGGAGAGTCAGAGAATATCTCACATAACAGCTGTTATCACTGGCAAGACCCATAGCCTAGTTCACCTCTTCCTTTGACACTGGGCGATAATGTCAGCTTAACAGCAAGCGTAACATCCTGTATTACAATGTGGACATAAAGAAAAGGTCTATCAAAGGTACACGTTTATATGACAGAAAAATGATCTGGACATGGTAGACTGAATTTGCTAAATTGCTGGTCGTTTTGGCAATTTGAAAAGGGCAGTGATTTGCGTTTACTACTGAGATAGGAGCCTGGGCTATTGATGTGGAGATTGATTACTAAATAGAATAGGCCTACTTGTTTTTTAGTCTGTGCTTTTAGAAATATCTGCAGTCCTTCCAAGGTTAATATATTGCAGAGATTATAAAACTTAAAAATAGCAAGCATGGCATTATTAACCGTTGTTTGCAAAATTAGAATAATTGGCTTTATATTGTCATTGTACAAATAATAAAAATTTTTTTAATAAAATATAATTTATATAAATTGTTTTTATGTAGTATACCTTAAGAGGAAAATATAGATGGACATTTTGGACTTTATAACTCATTTAACCGCACACAAAAGCTCAGTTTCGGTCACTATATTTCCTTTGCTAATGGGTGGTAAAAAACCAGGGGTCACATGGACATACAAAAAAAAAACCCATCTCTCAAACATTTACAGCTATGCACTAAAGAGTGAAAGTGAAATTAGAGGTCATGCCACACTCTGCTGCTCTTCCTGTAATGGCGGTCGCCATTTTGAGAGTGTGGGCTGCACACTGCGCTCCAGAGTCCTCTCCGGTCCACGAGTCTGCTCCAGAGGCCTCTCCTGTCCATGAATCTGCCCCAGTGGCCTCTCCTGTCCACGAGTCCGCTCTTGAGGCCTCTCCTATCCACGAGTCTGTTCCAAGGGCCTTTCCTGTGCCTGAATCCGCTGCAGAACCTCTAGAGGTGGCGACATCCGCTGCAGAACCTCCTGAGGTGGTGGCGTCCGCTTCCAAACTCACTGCCTGCCCTGTCATGACCACGGAGGCCATTCACAAACTCACTGTCTGTCCTGTCATGGCCATGGAGGCCGTTCATGAACTCACTGTCTGTCCTGTCACGGCCAAGGAGGCCGCTCACAAACTCTTTGCTTGTCCTGTTATGGCCATGGAGGCCGTTCATGAACTCACTAGTTTATGTCCATGCCACGGCCAGGAAGCGTTCATGAAACTCACTGTCTGTCCTTCACGCAATGAGGGCATTTCAAGAACTCCTCTGCTTATCTCCGTCACATAAAGTGTCTGTCCCCTGTCGCTCTCTGCCTGCACCGCCATGGCTGCCTGTTCTGCCTGCTCCGCCATGGCTCCCTGCTCTGCCTGCTCCGCCATGGCTCCCCAGTCTGCCTGCCCCGCCATGGCTCCCTGCTCTGCCTGTTCCGCTTCACGGGCCTGGCCCTCCGTCCCTCCCCCAGTTCTGCCTCCACTCCACCACCCTCCTGGACTTTTTGGGTTTTGTTTGGGCGTCTGGAGCCGCCCTTAGAGGGGGGGAAATGTAATGTGGTGTTTGGGTTTTTTCATGTTCTTGTTTTCTATGTCTTTTATTTTGTAATTGTTTCCTGCTGTTAGTGTCATGCTTCCCTTGCCTCATGTCTCTCTGCCTTGTGTATGTGTCATGTTCTGATTGGTAGTCTTAGTCATGTGTCTTGTTTCCCATTGGTTTGTTCTTGTCATGTGACCCTCTTGTTTTCTATAAATAACTTCATGTTCCCATTGTGCCCTTGTCATGTATTGAATGTATTTAACCTGCTGTCAGTGAGTCTAGTCTGTTCATGCCACGTCGAGTCTGTTCATGTCAAGTCTGTTCATGTCAAGTCAAGTCTCGGATTATTGTTTGGATGTTTGGATCACTCTGTAAATAAACTGCACTTGGGTTCTCACTTACACTCGCCTTCAGTGGATGATTCGTTACAAGGTGACAGTAGATCGCAGTACACGTGCATTTAATCTGCTCTTTTTGTGGAAGTTCGTACTCAGGCATTTGGGGGGGAAAAGCCCCCCCCCGTGAAAGAAGTCGATCGCCTTTAGAAGTCAGTGTACCTTCACAATGACTTTAAAACTGTTATTCCAAGGTAAAAAAGTAGATACAATTGCTTTAAATAAACCTGAAAAGACTTCAGACTTGACTCAACAATAAGGACTCGTTAATATTTTAAACACAACTCGAGTCTTTTATCCTTAACTACTGATATCATAAATAAAGAACTTGGAATGTACTTATATTTTTCGCGATGGCGCCGAAGCTGATGGCTGCCTCCGTGGCGTGCGCCGCAGTTGTTTTTATATTTTTGTTAGTTTGTCCTGTCTTTAGTTATATCCCTGCAATCAGTTTCACCAGGGACGAATTGCTGAACATTTGGTAGTACACACCACCCAATATTTCACTGGTTTCCGATTATTCTGATGTTTTGCTGGACATTGTAGTCGGGGGAGCTGCGTCACTGATCAAGCGCTTCAGGACGCGCAGACGGGGGAAGCGAGCCAGCGCACTCGTGAAGCTCAGACAGCGTGGATTCAGAACGCCGTTGCCTAGCATCCATCTGGCGAACCTCCGCTCTCTAACCAACAAAACGGACAAACTCATTCTGCTCTCCCGGACGAATAAGGATTTTCAAACTCTGCTGCTCTGTGATTCACGGAAACCTGGCTGAAAGACGCCACTCCGGACAGCGCGTTGAGTCCTGAATCACAGGAATCACGCGGTGGCGGGACATGCTTTTACATCAGTGAGAGGTGGTGTACAGATGTAACTGTTTTAAAGAAGATGTGCTGTTCAGATCTACAAGCGCTTTTCATTTAACTGTAAGCCTTTCTACTCGCTGCTGGAGTTTTGCTCGTTCATTCTCGTGATTGTTTACATTCCTCCGCAAGCGCACGTGAGTTCCGCTTTACAGAAACTCGCTGATCATATCACAGACACAGAACACCACCCCCGGACTCTATTTTATCAGTCTCTGTACTTTAATAAAGCCACCTCTCTCCCGTGAAAATACAGACAGCACATCACATTCCGAAAAAAAAAAAAAAAAAAAAAAACAAAAAAAAAAAAAAAAAAAAAAAAAAAAAAAAAAAAAAAAAAAAAAAAAAAAAAAAAAAAAAAAAAAAAAAAAAAAAAAAAAAAAAGAAAAAAAAAAAAAAAAAAAAAAAAAAAAAAAAAAAAAAAAAAAAAAAAAAAAAAAAAAAAAAAAAAAAAAAAAAAAAAAAAAAAAAAAAAAAAAAAAAAAAAAAAAAAAAAAAAAAAAAAAAAAAAAAAAAAAAAAAAAAAAAACACCAGAAACAGTAATATAATGGATCACTGTTACACCACAATAAAGATTGCATATCACTCTGTTCCATGGGCAGCTTTGGGGCTCTCTGATCACTGTTTGGTTCATCTTATACCGACCTACAGGCAGAAACTGCAATCAGCTAAACCTGTATTAAGGACTGTAAAAGATGGACTAATGAAGCAGAGCAGGATTTAGAAGCTTGTTTTGACCTCACTGATTGGAGTGTTTTTGAAGCTGCTGCCACTGATCTGGATGAGCTCACAGAGACTGTAACATCCTACATTAGTTTCTGTGAAGACTTGTGCATTCCTACCAGGACTCATTTAATCTACAACAACGACAAACCATGGTTCACTGCAAAACTCAGACAGCTCCGTCAGGCCAAAGAAGATGCTCACAGGAAGGGGACAATGTATTGTATAAACAGGCTAAATACACACTGGAAAAGGAGATCAGAGTGGCAAAGATGAATTATTCTGAAAAATAAGGATTCAATTCTCTTCCAATGACTCAGCATCAGTGTGGAAAAGTCTAAAATAAATAACCAATTACAAGTCACCATCCCCCAGCACTGCGGAGAATCAACAACTGGCAGACGATCTGAATGATTTCTCCTGCAGGTTTGAAAAGACACCCCACACCCGCCCTGGACACCTCTCCACACAACCATTCACACCTCCAGCAACCCCCCTCTCCCCCACACCTGCAATTCAGATCAGTGAAGACGAGGTGCGCCAGGTCTTCCAGAAGCAGAAAAGGAAAAAAGCACCAGGCCCAGTTTGTGTTACACCAGCCTGTCTGAAATACTGTTCTGACCAGCTGGCCCCCATCTTCACATAGATCTTTAACAGATCACTGGAGCTGTGCGAAGTTCCTTCATGCTTCAAACGCTCCACCATCATCCCATCCAGGACATCCAAAATTACTGACTACAGGCCTGTGGCTCTAACGTCTGTTGTCATGAAGTCTTTTGAAAAACTGGTGCTGGCCCACCTGAAGGACATCACTGGACCCTTGCTGGATGCTCTTCAGTTTGCCTACAGAGCAAACAGGTCTGTGGACGATGCAGTCAACATGGGACTGCATTATGTTCTGCAACATCTAAACCAGTGAATCTCAACCTTTTGGCGTACCGTACCCCAGTCCAATTCAGAACCATCCTCGAGGACCCCCAGAACAAAATTGACTCGTATCATTTGTCTTTGTGAGGACCAAACGCAGTCAAGTATAATTCAAGTTAGCTGACCAGTTAACCAGTATTTGGCCATATCATCAGCTATAATGGAATTTTCTTTCATGGGAACATGTCAAAAACATTTATACAAAAATTCATACTTTATACGGACCCCCTGGCCTTATGTCAAGGACCACTAGGGATCCACGGACCCCTGGTTGAGAAACACTGATCTAGACAGACCAGGGGCTTATGTGAGGATCCTGTTCGTGGACTTCAGCTTGGCCTTTAACACCATCATCCCAAACCTCCTCCTGCCCAAACTAACTCAGCTCTCCGTTCCCACCTCCGTTTGTCAGTGGATCACCAGCTTCCTGACAGACAGGCAGCAGCTAGTGAGGCTGGGAAAATTCTCATCCAGCACTCGTACGATCAGCACTGGAGCTCCTCATGGTTGTGTTCTCTCCCCACTGCTCTTCTCCCTGACTGCACCTCTAAAGACCCCTCTGTCAATCTCCTTAAGTTTGCAGATGACACCACACTCATTGGCCTCATTCAGGACAGTGATTAGTCTGCTTACAGACAGGAGGTCGAGTAGCTGGCTGTCTGGTGCAGTCTCAACTTGGAGCTCAACACGCTCAAAAACTGTGGAGATGACTGTGGACTTCAGGAGGAACCCCCCTGCTCTCCCCCCACTCACCATCATGGACAGCACTGTAACAACAGTGGAGTCATTCAGGTTTCTGGGCACCACCATCTCTCAGGACCTGAAGTGGGAGTTCCACATAGATTCCATTGTTTAAAAGGCCCAGCAGAGTTGTACTTCCTTCGCCAGCTGAGGAAGTTCAACATGTCACAGGAACTGCTGAAACAGTTCTACTCCGCCATCATTGAATCTGTCCTCTGCACTTCTATAACTGTCTGGTTCAGCTCAGCTACCAAATCTGACCTCAGAAGACTACAGAGGGTAGTCCGGACTGCTGAGCAAATCATTGGTACAACCCTCCCTTCTCTCCAAGAACTGTACTCATCCAGAGTGAGCAAAAGGGCTGGCAAAATCACTCTGGACCCCTCACATCCAGTGCACTTCCTCTTTGAACTGTTGCCATCTGTCGATGCTACAGAGCACTGAGCACCCACAGAACGCCAGCACAGGAACACTTTCTTCCCTCAGGCAATCCATCTCATGAACCCTTAACAATAACTGTGGAACACACATTATTCATTCACTCATACACTTATTTATCTAAAACACATACTCAGTCTACATTTCAATTTGCACATAATATACCTGTACATACAGCTGTCTATTGTAATATACCTGTACATACAATTGTCGATTTAGATATTTTTATTCCTTATGTACTTGTTCTGTTTTTTATTTATTTTTATTTTTTACTATCTGTGTTTTTTTGTTCTGTCACTGTCTTTCTGTTACACTGTGGAAGCTTCTGTCACGAAAAATTCCTCGTATGTGTAAACATACCTGGCAATAAAGCTCATTCTGATTCTGATATGCTTTTACTATATCTGCGTCACGTATATGTAGATGAGACTCTTATCATAGTATTTGATGACGTATGTCCGCGAAATGCACGTACAGCTGTAGCATAGATTTTCATTGAGAGGAGGAGGATGTGGAGGGGGTAGTAATTAGAATCTCTGGATCGAGTTCACAGTAGGTGGAGGTAATGCGTGAAATTGGTGCAATCCCCCCAAAAAAGGGAAGAAGAAGAAGAAGAAAAATTGCGCATACATGTCAGAAGGGTATGAAACATGGCGGGAGGCTGGGAGCCTTCTTCAAAAGGTTTTTAAAGAAAACATTCCAGGATTTTTCTCCATATCTGGATTTTTCCTCAAAAACCTTAATTTCGTGGGGGGGGGGGGGCACGAAGAAGAAAAAGTAATGAACATCTTGGATGACATGGGGGGTGAGTAAATTATCAGGACATTTTT
The DNA here is from genome assembly GCA_018155175.1 of Sinocyclocheilus anophthalmus. NCBI lineage: Eukaryota > Metazoa > Chordata > Actinopteri > Cypriniformes > Cyprinidae > Sinocyclocheilus > Sinocyclocheilus anophthalmus. Next base: position 755,505 of record JADLZN010011772.1, read on the forward strand.
ATTCTGGAAGTGAACTATATCCTTTAAAGACTCAAGACTTGACTTTGGACTCCAGCTTGAAAGACTTTAGACTTTACTCGGACTTCAGATGAAAGGCTTGTGGAAATGTCTGATTGCAACAATGCTACGTTTACATGCAACCAAATAATCCGTTTGTAATTGGATTGACGGCTCAATCGGACTGAAAAACCTTGATGTAAACACCTTGATCGATCCGATAGAGCTCGATCAGAATTAAATTTCGATCGGATTGAAGGGGATGGTTTATTCCTTTTCTAATACGATTGAGAGTGCATGTAAACACTCGATCGGATTGAACCCCGAAACTGAAAGAACTACTAAACGTAGCCACTAGGCGCGGGAGGATTCTGTAGTTCTTACTTTCACACATTCAAATTTACCATGTTGATGATAAAAACGCGAGAACCAATGAGGTTTGTGTTCCGTTTTTTTTCTGAAGGGGATGGTTTATTCCTTTTCTAATACGATTGAGAGTGCATGTAAACACTCGATCGGATTGAACCCCGAAACTGAAAGAACTACTAAACGTAGCCACTAGGCGCGGGAGGATTCTGTAGTTCTTACTTTCACACATTCAAATTTACCATGTTGATGATAAAAACGCGAGAACCAATGAGGTTTGTGTTCCGTTTTTTTTCTGCCGCCTTCTCCTCATATGGTGTGCGCGTTCACTGTGCGTATCTGTATCACAGTATCAAACTTAAAGCATTGTGTGACTGATGCAAATAGGCCTTTTTGAGAGAATAACTGCTTTTATTTCGGTATGTTTTTCACACAGAGCCGTCTAATATGACTTCTGAAGATTGCTGGAATAACGCACACGAATCATAAGGACTACATCTGTGGTACTTTTATTCGCTTTTTGGTGCTTGACAGACACAAGTATTGTCTGTTCCCTCATCCACTTGTTTCGTGAATGAAAATCGACTTTGGTGAGTAAATTATAGGATTCAAATTTTCCATATTGATACTATTTTTATCACTTTTTAACATTTATTTGGATATTGCATATTAACATAATCCAAATGGTGCATGTGTTTTGTGCTATACAGAAAAGTAGGGCATCACTGCTCTACTTTTGTAAATGTGTTTGACTTTAATAGCTAGTTTTAAATCTACCACATGAAGCATATTTTCACAATGTTCAATTCTGATGCATAACCCCATTTATGTTACACTTTATAAATGCTAAATCCATTGAGCAAAACAGGAAAGTGGAAGCTTTTGTCATTTGGGTTGATTGCAAAGGTTATATGAGTTAATGTGTATGACCTTTAATTTCTCACAAATTAACATTTGGTGTCCTTTGAAATAATTATCTCCTCTTCAGTGTGACTTATATTTTGAAGTCATTGTTGATTTTAATCACTACAAATACAAAGTCTTCACACCAATCCTTCCAGCTCCGTAGAGGACACATTATACACCACTGAGCCACTCTAAACACCCCCTTTTTTACTTGCTCCTCATTTGTGGGCTCTTGAAGGTGTCTGCTCAGTGCTACCTGAGGTAGGAGTGGTCAGCCCTGGCAAATAGCCTCAGGCCAAAACAAGGCCTGCTAGGGTGAGCGACTCAGAATAGAATATGCTGCTCACTCAGCTTAATGCTTGCTCGCACCAGGACTTCTGAGCATTCCTCTTGGAACACAAGAGGAGTGAAATACAGATTCCGTATCGAATAGTAAGTCTAAATTTAGAGAACTGAGATTTTCTGCTGGGAGAATTCACCATTTTGTCATGTGGTGAAAATGTGAATTATCTTTGTAGACTGCGTTAAAATACAGCCAAATGCCTTTTAGAGAGGGCATGAAGTATTGTCAGAGAATCAAGATTATTCTAAAACCCTATGAAACAATGCATTAATTTAAATAAACAAAATATACATGTATATTGCAGTGTAAGACATTACAGAGTTGCAATGGTCATAGAAAATTGGCAAATTTTATTTCCAAGCCTGGAGAAAGAGTTATTAAATGAAAGTAAAAAGCCAAATTTTCCAGTTACATTTTAGTCTAGCTGGTGAAGCAGCATTGTCAAGCATGCCCAGTGAGACTTCTTAATAGAAAAGTCAAGGAAATGTCTATACACTCAAAAAAAAAATGCTGTGTTAAAAATAGGCCTGTGCAATTAAACGCATGCGATTGTCAAAACCGGCTTTACTGACGAGATGCGCATGACAATCACATGCGATTAATTGCACAGCTCTAGTTAAAAACAACCCAAAATGTTTAACCCAGCCTCCTGGGAAGTTTTATTTAACTCAACTATTGCTTAAAAATGTCTATATTTCTTGCTTAAAATGAACCCAAATAGGTTGGAAATTAACGTTTATTTAAATGTAATAAATAAATAAATAAATATTTTTTTTTTTACATTGCTTATTAATAAATCGTCACCTTTTGATTATCGCTGATGCCTCTAGCAATTATGTGTCTCATTTTTAATTTACAACCTATTTTTGGTTAATTTTAAGCCAGTCATACTTATTTTTAAACAATAGTTGAGCTAAATAAAACTACCCAGAAGGTTTGGTTAAACATTTAACCCAACCGCTGGGTCAAAACAATCCAGTCGCTGAGTTTGTCCATATTTCACCCAGCATTTTTTGTAGCATATTCAATATTATTGTATGTAGTGGCTCAGTTATTTAATCGACTGGAAATTGCTTTCTGTGAAAAATCTCTGTAAAGGGATTTCTAAGAAATGATATCCATTAGTAAAGAAAAGTCACGGCAATTAATGTGAAACCCTATAAGGTTGTCACATAAAATGTACTATGGTAACCACAGTTAACAAAATGCCATATTATTGTTTCCTATTAATTTCTTTCTTTTTATATGTAGCTATTACAGTGCTAATACCAATACCAGTTTTCATAGTTTTATTTTATGAACAAAAATAATTTACTGTGGTATTTCTGTGGAAATTATGATACCATAGTAAATCTCTGTGAGAGGGAACATTAGTAAGTCATCATTAGCTGATCCTTATTTATTGCCTAAAATAATGTCACTTACTGACATTTTAATAGGATTTGTGATGGTATTCCCGTGCAGAATTTGCCGAAGTTTGAACATATTGAAGATAAAAACCACATATTTTGTGATTATTTATGTGAAAAGGAGAATGAGCCTTAATAACCATCTAAATACTCAATTAGTTATGCAAATTGATGGGATGATTGTGTTGAATAGAACTTAATAAGCCACCGAAACAAAGAACTACTGAAAGCTTTCATTTCTCCCATGTGAAGAAATAATAAAGCCTTTCTGTGCCTTCGAATGCAATCAGTGAATAAATGATTTAAAAATAATTCTCTGAGACGCCCATTATGTGTTTTTGAATTTCAAAGTCAGTAATGCCTTTCCAGTAAATTAAATGATATACTATACAATTTTATATATAAAGAGACAGAGAGAAAGAAATGGTACAATGGTATTAAACTGAGATGTGCCAATTAGATGAACAGAATTCAATTAATTTGGAATCGTTAATAGACATAACAATTTCAAAGCTAATTATTGTAAATTATACACACTGAGTTAATCAAACAAATGAACTGTTGATTGGAAAGTGTCTGAATAATGTTCTGTCTCTACAGTTTAGTGCTTAATAAAAGTCAGATAGGAAGCCAGAGGTATCCGGAAACAACATACAAACTTCTATTTCTGCATTCGTTTTATAATTGATTATTGATTACTCATATTGAACACAGCCTAAATGATCTTTCTGATTATTGGTAATTGACCCTTCGCACGGAGCTTGGATTAATGTCGGTGGACTTGAACTTGAAAAATGGTGTGTATTGACGTCTTTTCGCGGTTGAATTATGACGTTCAATCAGGTTCATTTCATGCTATAACTAGTAAAGAGGAAGAGATAATTGGTTCACGTGCCGCTTGAACTGAGGCGCTACGTCAATCTGTAACGACACATTAAAGAGCCACAAAACTGTATTTATTGTTTGAATTTCTTAAAAAAAATGGCATTTTAATATCAGTGTCCTCTATTCTCACTGCGTGAGAACATGATGTGTGGTGTGAGAGCATCATGGCTTGTTGGACATAGCAACAGTAACTAAGAGGGGTGGGTCTTTAGTGAAGGGTCTATTGCTAAGGCATATGCATTTGAACAACTCCCAAATATTAAACGTCTGTGCGTAACTCCACACCGTTTGTGCTATGGATGTGAATGAGACCAAAAATCATTGAGGAGATATGTGCTTGAGTTTGTCTAAGTGATCAGTTAGACGTACTGCCTTAAGGGTGATACAACTGATTAAGAAATTGGAGGAACCAAAGTCATAGAGACCAGCATATTATAGCAGTGGACTCCTTTGACTTGGGCCAATAAGCAACCACCTAAAACACTGTAGCATTGTGACGGCAGGCATAGCAAGCAGTCTAGTAAATATTTAGTAATGCATCCTTGCTATTGTGCTTGAGCTGCTATTGTTTTACTGGCTGCAACACACTCGTGCTCATTCATGCGTTTATACACTCACACACATGCTAGACGGCTCACAGTTTTGTGTTCTGTTCTTGTGCTTCCTGTAGCCCTGTGGCACCATCGCTTCACTTCTCAGAGCTAGAGCAAGAAACTAGAATTATTTATTTAGCACACACCTCTCCTGTCATAGTTCATCTGCAGATAACAACATAAGTACAGCCCAGAGGCCTGTGCATCACTGCACAATAAGAACAACTCTGGAACCCTCCCCAAAAGGCAGAACGTTCATGATCATATGCTGTGTTAGTGAAAATAAATTAAGTGAAAATGTAGACTATTTCTTTAACTACTTGTTTCTCATGACTTAATATAATATTTTATAGTGTGTGTGTCTTATGAAAGATTGTTTTGCCACAGAATAAAAATAAATAAATAAAAGTGACTTCATCTTGCAATGCTGCAATTCAAAATTGTTTTTTTCTGATTGTGAACTTTTTTCTCACAATTGAAAGTTCTGAGTTTATACCGCATCTCACAATTGCTTTTTTTGTTTTTGTCTTTTGCAATTCTGAGAAAAATTTCTTACAATTGTGAAATGTTACATCAGAATTGTGAGATAAAAATACCTTTTTTATTCCATTGCAGAAACAAGCTTCTATATAGTTTGACTACCATACAAAGCAAAAAATTACATAATACGTAAAGTGATTATTTGTTTCTTGATTAATGTTTTCAAAATGAATTTGAATAATTGTAAGTAATGTAATAGAATTCACAACTGTTAGAGGAGATCCTCACATAGTAACATCACTGTTTCTTTGTGAATACATCACTCAATACATCAGCATGGCGCCGCAAATGGCAGCAAGGACGCTGAGCTCCGCAATTCTTCTATTGTTTTTGTTTGTTTGTTCTGTGTTTTGTCATTCTTCTTCTATAAGTTTTTACCAAAGACGAACTCCTTAACATTAAGCAGCACACCCCAGACAATATTTTTCCGGTTTTTGATTATTCGGACGTTTTGTTGGACATTCTAGTCGGAGGTAAAGCGGTGTTGTTCAAACGCGCGTGCAGACGCAGAAGAGGGAAACGCGCCGGCGCCCTGGTAAAGCTGGCTTTCGGACTGCGCTCCCAAGCATTCATCTCGCGAATGTCCGTTCCCTTCCTAACAAAACGGATGAACTTCTTCTCCTCACCCGCACCAACAAGGACTTTTCAAACTCTGCTGCACTGTGCTTCAGTGAAACCTGGCTGAGTGAAGCCATTCCGGACAACGCGCTTCATCTGCCGGGCTACCAGCTGTTCAGAGCGGATCGTTAACGGGGAAAACCAGAGGTGGTGGATTGTGTTTCTATATCAACGAAAGTTGGTGTTCAGATGTAACAACGCTGAAAAAGGTGTGCTGTCCTAATTTAGAGGCACTCATTATAAACTGTAAACCTTTCTACTCGCCACAGGAGTTTTCCCTCTTTCATTCTTGTGAATGTGTATGTGCCTCCGGACGCGTGCGTGAGCGCTGCGATGCAACAGCTTGCCGAACAAATAACTGAAATGGAGCAAGGGTACCCAGACTCTATTTTAATCATTATTGGAGACTTTAACAAATCAAATCTCTCCCGTTAACTGCCAAAATACAAGCAGCACATTACGTGTCCCACCATAGACAGCACTATTTTGGATCACTGTTACACAGCAATAAAGGATGCATATCACTCTGTCCCACGAGCAGCTTTGGGGCTCTCTGATCACTGTTTAGTTCATCTAATACCGACCTACAGGCAGAAACTGAAATAATCTAAACCTGTATTAAGGACTGTAAATAGATGGACTAATGAAGCAGAGCGGGATCTACAAACCTGTTTTGAATTCACTGATTGGAGTGTTTTTGAAGTTGCTGCCACCGATCTGGACGAGCTCACTGAGACTGTAACATCTTATATCAGTTTTTGTGAAGATATGTGCATTTCTACCAGGACATTCTTATAATTTAATAATGATAAACCGTGGTTTACTGGGAAACTCAAACAGCTTTGTCACGCCAAAGAGGATGCTTACAGAAGTGGGGATAAAATCTTGTATAACCAGGCCAAAACTACTCAGAAAAGCTGAGAAAATAGCTTTCAGCCAACGATCCGGCGTCAGTATGGTCTGGTCTGAGGAACATCACCTTGTACAAGACACCACCCTCACAGTCTGTGGAGAATCAACAACTGTCTGACGGTCTGAATGTGTTTTATTGCAGATTTGAAAAGGATAGTCTACCACCTCCCCCATCCGCTCTGATCTGCACTTCACACATTCACCTACCACCCCTGCAACCCCCCTCCCTCCCTCCCCCACCATTCAACCTGTGTTTAAGGTCTGTGTAGAGGATGTGAACCGGGTCTTCAGGAAGCAGAAATCTAGAAAAGCTTCTGGCCCAGATGGTGTTTCACCTGCCTGTTTAAAAGTCTGCGCTGACCAGCTGGCCCCCATCTTCACACAGATATTCAACAGATCATTGGATCTTTTTTCCCTGCTGCTTTAAATGCTCCACCATCATTCCGGTCCCCTAAAAGCCCAAAATCACTGGACTTAACGCCTACAGACCTGTCGCTCTCACATCTGTGGTCATGAAGCCACTTGAGAGACTGGTCCTGGCCCACCTGAAGGACATCACTGGACGCTCGCTGGATCCTCTTCAGTTTGCCTACAGAGCAAACAGGTCTGTGGATGATGCAGTCAACATGGGACTGCATTACATCCTGCAACACCTCGACAGACCTGGGAATTACGCAAGGATCCTATTTGTGGACTTCAGTTCGGCCTTCAAAACCATCATCCCAACACTCCTCCAGACCAAACAAACCCAGCTCTCTGTCCCTAGCTCTATCCGTCAATGGATCACCAACTTTCTGACAGACAGGCAGCAGCTAGTGAGGCTGGCCAAACTCACATCCAGGACTATCACCATCAGCACTGGCGCCCCACAGGTTTGTGTTCTCTCCCCACTGCTCTTCTCTTTGTATACAAATGACTGCACTTCAAAGTACCCCTCTGTCAAGCTCCTGAAGTTTCGCAGACGACACTACAGTCATCGGCCCCATCAAGGATGGAGACGAGTCTGCTTACATACAGGAGGTTAAAGAGCTGGCTGTCTGGTGCCGTCTTAACCACCTGGAGCTTAACACGCTCAAAACTGTGGAGATTATCGTGGACTTCAGAAAAACCCCCCTGCAACTCCCCCCACTCACCATCATGGACAGCACTGTTACTGCAGTGGAGTCGTTCAGGTTCCTGGGCACCACCATCTCTCAGGACGAGTGGGTCACTCACATAGACTCCATTGCAAAAAAGCCCCAGCAGAGGTTGTACTTCCTTCGCCAGCTGAGGAAATTCAAATTTCTGTTGCCTTCTGGTCGGCGCTACAGAGCACTGACCACCAGAACAGCCAGGCACAAGAACAGTTTTTTTCCCACAGACTATACTCAGTCTTAACAATTAATCTTTCATAATTATACATCGTCCATCACAACTAACATAGTATATTTATATTAAACTGTACACTTTGTAAATAACATATCTGCACATTTATAACATATATTTACATTTATTTAAACAATTACATTTTTTTTCTATACTTCTATTTCTGTATATAGTAGTACATTATTCAATTTTTCTATTTTTTTATTTTATTTTTTTTATTTATTTTTTTTATTTATGTCGTTTATATTACATCCCTACTGTGTTATTCCTATGTATGTCTACACTATCATGTATGTCTGCACTATGTTTGTACTTTCTTCTACACTGGAAGATCCTGTCGTCAAGTCAAATTCCTTGTGTGTGTAAACATACTTGGTAATAAAGCTCTTCTGATTCTGATTCTGATTCTGATTCTGATTCTTTCTCTGCATGGTCATGTTCAGATTGTTAAAATTCCAATAAAATAGCCAATAAGTGGCATATCAAAGGCAAATGTAGCAGTACAAGGACGATTCAGACTTTTAATCTTGGCACAATACTATGAAAAAATAAATAAATCAAAAGACAGGGAAAGAAAAGGCAAAACAAAAAATGAACAGAAATCTCAATCAACATGAAATCAAAATAGACCCCATTTACTGAAATACATATTGCTTGTATTTTGTTAAAACTCACAGCTGATATTACATCTAGTTTATCCATCACACTGGACATAACAGATCAAGTACATTGCATTGTGGGATACAGTACACACTGTGTGCTCTGCTCATATACTGAATCTGCATGCAGCACATAGTACATTCTGTACACTGCAGAAATAGTGGTATGCTATTCTGAAAATAACTTACGAGTACTCACAATTTTCAGTTTTCCAGATAAGCTTCCCTAGGTTAAGGAGTCAATTAATGTTATTCATTCAGCTTAATCAGGGTGCAACGCATAGAGAAAGAGAATCTTGTGTGTTTTTATGCAAAATAAATTGAAAATCATTTCAAGCATAAAAGATAATAAGAACTGCTATGGAGCATTGCATTATGTCTGTTCATTAAAATAAAACAATCAATTATATTTGATCATTACGTCTAATGTTTTCTCAGGTAAAACGTTTCAGTGTGTTGCACTCTAGTCCTTTAGATCTTAATCTGTATAAAAAAACCTAATTTGCGTTATTTTTAAATATTTAAACTCAATTACAATAACCATAATTTTCTGATTATTGTAATTTTCCTATTTACACTACCATTCAAAGGTTTGGGGTCAGGAAATTATTATTTGAAAGAAATTAATTCTGTTATTCAGCAAGGACACACTAAATTGATCAAAAGTAAAAGACGATGTTATGTGATATGATGTTAAAAATATTTCTGTTACAAAATAAATGTTGTGCTTTGCATCACAGGAATAAATTACATTACTATACAGTATATTGAAATATAAATTTTTCACAATTGTTGTTTTTACTGTATTTTTGATCAAACAAATGCAGGCTTGGTGAGCATAAGAGACCTCTTTCAAACAATAAAAAAACTTTTTATGTAATCAGCATAATTTTAACTACATGTTTTTTGCCCGGTCATTTTCTGCTGCACATAAACTTCTCGAATATTCTTAGGCATGAAAACACGTTTCTCCAAGTGAGATTTCGTAATTTGTGTTATCAAACTATGTCTATTAATACACTGCTTGACTTCTCAGATTTCCTTCAAATTAAGGAAGAAAATGTTAGTATTAACGTCTAATTTTCCTAACTGGCAGGTACACCCATATGTGTGTGAGATCTCAGCAACCCAATTAGAGAACACATCTGTTCCATTAGAGAATCTAGACGTCATCCATCAAATGTGTCATATTCATCTCACCTCCACTTTCCATACACATGCTGCACATTAGGCTCAACAAGATTGGCAATTTACTTCAACTACGTTTTAGTTCAGTCCCATATTAGAGGAGGGTTGGAATCGAAAGGGTTTATTCCTACCATCTGATACACACAAGTTATATGGACTACTTTATTTATTCTTTGTGTGTGTGTGTGTGTTTGTGTGTGTGTGTGCATTTCTGTCTTTATTTTATTATGACAGTCCCTAATCCCCATCCACTTTGTTGTAAAGAAGCAGATTAGACATTGTGCTAAACTTCTTTTTTTTAATCAACTGGGTTTTACTTTTTTTTAATTAATTTTTTTACATGATTTCACCAAATGCTATTGCTCAGGCAAGTCAAAAGAGTTGACATCCTAGTCTTTATGATATTCTGCTTCCTAGAGAGGGCTCTGACTTCTCCATTCGTTTTATCTCAATCTAATTTTTGGCCTGGTTTTCCACAACCACTGAGGAAGAAATCACCACTACCATATGATAAATTATGATATGAAATAAAATTTCTTTCTTCATAAATTCAAATAGCTAAAATGACAAAAAAATGATCCAGAGAAAAATATAATTTCTTCACATGAAAGGCACTCTGTGCTTGACTTGAACGTATTAATCTTTTGATAGTTTGAATTAATAGACAAAGTTTTGTTCTCCATTAGTAGAATACAATATAACAAGCCCTCTCTAATTACACACTACTAATGGTAATCCATTAGCATGCATCATGTGTATTCATTTCACACATTTACGGAAATCTAAATCCCTAGCAAGACAAATTGTGAAGACTTCCATAAAGCGTTCAGGCCTGGCCTTTATAGTTCTGAGAAAGCATCTGATGGGATGGATCAGTATTGGGCCGGAGTCAGCTGTCTGAAGACTACTTTCACACAGACAACCTTGAGATCAGCTGAGAGGGATTATTCGCTTTCAACTTTGAGTGCCATTATGGAAAAGGCTGGTCTTACCATATCTCATTCTCTTCCCAGAGGTTCATCTGCCATGCTATTTTCCATTTCTTTACAGGAAGACTTCTTCTGAATAAAATTGTAAACCACACAAGATTGAGTTTCACAGTGTCCTCCTCAAAGTGAGCTGTATGACGAAATCAGAATGGCTTAGTTTGGGAAATGTTTCTGTTTTTTTGTTTCAGGCCAGTGGCTTTTTCATGTCATTGAAACAATCTTCCATACACTCTTAAAAGGTACTAAGAGGGATTTCTCTCAGCGTTGCCATAAAATAACCATTTTTGGGTTTCCCAAAGAACCTTTCAGTGAATAGTTCTTCAAAGAACCATTTTTTCCCTTATTGTTAAGAACATTTTAAACCCTTTTCCATGATGATGAACCTTTTGTGGAATGTGAAGCTGCATGGATGTTTAACATTCTTCATGGAACAATCAGATGCATGCAGCATGCATGTTTGAGGGACGCTGAATTTTATCTAGATGTTTTCAGTGACCTCTATAATGAGCACATTCTCATTGCCACCTTACCTAACCACATACTATATTTGCAATGATGAATGTGCATAAAATAGCAGTATTTTTGATTTATCGTCAATTTGATGTTTCACATTCTTGTCACAGTGCAGTGTGCCACAGAATTATTGCCGTTGCTATGTTTAAAAAGGTAGGAGCAGCCATGCACCCCAGCGGTGGAAAATACTCGCATGGGTGTACTTGGCACACAATGGCCTTCTGCATGTGAAATAATTGACACTCAGCGAATGTTGTGTGTTGTGACTTCTTTCCCCAGCATGAGATATTGGTGTGCTGGTTTATCCCCACCAGACTGCACTTAAAAAAATATCCTGTTTACAAGCTGGCAGCTGTGGTTGTATCTGAAAAAAAAAATGTTAACACCATTGAAGTGGCACTAAAATGGATTTTGAGATGTGTATATGAGTATTGTGTGCGTTTGTGTGTGTATTTGTGTATGTATGTATTTATTTAACATGGTAATTATGCTTTTTATATTTTGAAATCTACTGATTATTGAGCACAGATGGAATCTGCAGACAAAAAAATAAAGTTTTGAGAAGAAAATCGGTGTAATTTATATGAACAAAGAGAGCTACATTCTTATTGCCAGCTGGAAGCTCTATCAAATTAGCCAACATATTTAATTATATTTAAATAATTAATTGAACAGGCAAGGCGCTGATGACGTGTAAAAATGTGTGACTGACTGGTGTCCAAAGCTTTTAGCAGGGTTCTGTGGCTGCAAATTCTGTGTGGGCCTGGTGATGCTGGTTAATACTAGCAGTAAAATGATTAAACATTGATTTAACATTCTTCACAATTGGCTTTTCCATGAACGATGGTTGATGAATATTTATAGACCAGTATAATTTATGTGCTATTATAGTGTCTATGCAAATTTTGAATTATCTTTAATTATTTATTTTATTTCAGTTTTAGTGTTAGTACTTTAAGAGCTTAAGCTTATTTCCATTTACAGAGTTACAGAAAAATGTTTTTTATAGTTTTAATTTTAGTTAACAATAACAACACTGATACATAAGTCTATACTATATACTGCATCTAAACACCCCAAAATTTAGGCTTTAAAAGTATTAGTGACTCTAAAATGATTTCAACTAAATGGTCTCTCAACTTAATTCCAGCTGAAGATAGGAACCGGTAAACACCAGCAATGGCTCAACCCTCTGTGTATTCTGTCAGGCTTGGGCAACCGTGCAACATGTTTAAGTATTACACCACAGTTTCCTTCCATCCCCAAACTATTAGTAGCCCTTTCTCAACTACAGTGCACGTTTAGAATATAATGATTCACTTGAGCGGCTGCCAGCCCCCCTCCCCAACACCTCTATGACCATCCCCCCCCCCATTTTCCTTTCTTCTCTCCCTCTCTTTCACACATGCACAAACCCTCATACACTGGATGCTTTTTAGAACTTGATCTTTAAAGATTGTCCAGAGGAACGAAATGACTCGGTCCATTGGTGGAAGGACATGGCCTGCTTTATTGACTGCTTAAAACATCTTTGGAGCATTTTCTCAACGCTGAGCTTCTGTATCTTGATGACACTGCTGTTGATGTCAAAGACATTTCCAGTAAGCCCATAAGCAGTATTTTCCCTGCTGAGTGACGATCAGAGCACAGTAGTCAGTGTATCTCTGACAAATTGAGATGGGAATCGTAAGGAACGAAGCTGGTTCCGACTCTTGATTTTTGATGACACATGAAGTCTCATAAGCTCTAAGTGCACATAATGTGGTACAGCTCTTGCTTTATGAGTTGGACACAGTAAAAGTAAAGATGGTGGACAGTGTGATGCAGTAAGCAAGTCAAGAATACATTTTTGAGTCATTATATTCAATGGAAAAACTGATGAGAGCAGAGTGATTTGAAACAGATTTTTAGACCTATTAATTAAAAAGAATCAGCTCATAGAAGTCAAGTAATTTATTATTATTATTGTTTTTTTTACAATACACATCGTTTCAAAGCAGCATTACCAAAAATCATAATCTTAATGTTTATAATAATGTCTTTAGGGATGTCACTAATTATTATTTTGGTTGAATAATCGGTTGATTATTCTGACGATTAATCAAGTAATCGGATAATTTTTTGTGGTAATAAAAATAGAGCTAAGCTAACAATAGACTTTAAAATGACTTAAAATACATATATTAGCAATGAGGCAATAATAATTTGTAGCGAATCAGCTCATGGGAAATATGAATAATTAACCATAACTAGTTATAATTAACTATTCATATTTTAGATCCACTGTAGATATTTAGCTGACCTCTTAGGGTCAACTGTCTTGTTAATTCTAAGACGTTAATTTCCTGGTTATGGGAAATAATTTTCTTACTGTACAATTCTATAAGTTTGTAACGTAAATCTGCATGATTATTGACTCCGGTTATGAGTAAACAATGAACACGTCAAGTGTGATACAAGTAAGGTTTTATTAACTACATAAACACTTAAACTAGTCTAACATACTACATAAACACATTAAGCCGGTCTAACATACACATACACACACACACACACATACAGTTGGTATAGGAAAGGGTTAAAGTTTAACTCCGCATAGAAAGAGGCATAAAGAATGGATTTTATGGAACACTTTGCATGTATATTCAACAGATCAAAGCCTTCAGGGATACGTCAGATTCTGAGTTCAAACACACCTTTGTAAAAAGGTTCAAATGATACTTAATGTATCAATTAATAAGACTAAGTTTGATATATGTAGCGAGTTCTCGGCGGTCTGAAGACAGTTCCTGTGCAAATCTGAAAAGTTCGTAGATCTTTGCTGAATTCGGGTCCGATGCAAAGAACCAGGTGAGTCAGTGTCACTGATGAATGGAAAGGAATCTAGGCCGAAGGAGACAGGCCTGGCACAGATGCTTGGAAAATCTGAAGCGTTTCACATCTGCATCTTTGCTTCTGACGAACCAACGATGTGGCGGGGTAACAGGGGTGTCAGCTTAAGGTCTGAGAAGATTCACGCCTCTCAAGATTGGCTTGTCCAGTGAGAAAGGCCGGAATCCCAAGTGGGTGTTTTGAGATCCTGTGGAGTTTATGGCTTTTTGTGTGGAAACATGGTACTTTAGTGTCTGGAACTTTGATTGAAAATACTAAATGTTCTCAGGGCACTAATATATTGCCTTCGTACCAACAAATAATATACATTCTTTTTTAGATCATCAGAAGGCGAATTCATCGATACTAAACAAGCTATATGTAAGGTAATATGAATGAGTGGTTTATCGTAAGCAAGAATAAAAATAGTCTATAATACAACAAATTAATACAAAACAGCAATAATACACACAATGGCCTGAAGAAAATGTGTGTTCATTCAAAGAAAGGTTTCCTATGAATTAATTAGAGAACAGACCATTTCTCTGTGTGTGTTTGTACACATTGTAGTTCTGGAGGACAAGCAGATGAGGGTCGGCTCGCATTCCACAAGGTTGTAAATGTATCGGGTGTCAGGGTTACCATGGAACCTGGGGCCTGTTCGGCTTCCTGGGGTGTTTCAGAGTATTTGTTAAATATAGCTAACCAAAATATATATTGTGTGTTTGATTGATCCAGACGCTACAAAATCCCCCTTTTCAGACGATGTTGTCCGTAGAATAGACAACAACGAACGATGTCAAAGGTGCAGAACAATCGAACAAACACCTGCCACTCACGGCTGGGAGCCAGTGGTGGCCTTTTGGCTGTTGGTGCCGTGGTGGATGCTGTCATGTGGTGTGCTGTGGTGATGTAGGCTGTTGCAAGGTGTGGGTCCTCGAGCTTATGGAGCAGGTGTCGAGGCTGTGTTACCTGTCATCCTGAAGTGAGTTAGTCGGGGTAGGATGTTTTTGTTGATGCTGTTAGCAAGTAGGCTATCTGTGGTACCCACGATATGGAACAGCCGGGTTAGACTCTCACTAGTGAGAGTGTTGCAGAGTTTGGTTTGTGTTGGTGTGTGTGGTGTGTCGTGTTGATGGTTGTGTTGCTGGTGGTTCCAGGGATTGCAGGTAATTTTTATGGAGATTTTGTAGTGTGCAGAGATTTTCAGACTGACCTAGTGATGATGGCTGGAGAGCAGCAGGTGGTTGTTAGCTCCCTGTTCTGCCCGAACGTCACTAGAAATCTGAGGTTTGCGGTGTCGCTTGGCTCTTGTGGCGGCACCGACTTGAGCTTGCATGAGTTGTGTTGGTAGAGCTTTCGCTGCTGGGCATGTGGGCCCGCTGCTCAATCCAACGTGGTCTGGCTGCTTCTAGGGGTGTCGACCGGTTTCAAGGGATGCTCCTCCCTTGGAGGGGTCCGATGCTGTGTTGCGTCAGGCAAGGAGCCAGAAGTTTGTCCTTCTCAGTACTCCCTAGTTGAGTTTTGTTCAAGGAGCTCTATTGCGAGTGTCAGCAGCTCCTGTAACACAGAAGTAGGCGTGTCCAGCTGTCCTTGTGTAGCATCCGTTCAGCACCCGTGTGGAGGAGGATGTTGTGGTGGACTTCTGTTTATCACCGTGTCTCAACTGGAGACTAAACAGACATGGAGCGTTCACGACTCCTTCATTCTCCACAACCAGCTTCAGTCGCTCTCAGCTGCATCTGCTCTGCTTTGTGTGCTTCATACAAGACTATATGTGTGCTTTATCATTCAATTATGATTTTATTAAAATTCAGTCAATTGTGGCTTTATGTCTTTGTGTGTCATTTGTGTTTCAGCTCTTTCATTGGATCAGAGCTTTAGCTCACATTTGATCAATAAACTTCACTCCGTGAACCATGAAAACACCTGCAGATTCATGATGAAACAAGAACATGCGGTCAAATTCTGAACCTCACAGATAAAACTGTAGATAACTTTAATAAGATAAAGTGTTGTAGATTTAAGTATTTATTGTGTTAAAAACTACCATGCACGGCTTTTTCGTTAATTCACTCTTTATAAAATATGCTTATTGAGTTGGAGTGCTAGTGTTTGAGCAGATAGACAGCAGTCAGTGCAGTCACTGTGATTCTGACTGACCGAGGTTTTTGTACGATTCTTTATCACTGTGTGAACACACCACCACTGTGGCGACTCTGACAGTAATAATGTGCAGCATCTTCAGTCTGGACTCCACTGATGGTGAGAGTGAAATCACTGTTAGATCCACTGCCACTGAATCTAGATGGAGTTCCTGACTGGAGGGTGTTTATTCTATATATGAGGAGTTTAGGAGCTTCTCCAGGTTTCTGTAAGTACCAGCTAAGAAAATGATTTCCATTATTACAGCAGTCTGGATCTCTGTTAAACGTACAGGTTACAGTGACTGATCGTCCAGTCTGAGCGAGCGGCACTGAGGGAGTTTGAGTCACTGTCACCTGCCCAATAGATTCTGTCAAATGAGAAAGATTAGAAATCATAAACACTTTTACAAACATATATCTTCACACCACTCATGAAAACAACAAGTAAACTTATCTTTACTGACACAAACCTCGACATAATGCTGCCAGCGTCCAGATCAATATGGGGATGAAAGTCATTTTTGTTGGTTGTAGGTACACTTCTAGTGAAAAGCAGCTGTTGATCATGTTTGATGTGTGACAGAGTTATAAACACATGCAGAGCACTGAAGCGTGTGTCGCTCATGTAAAAAACACTCTCTATGCAAACACTGCAGTAGTGAACAGTTTGAAGTTAGTTTTATGTGCTTCTTCACTGAACAGGAAAATAAACTGAGGTCACTGGAAACTTCACTGACAGGTGTGCTTTTGTGTTTGCTATATAACTGATTGTTAGAAAAACAATCCTGTATTGTGAAGATCCAGACATGCTTAACCCTCCTTTCTCCCTCTCTCTCATTCTTATATATACAACGCGTTCTCTCTGAATCCCCCCTTCTGTATCCATTTCTCTCTCTTGTATTATGTTTTAATATCTCTTACTCATATGCGAGGTATGTATGCTTAAATGTTTACATTAGCTTCTCTTGATTTAAAGGCCAAATTAATGACATGAATGTTAGGACTATAAGGGTAAAGGAGTTCGTGATGAAACCGTGAAGACAGTTCAGCATTCTTCGCAAAACTCTATTCCTAATATGTCCATGTTTTTATGTACATGTGACCATTTTATATAAACACATATTCTTGGCCAAAGATCCTATATGTATGTTATTCATATCCTCATTGGTTAAGAGAATGAAACTCCCCTCGACATATGCCTATATAATATATTTGTATCTATGAATAAAGTTGAAGTATTGAGAATACAATTTGATATGTGTGTTTTCTTGCTTCCCGGCCGTATTTACTCTTTAAGGAACTGAGAATTCTTCAAGGTGGCAAAGAAAATTTACTGAGGGACCAAATTGTTATTCTTTATTAACAACGGATCATATTTTTTTTTTAAATGAAACTCCTAATATCTGAACCAAGCAAACATAGTTTCATATGAAAGGCACAGACTGATTCAATAATTCATGACAGTATATTCATAATATGAGTGTGTGCTTGTGTAGGACCTTAAAGTGATTTCTAAGGGTTCCACACAAGCTGTAAGAACTAAAAGTACTCTATCACTTGTGAAGTCAAACTAACTAACTACTTGTAATGATTGTGTGCGGGGGATTGGGGAAGTTAGGCAATGTGATGTAGGGACTATTTTACACCAGGGTTACACCTCTATCTTTCTGAGAAAGATATTAACCACAGGTGTGTCTTTTTACAGTACAGTTTATTAACACCATACTGGGGCATTAGGACCCACTCAGAGCACAGGATGAGCGCCACCTGCTGGCCTCACTAACACCTCTCCAACAGCAACCTAGTTTTCCCAGGAAGTCTCCCATCCAGATAATGACCAGGCTCAACCCTGCTTAGCTTCGGGTGGGTGTGCAGGAGCAAGCTGCAGGTTGATGTGCTGCTTGTGTAGCAGGTTCTCATACGTCTGGCCCTATGAGCATTCCAAAGAATAGACCAGCGATGACCGGTCTTGTACACATATGTGTCGTCAGACCAGGACCAAAACCAACCCCAAGGAACATTAAATAGCCACACCGCCGACAATCCTCAGTGCTGCAAGTACTGCTCAGTGTTTATTTGTTAGCATATAGTCAATGGCATGAGTTTTGCAACCTTTTATTTGGTGTGGCTCCAGCATGCCACGCAGCATGAAGCTTTTTTGTTAATTGTAACTATTGTTGAGATTCTTATGCTGATTCTTGATGTCTTTGTGTTGCTGTGTTGTGAAGTCAGTTGTAGATGTTGTGTTTGAACTTGTTTCTTTAATTGTTTCTCTTTTTATTTCAGTGAATCTGTTTGTTAACAGCAAGTGTTTGTGACTAATAATCATCACTTGATTAATCATGTAATTATCACAATATCTTCAACAGTGCTCCACTGTTACTTTTAACGCCCTGAGTGTGGACTCATAACCACTGAGCAGTGCTACTTTAACACTGGGGATTTAGCTGTTTATGTTGTTGTATGTGGGTTTAACAGTCATTATGAGCTTTTATAAGCTGTCACACTGTTGACTAGCAGTTCAACTCTGAACATTCATTAAGTGTGTTGTGTGATTCTTGATGTATTTTAAGCGTGCTTAGTGAAGTGCTCAGGCATTTATATTCAGCTGCTCTGTTGGTTTGTTTCATTACCATTCTCTTTGAATGTGCCAAATCATGTTTGTTGATGACGATGAAGGACAACATCACATGTTTGTTTTTTGTGCTGAACTTTGAGCACTGGACACTCCTTACTCACACGTTTGGAGCTCATGTGCAGTTCTGTGTTTGGTCTCTGTGTGTCAGTAGTGCGTGATAGTGTTTGAGCAGCTGCAGCATCAGTTCATCACTGTGACTCTGACTGAAGGAGGTTTTTGTAACACTCTTTATCACTGTGTGAACACATAACCACTGTGGTAACTCTGACAGTAATAATGTCCAGCATCTTCAGTCTGGACTCCACTGATGGTCAGAGTGAAATCAGTTCCATCTTGTGCTCCATTCCCACTGAATCGACTGAAACTCTCATCATAGCGATCGTTTACCAGATAAATGATGAGTTTAGGAGTTTCTCCAGGTTTCTGCTGATACCAAGCTAAACCCCAGCCATATATTCCAGGATCAGTTTTACACTCTATAGTGGCGTCTTGTCCTTCAGAAACAGTCACAGCTTCAGGCTGAGTCACAGTGATTCCTCTGGATGCTGCTGACAACAACATTATATGTGTTCAATCAAATGAAATGAACATTAAAGAGTCAAAAATGAGCATCTTTCACTTCTGTTACCTGGAATAAAAGCTGCCAGAATCCAGATGAAGCTGCTGAAGAGATGCATTGTGTTTGTTGGTTTTGTACCGTGGTAAACAGCAGTGTGTTATAAAGTGTTGGAGTCTGAACGCTATAAACACTCGGAGCGCTGAAGCATGTGCTGATGCAAAGTGACTCTCTGTGGAAAAAGCCTCCATCAGCCAGTCGTTTAACAGTGTTTATTTCTTCATAAGACTCTCATCATCGACACATTATACAGATAAAAACACAACCGCACAAAAGCTCAGTGAGGATCTGAGAGGTTTTTATGATGTTGAGTTTGTTTAACAGTCATTATGAGCTTTTCTAAGCTGTCAGACTGTTGAGCAGCAGAGCAAGTCTGAAGAGTCAGTAAATGTGTTGTGTGATGTTTAATGTATTATAAGTGCACTTAGTGAAGTGCTCGAGGGTTTTGTTCAGCTGCTCTATTAGTTTGTTTCACTGCTATTCACTTTGGATGTTGACAGAAAGTAAATCAAATAATCATTTTAATGCAATGCAGATTTATTAAATAGCGCTGAATCTAATCTGGAAAGTCTTATTTATATATTCTATCGATATATATTTTTTGCTAATATAATTTTTGAACAGTGTATATTGCACAAACTGATGCATTCTGACTGTAAATATTTTTAAATAAATACTTGGTTCATAAAAAGCTTATTTTGTTTCTCTTAAAGGGATAGTTCACCCAAAAATGAAGTTAAGTAATAACAAAAAATTTTCCTCACTTCTTGTGTTGTCTAATGCTGCATACCTATTCTTTGCAGACCATACAAGAGATTTTTGTTTTTTAATATATATTCTGCAACTTGGTACCTTATAATTCAGTTAATGTGAGACCGAAGTGAAAGTATCACAGAATCTAGTCTCATGTGGACACTGATGCTACAGTGTCGAGGGGGAATAAAAGAAAATATCCTGGATTGATCCAGTGGCCTGCTGTGCACGAATGCACATTCAGAGGATCTATTCAGATTAATAAACACAAACATGAAAATACATCCATGTGCTTTTTTCTGAGGTAAAAATATCTGTGTGTTTAGTACAAGTTATAGCATATCATCTGCCATTTTGAATCTTAATGACAGATTAATTAATAATCAAAGGGGAATAATCGAGTTTTATTAGTATCTTGATTTCAGCTTGTGTGCCCTTGCTCGTTGGTGAGTCGGAATGAATGCAGGGTTTCAAAGTCAGGATACATGGGAAAATAAATGTAATTAAATTTCAGTTTGTTTCTCACCAAACCCTATAGAGAATCATAAGTTTTTTGTAGTCAGTTAATATCATGGATAACTGAAATAAATAATTCAATAGTTTGCTGACCACCAGAAGACATTGAAATAGCCCATGCCATAAGATAAAAATCAGATCTGTTTTTTTTACAGATGTGTTTGCTCTGGTGGACTGTGATAGAAGAGAACACTTTGTGTAATATTTTTTTTTATATCTGTGTGTTTTCAAATCATGTGTTTGTGTGAGTGTGAGTGATAGTGTTTGAGCAGCTGCAGCATCAGTTCATCACTGTGACTCTGACTGACGTAGGTTTTTGTACGACTCTTTATCACTGTGGACCACATAACCACATGTGGTAACTTCTGACAGTAATCATGTCCGCATCTCACGTCAGACTCATGCGATGGTCAAGAGTGACAATCACTGTAGATCCACTGCCACTCGAATCTAGATGCAGTTTCTGACGAGAGTTTTTACATAACGAAATCAGGAGTTTCAGAGCTTATCCAGGTTTCTGTAATAGTACCAGAATAAACATTTCTATACACTCACCCGTCGTACACATCGCTGCTGGTTTCAGCTGTATTCACTGTTGTGTTGGTTGAAGCTGCTGTCGGTGAGGGAGCTCTGAGTGACGCTGATCTGTCCCTTACTCTCGAACACACACAAGACGAAAACATCAAGTCAAAACACTGGACAAATAACTGAAGAATGATTGATATCCAAATTGTGCGCACAACCTTGAGAAACAGCGGTGAGAGTCCCAGATGAAGATGATGATGAAGGTCATGTTGATGAAGATTGTTGTGTGTGTCAGTGATGAAGTGTTAAACTCACAGCACTATAAACGCTCTCAGAGCACTGAAGCATCTGATCAATATGCAAACACTCTCCACATCATTTACCAGAAGACAGCAGATGCATAATTTTGCCATCTTTGCTAAAAATTCATATTTACCATTTACCAAATCTCTATTTATCTCTATTTCGTCTGAAACACTCATGATTTATGTCATGTTACTTTGGGATAATTAAACAAAGTTTAATTATTATTTTCATTCAGACTTTAATGCTCAGAGCATTTAATACCTGTGTTAATCTATTTCACTGTATAACAGGTCAAAGGTCATCTGATAGGGAATAACCATCTAAAGCTTGCTAAAGTGTCATTATTAAAGCAGGTGAATAGAGTTACTTTAAATCACATGTGTTTTGAAAATGTGATGAATGCATTTTGGAAATGATTATGAAAAACATGATTTCAGCCTTCATGCAACGTTTTGTTTTTTAAATGAAATTTGATGTTGTTTTAGAAGAAACCATGAGTGCTGTTGAGTCTCATATCAGTGTGTGTGAGTGTCGTGGAGTTTGTGTTCATCTGAGTGTGACGGAGGTTTTTGTACGACGCTTTCACTAGAATGAAGCACTGTGGTGGACTTTTGGTGGAGGAACTGAACTGACCATCGGTAAGTCTCTTTAATTCTTTAATAAAAATATTTTTTAAGTTTAATAATTGCAATATTTCATTTACTTCATAATTTACTTAAGTTGAATATTTCTTATTGTTTTGAAATCTCATTTATCATTTTACATGAATAATTTAACCTTTTATCTGTAACATTATTGTATCTTAATATATCGTTTTCAGTCATTTATGATATATTCAATTATTTCTATAATTACTGGTAAATTTTACAATTAAGTGTTTTTAGATGCATGAAAAAAGTTTGATAATACAGATGAAATATAATTGTGTCGGCATCATCACCACACAAAGAGAAATGTAGTTAATAAGCGTGTTAAAAATCAGTCATTTAAACTATTAAGCTTGCTGCTGCTGCTGCTGATCATTAAAAAAAACAACAACATCATAATAGAAACGTAAAATTGTACTGAGAATTACAATTGATTGTGAGTGTCAAAATAGAAGAATATTTTTAAAATACAAATAATATTGAAATTATTGCAATTAGGATTTTTTATATCTTGGGATGAAATCACAATATTATTAATTTATTTTCATGAAAAAATTTGATGTTCTGTAACTTAGTAATTCTGAAAATATCTAATTAGTTAATTTTTTTCATTTATTTAATCACTTATTTAAATTTTTAATTCATATTGTTTTAAGTCATTTTTCATTTTATAAGAATAATGACGTATTAATGGCAGTAATTTAAAATCTATTGAATTATTTCTTGATATATATATAATTTTGTCTATAATTCTTGGCAAATGTACCAATAAAGGGTTTATCATCAGGCAACGTGGAACTTGAACATTTTGAAAATTTAGCATTTAAACTTTTAAAACTATCAAATTTGCTGATGTTTATGATTGTGAGTCTCTGAATAGCAGAATATTTAAGTACAATTAATATTGAAATATTCATTTAATTTTTTTTTCTAAGTCATATAGTGACATCACTATATAATCATCAATTTACTTGAGTAATGTTTTTCAAAATTCGAAGAATTATTTCAAATGTCACATAAATTTAAATTCAAATGATCAAAATTGGGACAGTGTTTCATTTCTGCTTCTGTTGTGTGTGTGTGTGTGTGTGTGTGTGTGTGTTTCAGCTGGTCCCGCAGTGAAGCCCTCCGTGTCTCTGCTGCTTCCTCTGCTCGGAAGATCTATGGAGAGCGCGAGTCCGCACTGCTCTGCCTGCTCAGCTCTTACTCTCCACAGGGGGCGCAGGTGAGCTGGAAGCTGGACGGGTCAGAGGTCACCGAGGGGGTTCAGACCAGCGCAGAGAGCGAGCGGAACGGACGCTACAGCCGCAGCAGCGTCCTGAGCCTCAGCAAAGCACGCTGGGAAGACGGCGAGCGCTTCGTCTGCAGAGTAACACATGACGGAGCTGCTCAGGAGGCCTCGTTCCTCAAGAGCTCCGAGTGCTGATGTTTCTCCAGTGAAGAGCAGCAGGATTCACAGCAGCCACCTGATTTACAGCTCAATACTCAAGCAGTCTTTCAATGTGCTGCCATTGCTCTTTATTCAATAAAGCTTCTGAACGCCTTACATTTGTGTCCGACTGCATCATTGATCAGTGTGTCCTTCCTTCAAAGTCCTTCACTAACGTTTCAGCTGCTGTTGATGGATTGTAATAGTTGAGAACAGCTGCGTTTAGCAGTAAATGTGAACTGAAGCTCTTGGGGTTTGAACATGGTCTCTGGAGACGGAGCTGCTCTATTCTGAGACGATCAGAATCACTAAAGCTGTCAATGCAAATCTGATTTTCAGCTCAAACTCACAGTTTCACTGTTTGCTCGGTTCAACGCTCTGAACTGGATCTGTTTCACTTCTGCTCATGAGAAATGAGTTATGAGTAATAAATTCATCATTAGCTTGAAAATAAGTTAATGCTAGTTTAATGCTTTATTGCTAGTTTAATGTACAAAATGTAGTGTACAAAACCAACAAAACAATATATTTCACCATAATTGTTTGCTTTGATATTAGTTTACAGACTCTGTTTTCTATGATTCTGAGCTGAGTCAAACCTGTCTGTCACAGGACAGAACACAGTCTAGTAGAGCTGATTTGACTCCTAACTCAGTTTTGAGCTCATGTGTAGTTCTGTGTTTGGTCTCTGTGTGTCAGTAGTGAGTGATAGTGTTTGAGCAGCTGCAGCATCAGTTCAGTCACTGTGACTCTGACTGACGGAGGTTTTTGTACCACTCTTTATCACTGTGTGATACTGGACAACTTGGGTAACTCTGACAGTAACTATAATGCGATCTTCAGTTCTGGACTCCACTGATGGTCAGACGTGGAAATCCCTGTTTAGATCCACTGCCACTGCATCTAGATGCAGGCCTGTACGCAAGTTTTTTACATAACGGGAAACACAGGAGTTTAGGAGCTTCTCCAGGTTTCTGTAAGTACCAGGCTAAACCGTCATCCCCACTATATCTGTACACATCTGTGCTGGTTCTACAGTTGACTTTGACTGTTTCTTCTGGTTGAGCTGCTGTCGTTGAGGGACTCTGAGTGACGCTGATCTGTCCTCTACTCTCTGAAACACACAACAAGAAGAAAATCAACTCAAAACTTGGACAATATACTTGAAGAAATGAATTGATATCAAACTTGTGCTGCACAAACAGAGAAAAACAAAACAGTGTGAGAGTCCAGATGAAGATGATGATGAAGGTCATGTTGATGAAGATTGTTGTGTGTGTCAGTGATGAAGTGTTAAACTCACAGCACTATAAACACTCTCAGAGCACTGAAGCATCTGATCAATATGCAAATGAACTGATCCTGTATTTAAATGAGCTTCTAAATGAAGTTTCCTCATTCATTTCATCCTGTCAGTTATTGTATCTGCACATCACACTGTCTAATCTTTGTTTTTTACAATTATTTTGACTGTCGGTTTATAACAGGATTGGACTATAATTATGGATTTATTAATAACTTTAAACATTTGGATTATTCAAGGTTGTTGTACATGAATTAAACATGTTTTTCAGCTCAGTTGGTTTGAGGGACCTTAAGAAACATCTCTATAGACAGCAGTGATGCACACTGGCTTTTATGGTGCATTGTGGGAATGTTTTGAGCGTGAGCGTTATGTAATCTCTGAGTAGTGCACTGACTAGTGAACTAAGGAGCTGATTGAGACACGCTCTTACTGACTGACTCACATCTGAACATTTTCATGCTCAAATCATGGTTTATCAATAAGTGTGAACTTAAAAGAAAATATCATAAAAATGACAACCAATTCAAACCACATGAAAAAAAGACCCCTGATGGTGTAAAATGTGTAAAGATGAAATGTTTAAATAAATAGTGCTAAATATCTATTTAAAAAAAATTCCAAAATGTCAGCAGCATTACAATTCAGTCCCATGGACATATTTTCGCCTTTTATGCCTCATGATTTGTACTTTTGCACTGATTTTAATGATGAAGGTTGACACGACTAAAAAGGACAAATTAAAGTCACTCGGGTCCAGAGACTGTATTTACATTCTCATTCAAACATTTAGGGTCAGTATGTTTTTTAATAAAGGATTTTTTAAAAGAAGTCTCTTAAGCTGCATTAAATTGATCAAAACTAGAGGAAAACTGTAATACTGTGAAATATTATATACAATTTTAAGATGTGTTCGGTGTAGAATCTATTGTAAAATGTAATTTATTTCTGTGATCAAAGCTGTATTTTCAGCATCATTACTGCAGTCTTCAGTGTCACATGATCTTCAGAAATCATTCTAATATTATTATTTGCTGCTCAAGAAACATTTCTGATTATTATCAATGTTGAAACAACGTACCTGTGCTGCTTCATACTTTTGGGATGTGTACATTTTATTTTTTAGGATTCTTTGATGAATAGAAAGTTCAAAAGAGCAGAATTCATTTGAAATAGAAATCTTCTGTAACAATATAAATGTATTTTTGATCAATTTAATGAGTCTTTGCTGAATGAAATATTACTTTCTTTCAAAAGATAAAAAATATATTGCCCTATATTAAAAGTGATATTTCCATATGTTAGCCATAAGGTGATACATATTTTTCACATATGTGTATTTCAACATGAAATACAATCCATGTGTTTTTTTCTCTGAGGTAAATATATCTGTTGTCCAACAACAATTTATCGCATTCATCTGCCATTCTGATCTTCATGACAGCCGGTCCAGATTTATTCAACTCAGTGAAGAACTGTAGGCTACACAGATAACTTTTGGCGGATTTCTAGGCACTGTTTTTTTTATTTCGCGTTTTTATTAATCTTGATTTTTCACAACTCGTGTGCTTTCTTTGGTGAGTCGGACGAGGAAAACTGCTGGGTTTCATAACACACAGTCTGCACCGGTGTCAATCAGGATACTTGTGAAATATATGTTAAATTTCAGTGGTTTCTCACCAAACTGTATAGATTCCCCCCAAAAACACTTGAAAACGGCAATGAACTTCCACAGCGCTTCAATTCAAAAGATCCCAATATTGGTTACACTGTGGTCCGGTCAAAGTTGTATAGAGAATCATACGGTTATTATTTTTTTTGTATAGTCAGGTACTATCATGGATACTTGAAATTAAATAGGTCAGGTAGTGTGTGACACCAGAAGACATTGAAAATAGCTCATGCCATAAGATAAAACTCAGGTCGTTTTCTCTTTTTGTCAGATGTGTTTGACTATGGTGGCCTGTGATAGAAGAGAAACTTTGTGATATTTTATATCTGTTGTGTTTTCAATATCTGTTCGTGTGAGTGTGATGATAGGGTTGAGCAGCTGCAGCATCAGCTTCATCATGTGACTTGGAGCGCCGGAGCGGTTTTGTACCATTCATTCTCCACTGTGGAATGACAAGACGCATCACCACACAATCACCATCGAATCTGTTCTGCATGAAAAACTCTGACAAGAATAATGTACAGCCTCTTCAGTCTGGAATTCCTGATGGTCAGGAGTGAAATCACTGTTAGATCCATGCCCGGAATCTAGATTGCAGTTCCGACTGGAGGAGGTCGCCCAATAAATCAGGGAGTTTTTTAGGAGATTATCCTAGGTTGATGAAGTACCAGATAAAGCAATGATAGCTGATAAGCAAGGTACACATCTGTGCTGGTTTTACAGCTGATCTTCACTGTTTGTTCTGGTTGAGCTGCTGTCGTTGAGGGACT
The DNA here is from genome assembly GCA_018155175.1 of Sinocyclocheilus anophthalmus. NCBI lineage: Eukaryota > Metazoa > Chordata > Actinopteri > Cypriniformes > Cyprinidae > Sinocyclocheilus > Sinocyclocheilus anophthalmus. The sequence goes on from JADLZN010011772.1 coordinate 782,981, forward strand.
CTGAGTGATGCTGATCTGTCCTCTACTCTCTGAAACACAACAAGAAGAACATCAACTCAAAACTTGGACATTATACTTGAAGAAATGAATTGATATTAAACTTGTGCTGCACAAACCTTGAGCAAACACTGTGAGAGTCCAGATGAAGATGATGATGAAGGTCATGTTGATGAAGATTGTTGTTTGTGTCAGTGATGAAGTGTTAAACTCACAGCACTATAAACACTCTCAGAGCACTGAAGCATCTGATCAATATGCAAACACACTCCACATCATTTACCAGAAGACAGTCGCTCATTAACAGACACAAAATAAAAATTAAAAAACAGTTAGCTATGAGAAGTATTTTCAATATTGGAAAGATTATCTTTAGTAATTGTATCAAATCATTCACTTCTGAATAAATCTTCAAAATCATCTTTAGTATATTATCCTGAATCTCTCCTGTGAGACTTTGGGAATATTTTTGACTGTAGTTGGATAGAAAGATGACTGTAAATTACTAAATTTTATGTCAAATCCATGGATGTTCCTGCAGGTTTTACAGACATGAGGATCATCACACACGTCTCTTTAGTAATAATGCAGACTGCATAAAGCACATGAAGTAAAGGAAGGTAATGTCTGCTGTGAGTGGATGTGTTTGTTGGAGACTCAGTTGNGGTTTCTCCCAAGGGTTTTTCTCCATTCTGTCACCATGGAGTTTTGTTCCTTGCCGCTGTCGCTCTCTGGCTTGCTTAGTTGGGGACACTTCATTCCAGCGATATCGTTGACTTGATTGCAAAAATACTATTTAAACTGAACTGAGCTGGATTATGACATCACTGAATTGAATGATGAACTGTCTTTAAACTGAAAAATGAGTGTTTACTATTGTCATTTTGCGTTATTGACACAATATTTTCCTAATTAATGTTGTTCAGTTGCTTTGTCACAATCTGTAGTGTTAAAAGCGCTATATAAATAAAGTTAATGGACATGTATGGTAGAATGGATATGCATGACATGACACATACGTCCAACATGGTTTTAAACATACATAAACATACATATGTGTATGGAAATGTAATACATGTACGTGCATATGTTACATTTGTGTACGGTTGATCTCAAAGGTTTCAACAGTCGTGTACAGTAACTGAGATCGATCGCTGGTTTTACAGTCGATGGGAGAAACTGGGACACAATATGAGGGTTTTAGTTTCATAAATCAGCAGAGCCACTGTCTGGTCTTTATGTGAAGCATTTGCTGAACCGACCTGAAAGAGACAGTTTGAAAAGCTATGAAACAAGGTTTACGTATCATTCATGTCAGATTTTATTGCTGATTTGAAATATGTTATTGAACTGTGAGTTTCTGTATTGAATTTAAGTAGCCTAGAGTTTTGTCATTCATCATTCATTATAGCAGCTGTAGCTCCGTGACTGAAAACAGCTGCATGTGTTTGTAAGAGAGCTGTTGAGCTTCATTCTCCATCATGAGACGGATCTATAAGAGCACAACGAATCAAACCAAAACCTCAAAGCTGTGCAGATTCAGTCAGTCCAGATTCCAGCATTACTCTTCTCCCGACAGAGAGTCAGAATATGAGGAGAAAGAGCAAAAACAACAGAGTTTCAGATCCTCCTTTGAGCAGCTGCAGCATCAGTTCAGTCACTGTGACTCTGACTGACGGAGGTTTTTGTACCACTCTTTATCACTGTGTGAACACAACACCACTACTGCTGTGGTAACTCTGACAGTAATAAATTTGGTGCATCCTCTTCAGTCTGGACCACGAGGGTCCATAGTGAAATCACTGTTAGATCCACTGCCACTGAATCTAGATGCAGTTCCTGACTCAAGCTTTTTTACATAACGAATCAGGAGTTTAGGAGCTTCTCCAGGTTTCTGTAAGTACCAGAATAAACCTTCATCCCCATCACTCCATCTGTGCACATCTGTGCTGGTTCTACAGCTGATCTTCACTGTTTGTTCTGGTTGAGCTGCTGTCGTTGAGGGACTCTGAGTGATGCTGATCTGTCCTCTACTCTCTGAAACACAACAAGAAGAACATCAACTCAAAACTTTGACAATATACTTGAAGAAATGAATTGATATCAAACTTGTGCTGCACAAACCTTGAGCAAACACTGTGAGAGTCCAGATGAAGATGATGATGAAGGTCATGTTGATGAAGATTGTTGTGTGTGTCAGTGATGAAGTGTTAAACTCACAGCACTATAAACACTCTCAGAGCACTGAAGCATGTGCTGACAATGTGTTCAAACACACTCGCAATCATTTTACCTCCAGACAGTCGCTCATCTTTAACAGCACACAAAAGTACAGATTACTATATTGAATCTTTCAATATTTGATCGTCTTGGCATAGCTAAAAACCTGTTTTTAGATTGTTTCCAATCTTCACTTCTGAACTAAATCTTCGCAAAATAATCTTTTAGTATACAATTATCCTGTAATCCTCTGCTGTGAACTTTGGGAATATTTTTGACTGTAAGTTGGATAGAAAGGTGACTGTAAATAACTAAAAATTTATGTCAATCTTGGATTGTTCCTGCATGGTTTTTTACATACATAGTATCATCAACCCGTCTCTTTAGTAAGTACTGCAGACGCATACAGCACATGACGTAAAGGAATGTAAGTCTGCTGTACGAGTGGATGTTTTTGTGGCTACTCATTGATGTGTGTTTGTGCATGTTGTGAAGCGTCCAGCTAGGTTGTTTGCTCCTGCTCTATTAGTTTTTATGCCTGTGGTGGACTTTGCGGCATGGTCGGCGTCCACACGGGATGTTGCAGTAAGTAAATCATCAATATTATATTTATTAATCCACAACTGACTGTTAGAACACTTATGTTGGCTCGTATATAGACTACGGACTTACCACACTTTTACACTATTTTCTATATTGTAATGTTATTTTTTAGTTTTCGACATTGAATTTTTGGCAATCAATATTAAAAACCGTTTTCCACGTTATTTTGAAGGTCCCGTTCACACTTCTGTTGACTATGTAAGTGTTTCACCTACATGTCTACCTAACTATCCTCTCATTATTTAAGGTATTAGGTAGACTGGATTGTAGGGTTTAGAATAAAGTTTGACCTACTTGCAAGTTAACTGATCGTCCGTATAATGGTCGTCGTGTTGGGGAGACATACTCATAGATCGATTACAAATCTATACAGGTATCCAAGGGCAGGCTTAAGATGGTTTAGATCCTACCTGTCCAATCGCTACCACATTGTTCATTTAAATGGGGAGTCATCTCAATTATCACCAGTAAATAATGGAGTGCCACAAGGATCTGTTTTCTAGGTCCCTTCGCGATTTTACCGCATTACTGCGTGCCTTCACGTGTGTTGTTGCAGTAAGTTCTCTGATTAGGACATCTACGGGATTAGTTTCCCTTGTTAGTTGCCCGTGTGGCCTTATGATACCTTCACTATATATCTCACAAAGACCAGATGAAACTTCTAATTATCTTAATGCTACACGGGGTTGCTGTTAAAAATGTCAGAAGGATGACCAATAATTTTCCTTCCTATTAAATTCGGAAATAGAGACAGAGATATTACTTATTGCCCAAAATACGTACGCCCGAATCTCGTGATTAACAATTTTGCAACTAGACGGGATTATGTTGTGACTTCCTCTACAGTCAAAAACTGGGTGTTATTATTAATGACAGCAACTTGTCTTTTGAAAAAACCATCTTTCCGCATGTTACAAAACGGGCAGTTCTTCCTGCGTAGAACAACCTGTTTCTGATGCAGAAAAGCTAGTTCATGCATTCATGTCCTCTAGACTGGACTATTGTAATGCACTGCTAGGTGGTTGTCCTGCATCTTCGATAAACAGGTTAAAAAGCTACAGGTAGTCCAAAATGCAGTTGCTAGAGTCCTTACCAGGTCAAGAAACTATGATCATATTACCCCAATTTTACAGTCTCTGCACTGACTACCTGTTAAGTTCCGTATCAGTTAAAAAATATCATTACTTACCTATAAGGCCCTTAATGAGTTAGCTCCTGCGTACCTAACTAGTCTTCTACCACGCTACAATCCATCACGCTTCCTAAGGTCGCAAAATTCTGGACTTTTGATAGTACCTAGGATAGGAAATTCCACTAAAGGAGGTAGAGCTTTTTTTCGCATTTGGCTCCCAAACTCTGGAATAGCCTTCCTGATACCGTTCGGGGTTCAGACACACTCTCTCTGTTTAAATCTAGGTTAAAGACACATCTCTTTGGCCAAGCATTCAAATAATGCATTTCATAATCTTTTACTGCAGTCATAATTTTTTACTGCAGTTATATCTGATCAAATTATTATTTTTTAGTTTGGGTTAAACAAATACATTTTTCTTGGTTGGAACCGCAGCTACGCTAATTATGTTTGTATTTGTTTCTCTGTTTTTTGCCACGGTATTGACATCCCGTTGTAACTAGGATTTACACAAGCTTCATTCTGGATCCAGAACACCTGAGAAGAGATGATGAAACTCCTCAGAGGACCTCAGATGATGCTAACCCTGAAACAACTTACAGAACTACCAAATTTTGCTACAAGTTTGATTGCATTTATAATAATTGCTGTTAATATTGTTCGTCTGTTTTATTACGTCTTATATTGATTTTTCTGTACTGCTGGTTTGTCTGGCCAGAGGAGAACTGGCCCCCTGTCTGAGCCTGTTTTCTCCCAAGGTTTTTTTCTCCATTCTGTCCCCCCCCCCACCCGATGGATTTTTTGTTCTGCCGCTGGTCGCTCTGGCTTGCTTAGTTGGGCACACTGTCATTCCGGCACGTTATCGTTGACCTAATTGCAAAGATATTATTTAAACTGGGCTGGATGTTGACATCACTGAATTCAAAGATGAACTGCCTTTAACTGAAAAATTAATGTTTACTATTGTCACTTTGCATTATAGACACTATTTTCCTAATTAATGCTGTAAACTTACTTCGACACGATCTGTATTGTAAAAAGCGCTATATAAAAAAAGGTGACTTGACATGGTTATTGTAGAAATGGATATGCATGTACATGACACATACGTCCAAAAATGTTTTAAACATACATAAACATACATATGTGTATGGAAATGTAATACATGTACGTGCATATGTTACATTTGTGTACGGTTGATCTCAAAGGTTTCAACAGTCGTGTACAGTAACTGAGATCGATCGCTGGTTTTACAGTCGATGGGAGAAGCTGGGACACAATATGAGGGTTTTAGTTTCATAAATCAGCAGAGCCACTGTCTGGTCTTTATGTGAAGCATTTGCTGAACCGACCTGAAAGAGACAGTTTGAAAAGCTATGAAACAAGGTTTACATATCATTCATGTCAGATTTTATTGCTGATTTGAAATATGTAATTTAATCTCGAGTTCTCTGATTGAATTTAAGATCCTAGAGTTTTGTCATTCATCATTCATTATAGCAGCTGTAGCTCCGTGACTGAAAACAGCTGCATGTGTTTGTAAGAGAGCTGTTGAGCTTCATTCTCCATCATGAGACGGATCTATAAGAGCACAACGAATCAAACCAAAACCTCAAAGCTGTGCAGATTCAGTCAGTCCAGATTCCAGCATTACTCTTCTCCCGACAGAGAGTCAGAATATGAGGAGAAAGAGCAAAAACAACAGAGTTTCAGATCCTCCTTTGAGCAGCTGCAGCATCAGTTCAGTCACTGTGACTCTGACTGACGGAGGTTTTTGTTCGACTCTTTATCACTGTGTGAACACATAACCACTGTGGTAACTCTGACAGTAATAATGTCCAGCATCTTCAGTCTGGACTCCACTGATGGTCAGAGTGAAATCACTGTTAGATCCACTGCCACTGAATCTAGATGCAGTTCCTGACTCAAGCTTTTTTACATAACGAATCAGGAGTTTAGGAGCTTCTCCAGGTTTCTGTAAGTACCAGGCTAAACGGTCAGCCCCACTATATCTGTACACATCTGTGCTGGTTCTACAGCTGATCTTCACTGTTTGTTCTGGTTGAGCTGCTGTCGTTGAGGGACTCTGAGTGACGCTGATCTGTCCTCTACTCTCTGAAACACAACAAGAAGAACATCAACTCAAAACTTGGACAATATACTTGAAGAAATGAATTGATATCAAACTTGTGCTGCACAAACCTTGAGCAAACGCTGTGAGAGTCCAGATGAAGATGATGATGAAGGTCATGTTGATGAAGATTGTTGTGTGTGTCAGTGATGAAGTGTTAAACTCACAGCACTATAAACACTCTCAGAGCACTGAAGCATCTGATCAATATGCAAACACACTCCACATCATTTACCTCCAGACAGTCGCTCACTAACAGACACAAAATACAATTACTAAATTAATCTTTCAATATTTGATCTTCTCATAGCTAAGCTGTTTTTAATTGTATCAAATCATTCACTTCTGAATAAATCTTCAAAATCATCTTTAGTATAGTATCCTGAATCTCTGCTGTGAGACTTTGGGAATATTTTTGACTGTAGTTGGATAGAAAGATGACTGTAAATTACTAAATTTTATGTCAAATCCATGGATGTTCCTGCAGGTTTTTACAGACATGAGGATCATCACACACGTCTCTTTAGTAATAATGCAGACTGCATAAAGCACATGAAGTAAAGGAAGGTAATGTCTGCTGTGAGTGGATGTGTTTGTTGGAGACTCAGTTGATGTGTGTTTGTGCAGTTAGTGAAGCGTCCAGCAGGTTTTTGCTCAGCTGCTCTATTAGTTTGTATCACTGTGGTGGACTTTCGGCAGCGGCACCAAACTGGATGTTGGCAGTAAGTAAATCAATATTAATTATTATTAATACAACAACTGACTGTTAAACACTTTGTTGCTCTATAGAAATGATGCATGCTTGTTTATCTATTTTTATATTTATATATCTATTTTTTATTTTTAGTTCACATTGAATGTTTGGCAATCAATATTAAAAACCGGTTTCACGTTATTTTGAAGGTCCCTTTAACACATTCTGTTGACTATAAGTAATGTTTCACCTACATGTCTACTAACTCTCATTAGAGTATTAGTAGACTGGTAGGGTTAGGGTTAGAATAAGTTGACGTACTTGCAAAGTTACTGATAGTCAGTAGAATGTCTGTTGGGAGACCATACATACAAGAGTTAACAGATATTCAGCAGAACGTCTTCTAATACTCTGATGGAGTTAGGAACATGTAGGGCACATTACTTAGTGTCAACGAAGGTTCAAATGGACCACGCAAAATAAAAGTGTTCCTAAAACCATATGGTTTTCATTGTCACTGCATCTTTGTTTTCATCCAGTGAACTATAATAATTTGTTATTTCCTAATAACTTGATTTTATGAGTTTTCAGAGATTCAGCTCTTTTTTTCCTCATTGATAATTAAATTCTAAATGTTAAAAAGGTGCACTGAATCAAATGTACATTAGTTTGTCATTTTGGCACCACTTTGATTTTACTTGAAAATTTAAGACAGGAATTAAATTAAAAGTTTCAGATTAGTGTGTTGATTTCTCAGTAAAGTCTGCAGATATTTTTAAATGGGAAATTCAGGTTGCTCAATCATATTTTTTGTTCATATTTGATACGTTAATAATTTATAAGACATGCCAGATGAAAGTTGTATTTTCTATTTTTTAAAACAAACTTTTGTACCCAATTTTCTCATTCTGTCATCAAATATTTCAATGAATTCCTGCACTAATTATGATTATTCACATCTGATCTTTGACCTTTACTAAAAGTGACTAGTACTGAAGTAGATAATGAAAATGACTCTTCAATTCAATAAATACATTTCACCAAACTTTCATTGCTTTGCTGATCACAGGCTTTGCAAAAATTAATTCAGGTGACTTGCAGTTTAATGCTGCAAAAATGACTAATAAAGCTATCACTGTATTAATCGTTCATATATTTTTATGAACCTGATAGTAAAGAAAGGTTTTCTTCTTCACTGAGTTGACTGTTGTGTGTTTGTCAGGCGTCACTCGTCCTAAAGTGAGTGTCCTGCCGCCCTCCAGTGCAGAGATCTCCTCAAAGAAGACAGCGACACTGGTGTGTGTGGCCAGCGAGGGTTTCCCGTCAGACTGGAGCCTGAGCTGGAAGGTGGACGGGAGCAGCAGGTCTCAGGAGAGCAGCGCTGGGCTCCTGGAGAAGGACGGTCTGTACAGCTGGAGCAGCAGCCTGACTCTCTCTGAGCAGGAGTGGATGGAGAGCGTCTCAGTGAGCTGTGAGGCCACACGGAGCGGCCAGCCTGCGCTCACTGGACACGTGACGAGACAGCAGTGTTCAGAGTAGATCTGCTGCTCTTCTCACTCATGTCTCACATGGAGACTAACAGCACATGAGTGACTCCTTCATTCTCCACATCCAGCTTCAGTCGCTCGCATCTGCATCTGCTCTGCTTTGTGTGCTTCATACAAGACTATATGTGTGCTTTATCATTCAATTATGATTTTATTAAAATTCAGTCAATTGTGGCTTTATGTCTTTGTGTGTCATTTGTGTTTCAGCTCTTTCATTGGATCAGAGCTTTAGCTCACATTTGATCAATAAACTTCACTCCGTGAACCATGAAAACACCTGCAGATTCATGATGAAACAAGAACATGCGGTCAAATTCTGAACCTCACAGATAAAACTGTAGATAACTTTAATAAGATAAAGTGTTGTAGATTTAAGTATTTATTGTGTTAAAAACTAAAATGAATGCTTTATATTTCATTCAATATTTATAAAAATATGCTCTATTGAGTGTGAGTGATAGTGTTTGAGCAGCTGCAGCATCAGTTCATCACTGTGACTCTGACTGACGGAGGTTTTTGTACCACTCTTTATCACTGTGTGAACACATAACCACTGTGGTAACTCTGACAGTAATAATGTGCAGCATCTTCAGTCTGGACTCCACTGATGGTCAGAGTGAAATCACTGTTAGATCCACTGCCACTGAATCTAGATGCAGTTTCTGACTGGAGTGTGCTTGTATAAATAAATCAGAGTTTAGGAGCCCCCCCCCCCCCTTCTCCGGTTCTGTAATTGCCACTAAGAGAGCAGGTTTTCCATTATACCAGCATTCTGGATCTCTGTTAAATGTACATGTTACAGTGACTCATCGCCATCTGAGCGAGCGGCACTGGAGGAGTGTTTGAGGTCCTGTCACCTGCCCAATAGATTCTGTCCAAAATGGAAAAAAAAGAAAGATAGAAATCATAAACACTTTTAAACCATTTTTTTTTTTACACACATATACTTCAACAAACCACATTAAAACAACAATTAACCTTATCTTGCCTGACCCAACCCGACATAATGCTTGCCAGCGTCCAGATCAATATGGGGATGAAAGTCATTTTTGTTGGTTGTAGGTACACTTCTAGTGAAAAGCAGCTGTTGATCATGTTTGATGTGTGACAGAGTTATAAACACATGCAGAGCACTGAAGCGTGTGTCGCTCATGTAAAACACACTCTCTATGCAAACACTGCAGTAGTGAACAGTTTGAAGTTAGTTTTATGTGCTTCTTCACTGAACAGGAAAATAAACTGAGGTCACTGGAAACTTCACTGACAGGTGTGCTTTTGTGTTTGCTATATAACTGATCCTATTATTTTTTTTTTAAATGAAACTCCTAATATCTGAACCAAGCAAACATAGTTTCATATGAAAGGCACAGACTGATTCAATAATTCATGACAGTATATTCATAATATGAGTGTGTGCTTGTGTAGGACCTTAAAGTGATGTCTAGGGGTTCCACACAAGCTGTAAGAACTAAAAGTACTCTATCACTGGTGAAGTCAAACTAACTAACTACTTGTAATGATTGTGTGCGGGGGATTGGGGAAGTTAGGCAATGTGATGTAGGGACTATTTTACACCAGGGTTACACCTCTATCTTTCTGAGAAATATATTAACCCAGGTTTGTCTTTACAGGACAGTTTATTAACACCATACTGGGGCTATTAAGAAGAACCCACTCAGAGCACAGGATGAAGCGCGCCACCTGCTGGCCTCACTAACAACTAACACCCCTTCTTCTCTTCCAAATCACCTTGGCTTCCCCCGAAGTCTCCCATCCCAAAGACGACCAGACTCAACCCTGCTTAGCTTCAGTGGGTGTGCAGGAGAAAGCTGCAGGTTGATGCTGTGCTCTGTGTAGCATGTCTCCTCATACGTGCGGCCAGAGCATTCAAGAATAGACCAGGTGACTGTCGTTTTACACATAGTGTGATCAGACCAGACAAAACCAACACCAGACCATTATAGCCACAACCGCACCAATCCTCAGTGCTGACAGTACGCTCATGTTTTCTTTTTTCGAATAGTCATGGTGAAGTTTTTGCACTATGTGTGGCGTTCCCAGCATGCATTGGCAGCCTGAACGCTTTTTGTTAATTGTAACTATTTTGAGATTCTTAGCTGATTCTTGATGTCTTTTTTGTTGTGTGCGTGTTGTAATCAGTTGTAGATTTTATGTGTTTGATACTTGTTTCTTTAATTGTTTCTGTTTCGCTTTTTAATTTCAGAGTGATCTTCGTTGTTGTAAAGCAACAAGTGTGTTGTGACTAATAATCATCACTACGCCTTGACACTTCACTAATTCACTTTGTATCATCACTTGATTAATCATGTAATTATCACAATATCTTCAACAGTGCTCCACTGTTACTTTTAACGCCCTGAGTGTGGACTCATAACCACTGAGCAGTGCTACTTTAACACTGGGGATTTAGCTGTTTATGTTGTTGTATGTGGGTTTAACAGTCATTATGAGCTTTTATAAGCTGTCACACTGTTGACTAGCAGTTCAACTCTGAACATTCATTAAGTGTGTTGTGTGATTCTTGATGTATTTTAAGCGTGCTTAGTGAAGTGCTCAGGCATTTATATTCAGCTGCTCTGTTGGTTTGTTTCATTACCATTTTTAAATTATACCATTCCTCCTTACAAGTCTGCGGGGGTGTCTCTCGTTTTGGAATGTGGCCAAATCATAGGCTTTTTTCCGACGAGTCGAAGGCCAAACATCACTGGTTTTTTTTTGGTGCTGAACTTTGAGCACTGGACAACTCCTTAACTTACTCACAGCGAGCTACTTATTTAGCTCATCGTGCATTTCTGGGTTTGGGTCTCTTGTGTGGCAGTATTGCGTGATAGTGTTTTGCGGAGGCAGCTGCAGGCATCAGTTCATACCGCTGTACTGTCTGAACTGACGGAGGTTTTGTAACCACCACACTCTCTTTATAATCACTCGCTGTGAACCCCAACTACAGGACTTGTAACTCTGACAGTAATAATGTCCAGCATCTTCAGTCTGGACTCCACTGATGGTCAGAGTGAAATCACTGTTAGATCCACTGCCACTGAATCTAGATGCAGTTCCTGACTGGAGGGTGTTTATTCTATATATCAGGAGTTTAGGAGCTTCTCCAGGTTTCTGTAAGTACCAGGCTAAACGCTGCCCCGAACTATCACTGTACACATCTGTGCTGGTTTTACAGCTGATCTTCACTGTTTGTTCTGGTTGAGCTGCTGTCGTTGAGGGACTCTGAGTGACGCTGATCTGTCCTCTACTCTCTGAAACACAACAAGAAGAAAATCAACTCAAAACTTGGACAATATACTTGAAGAAATGAATTGATATCAAACGTGTGCTGCACAAACCTTGAGCAAACACTGTGAGAGTCCAGATGAAGATGATGATGAAGGTCATGTTGATGAAGATTGTTGTGTGTGTCAGTGATGAAGTGTTAAACTCACAGCACTATAAACACTCTCAGAGCACTGAAGCATCTGATCAATATGCAAATTAGCTGATCCTGTATTTAAATGAGCTTCTAAATGAAGTTTGCTCATTCATTTCATCCTGTCAGTTATTGTATCTGCACATCACACTGTCTAATCTTTGTTTTTTACAATTATTTTGACTGGTTATCATCTGTCAGTTTATTACAGGATTGGACTATAATTATGGATTTATTAATGACTTTAAACATTTGGATTATTCAAGGTTGTTGTACATGAATTAAACATGTTTTTCAGCTCAGTTGGTTTGAGGGACCTTAAGAAACATCTCTATAGACAGCAGTGATGCATACTGGCTTTTATGGTGCATTGTGGGAATGTTTTGAGCGTGAGCGTTGTGTAATCCCTGAGTAGTGCACTGACTAGTGAACTAAGGAGCTGATTGAGACACGCTCTTACTGACTGACTCACATCTGAACATTTTCATGCTCAAATCATGGTTTATCAATAAGTGTGAACTTAAAAGAAAATAACATAAAAATGACAACCAATTCAAACCACATGAAAAAAAGACCCCTGATGGTGTAAAATGTGTAAAGATGAAATGTTTAAATAAATAGTGATAAATATCTATTTTAAAAAAATCCAAAATATCAGCAGCATTACAATTCAGTCCCACGGACATATTTTCACCTTTTATGCCTCATGATTTGTACTTTTGCACTGATTTTAATGATGAAGGTTGACACGACTAAAAAGGACAAATTAAAGTCACTCGGGTCCAGAGACTGTATTTACATTCTCATTCAAACATTTAGGGTCAGTATGTTTTTTAATAAAGGATTTTTTAAAAGAAGTCTCTTAAGCTGCATTAAATTGATCAAAACTAGAGGAAAACTGTAATACTGTGAAATATTATTACAATTTTACAAAATAATTGTTTTCTATTAGAATCTATTGTAAAATGTAATTTATTTCTGTGATCAAAGCTGTATTTTCAGCATCATTACTGCAGTCTTCAGTGTCACATGATCTTCAGAAATCATTCTAATATTATTATTTGCTGCTCAAGAAACATTTCTGATTATTATCAATGTTGAAAACGTGTGCTGCTTCATATGTTTTGTGGAAACTGTGATACAATTTTATTTTTTAGGATTCTTTGATGAATAGAAAGTTCAAAAGAGCAGCATTTATTTGACAGAAATCTTTTGTAACATTATAAATGTCTTTTGATCAATTTAATGCGTCTTTGCTGAATGAAATATTACTTTCTTTCAAAAGATAAAAAATATATTGCCCTATATTAAAAGTGATATTTCCATATGTTAGCCATAAGGTGATACATATTTTTCACATATGTGTATTTCAACATGAAATACAATCCATGTGTTTTTTTCTCTGAGGTAAATATATCTGTTGTCCAACAACAAGTTATCGCATTCATCTGCCATTCTGATCTTCATGACAGCCGGTCCAGATTTATTCAACTCAGTGAAGAACTGTAGGCTACACAGATAACTTTTGGCGGATTTCTAGGCACTGTTTTTTTTATTTCGCGTTTTTATTAATCTTGATTTTTCACAGCTTGTGTGCTTTTCTTTGGTGAGTCGGAGTGAACTGCTGGGTTTCATAACGCACAGTCATGCACACGCGGTCAAATCAGGATACTTGTGAAATAATATGTTAAATTTCAGTTTGTTTCTCACCAAACTCTATAGTATTCCCCCCCAAACACTTGGAATATACGGCACATGAACACTTCCACAGCGCTTCAATCAAAAGATCCCAATATGGTTCACTGTGGTCAGGTCAAAAGTTGTATAGAGAATCATACGTTTATTTATTTTTTTTGTAGTCAGTTAATATCATGGATAATTGAAATAAATAGTTCAGTAGTTTGCTGACCACCAGAAGACATTGAAATAGCCCATGCCATAAGATAAAAATCAGGTCTGTTTTCTTCTTTTTTTTCAGATGTGTTTGCTCTGGTGGACTGTGATAGAAGAGAACACTTTGTGTAATATTTTTATATCTGTGTGTTTTCAAATCATCTGTTCGTGTGAGTGTGAGTGATAGTGTTTGAGCAGCTGCAGCATCAGTTCAGTCACTGTGACTCTGACTGACGGAGGTTTTTGTACCACTCTTTATCACTGTGTGAATGCATGATCACCCGCACAATCACCATCAGAATCTGTTCTGCAGTGAAAACTCTGACAGTAATAATGTCCAGCATCTTCAGTCTGGACTCCACTGATGGTCAGAGTGAAATCACTGTTAGATCCACTGCCACTGAATCTAGATGCAGTTGTGTTCCTGACTGGGAGCGTTAGCCCAATAAATCAGGAGTTTAGGAGCTTCTCCAGGTTTCTGTAAGTACCAGGATAAATAATGATACTGATTAAGCAAGTTACACATCTGGCTGGTTCGACAGCTGATCTTCACTGTTTGTCTGTTGAGCTCTGTCGTTTATGTACTCGAGTGCGCTGATCGTCCTCTACTCTCGAAACCAACACGAAGAACATCAACTCAAACTTGGACATTTCTTGAAGAAATGAATTGATATTAAAACTTGTGCTGGTGGCTGCTGGCTGGGCACACAAACCTTGAGCAAACAGTGTGAGAGTCCAGATGAAGATGATGATGAAGGTCATGTTGATGAAGATTGTTGTTTGTGTCAGTGATGAAGTGTTAAACTCACAGCACTATAAACGCTCTCAGAGCACTGAAGCATCTGATCAATATGCAAACACACTCCACATCATTTACCAGAAGACAGCAGATGCATAATTTTGCCATCTTTGCTAAAAATTCATATTTACCATTTACCAAATCTCTATTTATCTCTATTTCGTCTGAAACACTCATGATTTATGTCATGTTACTTTGGGATAATTAAACAAAGTTTAATTATCATTTTCATTCAGACTTTAATGCTCAGAGCATTTAATACCTGTGTTAATCTATTTCACTGTATAACAGGTCAAAGGTCATCTGATAGGGAATAACCATCTAAAGCTTGCTAAAGTGTCATTATTAAAGCAGGTGAATAGAGTTACTTTAAATCACATGTGTTTTGAAAATGTGATGAATGCATTTTGGAAATGATTATGAAAAACATGATTTCAGCCTTCATGCAACGTTTTGTTTTTTAAATGAAATTTGATGTTGTTTTAGAAGAAACCATGAGTGCTGTTGAGTCTCATATCAGTGTGTGTGAGTGTCGTGGAGTTTGTGTTCATCTGAGTGTGACGGAGGTTTTTGTACGACGCTTTCACTAGAATGAAGCACTGTGGTACACTTTTGGTGGAGGAACTAAACTGACCATCGGTAAGTCTCTTTAATTCTTTAATAAAAATGTTTTTAAAGTTTAATAATTGCAATATTTCATTTACTTCATAATTTACTTAAGTTGAATATTTCTTATTGTTTTGAAATCTCATTTATCATTTTACATGAATAATTTAACTTATTATCTGTAACATTATTGTATATCTTATATATCGTTTTCAGTCATTTATGATATATTCAATTATTTCTATAATTACTGGTAAATTTTACAATTAAGTGTTTTTAGATGCATGAAAAAAGTTTGATAATACAGATGAAATATAATTGTGTCGGCATCATCACCACACAAAGAGAAATGTAGTTAATAAGCGTGTTAAAAATCAGTCATTTAAACTATTAAGCTTGCTGCTGCTGCTGATGATCATTAAAAAACCCCAACAACATCATAATAGAAACGTAAAACTGTACTGAGAATTACAATTGATTGTGAGTGTCAAAATAGAAGAATATTTTAAAAAGACAAATAATATTGAAATTATTGCAATTAGGATTTTTTATATCTTGGGATGAAATCACAATATTATTAATTTATTTTCATGTGGATAATTTTTTTGTTAGATTGTGATGAAAAAATTTGATGTTCTGTAACTTAGTAATTCTGAAAATATCTAATTAGTTAATTTTTTTCATTTATTTAATCACTTATTTAAATTTTTAATTCATATTGTTTTAAGTCATTTTTCATTTTATAAGAATAATGACGTATTAATGGCAGTAATTTAAAATCTATTGAATTATTTCTTGATATATATATAATTTTGTCTATAATTCTTGGCAAATGTACCAATAAAGGGTTTATCATCAGGCAACGTGGAACTTGAACATTTTGAAAATTTAGCATTTAAACTTTTAAAACTATCAAATTTGCTGATGTTTATGATTGTGAGTCTCTGAATAGCAGAATATTTAAGTACAATTAATATTGAAATATTCATTTAATTTTTTTTTTTTCTAATGGTCATATAGGCATCACGATTATGCTCAAAAATCAGAATAATAATCCATCAAACAAATGCAGAATCAATAAAATATAATCATCAATTTACTTGAGTAATGTTTTTCAAAATTCGAAGAATTATTTCAAATGTCACATAAATTTAAATTCAAATGATCAAAATTGGGACAGTGTTTCATTGCTCTTCTGTGTGTGTGTGGTGTGTTGTGTGTGTGTGTGTGTGGTTTCACTGGTCCCGCATGAAGCCCTCCGTGGCTCCTGCTGGCCAGCCTTCCTCTTCTCTGCAGATCTCTGGAGACTCAGCCGCACTGCTCTGCCTGCTCAGCTCTTACTCTCCACAGGGGGCGCAGGTGAGCTGGAAGCTGGACGGGTCAGAGGTCACCGAGGGGGTTCAGACCAGCGCAGAGAGCGAGCGGGACGGACGCTACAGCCGCAGCAGCGTCCTGAGCCTCAGCAAAGCACGCTGGGAAGATGGCGAGCGCTTCGTCTGCAGAGTAACACATGACGGAGCTGCTCAGGAGGCCTCGTTCCTCAAGAGCTCCGAGTGCTGATGTTTCTCCAGTGAAGAGCAGCAGGATTCACAGCAGTCTCCTGATTTACAGCTCAATACTCAAGCAGTCTTTCAATGTGCTGCCATTGCTCTTTATTCAATAAAGCTTCTGAACGCCTTACATTTGTGTCCGACTGCATCATTGATCAGTGTGTCCTTCCTTCAAAGTCCTTCACTAACGTTTCAGCTGCTGTTGATGGATTGTAATAGTTGAGAACAGCTGCGTTTAGCAGTAAATGTGAACTGAAGCTCTTGGGGTTTGAACATGGTCTCTGGAGACGGAGCTGCTCTATTCTGAGACGATCAGAATCACTAAAGCTGTCAATGCAAATCTGATTTTCAGCTCAAACTCACAGTTTCACTGTTTGCTCGGTTCAACGCTCTGAACTGGATCTGTTTCACTTCTGCTCATGAGAAATGAGTTATGAGTAATAAATTCATCATTAGCTTGAAAATAAGTTAATGCTAGTTTAATGCTTTATTGCTAGTTTAATGTACAAAATGTAGTGTACAAAACCAACAAAACAATATATTTCACCATAATTGTTTGCTTTGATATTAGTTTACAGACTCTGTTTTCTATGATTCTGAGCTGAGTCAAACCTGTCTGTCACAGGACAGATCCCAGTCTAATAGAGCTGATTTCACTCTTAACTCAGTTTGGAGCTCATGTGTAGCTGCTGTGTTTGGTCTCTGTGTGTCAGTAGTGAGTGATAGTGTTTGAGCAGCTGCAGCATCAGTTCATCACTGTGACTCTGACTGACGGAGGTTTTTGTACCACTCTTTATCACTGTGTGAACACTGGACCACTGTGGTAACTCTGACAGTAATAATCTCCTTTATCTTCAGTCTGGACTCCACTGATGCTGAGAGTGAAATCACTGTTAGATCCACTGCCACTGAATCTAGATGGAGTTCCTGACTGGAGGGTGTTTGCTTCATAAATCAGGAGTTTAGGAGCTTCTCCAGGTTTCTGTAAGTACCAGGCTAAACGGTCAGCCCCACTATATCTGCGCACATCTGTGCTGGTTCTACAGCTGATCTTCACTGTTTGTTCTGGTTGAGCTGCTGTCGTTGAGGGACTCTGAGTGACGCTGATCTGTCCTCTACTCTCTGAAACACACAACAAGAAGAAAATCAACTCAAAACTTGGACAATATACTTGAAGAAATGAATTGATATCAAACTTGGTTTTTTTTTTTTTTTTTTTACCTGCACAAACCTTGAGCAAACGCTGTGAGAGTCCAGATGAAGATGATGATGAAGGTCATGTTGATGAAGATTGTTGTGTGTGTCAGTGATGAAGTGTTAAACTCACAGCACTATAAACACTCTCAGAGCACTGAAGCATCTGATCAATATGCAAATGAACTGATCCTGTATTTAAATTAGCTTCTAAATGAAGTTTGCTCATTCATTTCATCCTGTCAGTTATTGTATCTGCACATCACACTGTCTAATCTTTGTTTTTTACAATTATTTTGACTGTCGGTTTATAACAGGATTGGACTATAATTATGGATTTATTAATAACTTTAAACATTTGGATTATTCAAGGTTGTTGTACATGAATTAAACATGTTTTTCAGCTCAGTTGGTTTGAGGGACCTTAAGAAACATCACTAGACTGCAGCGATGCATACACTGATGTTATGGTGCATTGGGAAGTTTTGAGCGTGAGCGATGTAATCCCGAGTAGTGCACTGACTAGTGAACTAAGGAGCTGATTGAGACACGCTCTTACTGACTGACTCACATGTGAACATTTTCATGCTCAAATCATGGTTTATCAATAAGTGTGAACTTAAAAGAAAATATCATAAAAATGACAACCAATTCAAACCACATGAAAAAAAGACTCCTGATGGTGTAAAATGTGTAAAGATGAAATGTTTAAATAAATAGTGCTAAATATCTATTTAAAAAAAATTCCAAATATCAGCAGCATTACAATTCAGTCCCATGGACATATTTTCGCCTTTTATGCCTCATGATTTGTACTTTTGCACTGATTTTAATGATGAAGGTTGACACGACTAAAAAGGACAAATTAAAGTCACTCGGGTCCAGAGACTGTATTTACATTCTCATTCAAACATTTAGGGTCCTTCAGTATGTTTTTTGAATAAAGGATTTTTAAAAGAAGTTCTTAAGGCATTAAATTGATCAAAACTACAGGGAAACTGTAATACGTTGAATATTATTACAATTTTACATATCTGTTTTCTATGTGAATCTATTGTAAAATGTCATTTATTTCTGTAATCAAAGCTGAATATTTAGCCTCATACTGCGCTTTCAGTGTCACATGATCTCAGAAATATTCTAATATTATTTATTTGCTGGTCGTCAAGAAAAATTTCTGATTCATTAATCAATGTTGAAGAAAACAGTTGTGTGCTAATTTTGTGAAACTGTGTAAATTTTATTTTTTAGGAATTCTGTGATGAAATAGAAAGTTCAAAAAGAGCAGCATTATTGACAGAAAGTCTTTTTTGTTAACATTAGAAATGTCTTTGGATCAAGTTAATGCGCTTTGCTGAAGGAAATATACTTTTCTTTCAAAAGATAAAAATATATTGCCTATAGTAAAAGTGAGATTTCATATGTTAGCTGAGGTGATACATAGTTTTCACATATGTGTATCAAACATTGAAATACAATCCATGTGTTTTTTCTCTTGAGGTAAATAATTGTTGGTTCCAACAACAAGTTATTCATTCATCTGCCATTCTGATCTCATGACAGCGGTCCGATTATTCAACTACAGTGAAGAAACCTGTAGGCTACACAGATAAACATTGGAGGATTTCTAGGCACGGGTTTGTTTTGATTTCGCGTTTTTATTATCTTGATTTGCACAGCTTGTGTGCTTTTCTTTGGGGAGTCGGACAGTGAACTGCTGGGTGTCATAACACACATCATGCACACGCGGTCAAAGTTCAGGATATTCGTAAGATAATATGTTAAATTTCAGTTTGTTTCTCACCAAACTCTATAGTATTCCCCCCCAAACACTTGGAATATACGGCACATGAACACTTCCACAGCGCTTCAATCAAAAGATCCCAATATGGTTCACTGTGGTCAGGTCAAAAGTTGTATAGAGAATCATACGTTTATTTATTTTTTGTAGTCAGTTAATATCATGGATAATTGAAATAAATAGTTCAGTAGTTTGCTGACCACCAGAAGACATTGAAATAGCTCATGCCATAAGATAAAAATCAGGTCTGTTTTCTTCTTTTTTTACAGATGTGTTTGCTCTGGTGGACTGTGATAGAAGAGAACACTTTTGTGTAATATTTTTATATCTGTGTGTTTTCAAATCATCTGTTCGTGTGAGTGTGAGTGATAGTGGTTTGAGCAGGCCTGCAGCATCAGTGCAGTCACTGTGACTCTGAATGACGGAGGTTTTTGTACGACTCTTTATCACTGTGTGAACACACGATCACCCACACAGCCACCATCAGAATTTGTTCTGCAATGAAAACTCTGACAGTAATAATGTCCAGCATCTTCAGTCTGGACTCCACTGATGGTCAGAGTGAAATCACTGTTAGATCCACTGCCACTGAATCTAGATGCAGTTCCTGACTGGAGGGTGTTTGCACCATAAATCAGGAGTTTAGGAGCTTCTCCAGGTTTCTGTAAGTACCAGGATAAATAATGATACTGATTAAGCAAGTTGTACACATCTGTGCTGGTTCTACAGCTGATCTTCACTGTTTGTTCTGGTTGAGCTGCTGTCGTTGAGGGACTCTGAGTGACGCTGATCTGTCCTCTACTCTCTGAAACACAACAAGAAGAACATCAACTCAAAACTTGGACATTATACTTGAAGAAATGAATTGATATCAAACTTGTGCTGCACAAACCTTGAGCAAACACTGTGAGAGTCCAGATGAAGATGATGATGAAGGTCATGTTGATGAAGATTGTTGTGTGTGTCAGTGATGAAGTGTTAAACTCACAGCACTAGTAAACACCTCAGAGCACTGAAGCATCGGATCAATAGGCAAACACACTCCACATCATTTACAGAAGACAGTCGTAATCACTAACAGACACAAAATACAATTAAAAACAGCTTAGCTATGAGAAGATCAAATATTGAAAGATTAATTTAGTAATTGTATCAAATCATTCACCTTCTGAATAAATCTTCAAAATCATCTTTAGTATATTATCCTGAATCTCTCCTGTGAGACTTTGGGAATATTTTTGACTGTAGTTGGATAGAAAGATGACTGTAAATTACTAAATTTTATGTCAAATCCATGGATGTTCCTGCAGGTTTTTACAGACATGAGGATCATCACACACGTCTCTTTAGTAATAATGCAGACTGCATAAAGCACATGAAGTAAAGGAAGGTAATGTCTGCTGTGAGTGGATGTGTTTGTTGGAGACTCAGTTGATGTGTGTTTGTGCAGTTAGTGAAGCGTCCAGCAGGTTTGCTCAGCTGCTCTATTAGTTTCTATCACTGTGGTGGACTTTCGGCAGCGGCACCAAACTGGATGTTAGCAGTAAGTAATTAATATTAATATTATTATCCACAAACGCCTGTTAAAACTTTGTTGCTCTATAGAAAGGAGCACTTTTTAAACTTATTCTATATGGTAATTTATTTTTAGTTCACAGGGGAATGTTTGGCAGTCAATATAAAAAACACGGTTTCACGTTATTTTGATGGTCCCTTTAAACAAGTTCGTGGACTATAAGTAATGTTTCACCTAATGTCTTAAAACTCTCATTAGAGTATTAGGAGTAGAATGGTAGGGTTAGGGTTCTTCCCGAGATAAGTTGAAAGTACTTGCAAAGTTACTTGATTAGTCATGTAGAATGGTCTGTGGGGAGGAGACCATGACAATAAAGAGGTTAGAGATATTAAGCAAAACAGTCTTCTAATACTCTAATGAGAGTTAGTAGACAAGTAGGTACAATGTTACTTATAGTAACAGAATGTGTTAAAGGGACCATCAAAATAAAGTAGTTAGTAACAACCATATATGGTTTTCATTGTCACTGCATCTTTGTTTTCATCCAGTGAACTATAATAATTTGTTATTTCCTAATAACTTGATTTTATGAGTTTTCAGAGATTCAGCTCTTTTTTTCCTCATTGATAATTAAATTCTAAATGTTAAAAAGGTGCACTGAATCAAATGTACATTAGTTTGTCATTTTGGCACCACTTTGATTTTACTTGAAAATTTAAGACAGGAATTAAATTAAAAGTTTCAGATTAGTGTGTTGATTTCTCAGTAAAGTCTGCAGATATTTTTAAATGGGAAATTCAGGTTGCTCAATCATATTTTTTGTTCATATTTGATACGTTAATAATTTATAAGACATGCCAGATGAAAGTTGTATTTTCTATTTTTTAAAACAAACTTTTGTACCCAATTTTCTCATTCTGTCATCAAATATTTCAATGAATTCCTGCACTAATTATGATTATTCACATCTGATCTTTGACCTTTACTAAAAGTGACTAGTACTGAAGTAGATAATGAAAATGACTCTTCAATTCAATAAATACATTTCACCAAACTTTCATTGCTTTGCTGATCACAGGCTTTGCAAAAATTAATTCAGGTGACTTGCAGTTTAATGCTGCAAAAATGACTAATAAAGCTATCACTGTATTAATCGTTCATATATTTTTATGAACCTGATAGTAAAGAAAGGTTTTCTTCTTCACTGAGTTGACTGTTGTGTGTTTGTCAGGCGTCACTCGTCCTAAAGTGAGCGTCCTGCCGCCCTCCAGTGCAGAGATCTCCTCAAAGAAGACAGCGACACTGGTGTGTGTGGCCAGCAAGGGCTTCCCGTCAGACTGGAGCCTGAGCTGGAAGGTGGACGGGAGCAGCAGGTCTCAGGAGAGCAGCGCTGGGCTCCTGGAGAAGGACGGTCTGTACAGCTGGAGCAGCAGCCTGACTCTCTCTGAGCAGGAGTGGATGGAGAGCGTCTCAGTGAGCTGTGAGGCCACACGGAGCGGCCAGCCTGCGCTCACTGGACACGTGACGAGACAGCAGTGTTCAGAGTAGATCTGCTGCTCTTCTCACTCGTGTCTCACTGGAGACTAACAGCACATGAGCGACTCCTTCATTCTCCACAACCAGCTTCAGTCGCTCTCAGCTGCATCTGCTCTGCTTTGTGTGCTTCATACAAGACTATATGTGTGCTTTATCATTCAATTATGATTTTATTAAAATTCAGTCAATTGTGGCTTTATGTCTTTGTGTGTCATTTGTGTTTCAGCTCTTTCATTGGATCAGAGCTTTAGCTCACATTTGATCAATAAACTTCACTCCGTGAACCATGAAAACACCTGCAGATTCATGATGAAACAAGAACATGCGGTCAAATTCTGAACCTCACAGATAAAACTGTAGATAACTTTAATAAGATAAAGTGTTGTAGATTTAAGTATTTATTGTGTTAAAAACTAAAATGAATGCTTTATATTTCATTCAATATTTATAAAAATATGCTCTATTGAGTGTGAGTGATAGTGTTTGAGCAGCTGCAGCATCAGTTCATCACTGTGACTCTGACTGACGGAGGTTTTTGTACCACTCTTTATCACTGTGTGAGCACTGGACCACTGTGTAAACTCTGACAGTAATAATGTCCGCCTCCCATCGACGTCCACTGATGGTCAGAGTGAAATCACGGGGGGGGGGGGGGGGGGGGGGGTAGACCCTGCCCACTGAATCTAATGCCAGTTCTGACTGGAGTTTGCTTGATAAATAAATCATGAGGTTAGGATCTTCTCCGGGTTTCCTGTAGTACCAACTAAAGCAGGTTTTTTCCATTATAACGCATCTGGATCTCGTTTAAATTACATGTTACAGTGACTGATTGTCCAGTCTGAGCGAGCAGCACTGAGGGAGTTTGAGTCACTGTCACCTGCCCAATAGATTCTGTCAAATGAGAAAGATTAGAAATCATAAACACTTTTACAAACATATATCTTCACACCACTCATGAAAACAACAAGTAAACTTATCTTTACTGACACAAACCTCGACATAATGCTGCCAGCGTCCAGATCAATATGGGGATGAAAGTCATTTTTGTTGGTTGTAGGTACACTTCTAGTGAAAAGCAGCTGTTGATCATGTTTGATGTGTGACAGAGTTATAAACACATGCAGAGCACTGAAGCGTGTGTCGCTCATGTAAAACACACTCTCTATGCAAACACTGCAGTAGTGAACAGTTTGAAGTTAGTTTTATGTGCTTCTTCACTGAACAGGAAAATAAACTGAGGTCACTGGAAACTTCACTGACAGGTGTGCTTTTGTGTTTGCTATATAACTGATTGTTTAGAAACCCTCTCTGTCTTTCTGTTGAGTCCAGACATGTCTTACCCCTCCTTTTTCTCTCTCTCTCATTCTTATATATACAACGCATTCTCTCTGAATTCCTCCTTCTGTATCCATCTCTCTCTCTTGATATTATGTTTTAAATATCTCTTACTCATATTCTAGGTACGCATGCGCACATGTATGCATTGGCTTTTTCTTGGTTCAAATGCTCAAATAAGGAGATGAATGTTAGGACTACAAGGGTAAAGGTGTTCGTGATGAAACCATGAAGACAGTTTCAGCATTCTTCGCAAAAGTCTATTCTTAATATGTCCATGTTTTTCTGTATATGTGGCTATTTTATATAAACACATGTTCTTTGCCAAAGATCCTACGTGTATGTTATTAATATCCTCATTGGTTAAGAGGATGAAACTCCCCTCGACATATGCCTATATAATATCTGTATTTCTATGAATAAAATGAAGTATTGAGAATACCACTGAATGCGTGTTTTCTTGCTTCCCGGGGCCGGGCTACACTTTAAGTACTGAGAATCTTCCGTGGCCAGAGAATTACTGAGGACCCAATTGTTATTCGTTTATACACTGATCATATTTTTTTTTTAAAGAAACTCCTAATCTCTGAACCACGCAAACATAGTTTTCATATGAAAGGCCAACTGATTCAATAATTTCATGACAGTATTCCAGAATTGAGTGTGTGCGTGTGTAGGACCTTAAAATGATGTCAGGGGTTCCCACACGCGTAGAACTAAAAGTGTACTCTTCCCTGGTGAAGGTCCAAACTAACTACTACTTTAATGATTGTGGCGGGGATTTGGGGAAGTTAGTCAATGTGATGTGAAGGTACTATTTACAACCAGGTTTACACTTATTTTCTTTTATGCGAAAGATATAACCACCGTGGTTTCTTTTTACAGTCCATTTATTAACACATACTGTGGGCATTAGGACCCCCTCAGAGCCACGGATGAGCGCCACCTGTGCCTCACTAACACCTCTTTTCCAGCAGCCACCTGTCTTCCCCGAAAGTCCTCCCGATGCCAAGTACTGACCATACTCCATACCCTGCTTATCTTCGGTGGCGTGTGCAGGAGAAAGCCGCAGGTTGTATGCTGCTGGCTTGTGTGCAGGTCTCCTCATACTCGGGCCCCATGAGCATCAAAGAATAGACCGCATGATGTCTTTTACATGGTAGTCACGACCAACCAAACCACACCAAGACCATTCATAGCCACCACCGCACACTCCTCGTGCTGAAAGTACTGCTCATTGTTTAATTTGTTTTTCGCAATAGTGCCCCCATGGAGAGTTTTTGCACTATGTTGCGCCCCAGATGCATTGCAGCATGAAGCTTTTTTGTTAATTGTAACTATTGTTGAGATTCTTATGCTGATTCTTGATGTCTTTGTGTTGCTGTGTTGTGAAGTCAGTTGTAGATGTTGTGTTTGAACTTGTTTCTTTAATTGTTTCTCTTTTTATTTCAGTGAATCTGTTTGGTAACAGCAAGTGTTTGTGACTAATAATCATCACTTGATTAATCATGTAATTATCACAATATCTTCAACAGTGCTCCACTGTTACTTTTAACGCCCTGAGTGTGGACTCATAACCACTGAGCAGTGCTACTTTAACACTGGGGATTTAGCTGTTTATGTTGTTGTATGTGGGTTTAACAGTCATTATGAGCTTTTATAAGCTGTCACACTGTTGACTAGCAGTTCAACTCTGAACATTCATTAAGTGTGTTGTGTGATTCTTGATGTATTTTAAGCGTGCTTAGTGAAGTGCTCAGGCATTTATATTCAGCTGCTCTGTTGGTTTGTTTCATTACCATTCTCTTTGAATGTGCCAAATCATGTTTGTTGATGACGATGAAGGACAACATCACATGTTTGTTTTTTGTGCTGAACTTTGAGCACTGGACACTCCTTACTCACACGTTTGGAGCTCATGTGCAGTTCTGTGTTTGGTCTCTGTGTGTCAGTAGTGCGTGATAGTGTTTGAGCAGCTGCAGCATCAGTTCAGTCACTGTGACTCTGACTGACGGATGTTTTTGTACGACTCTTTATCACTGTGTGAACGCTGGATCATTGTGGTAACTCTGACAGTAATAATCTCCTGTGTCTTCAGTCTGGACTCCACTGATGGTCAGAGTGAAATCAGTTCCATCTTGTGCTCCATTCCCACTGAATCGACTGAAACTCTCATCATAGCGATCGTTTACCAGATAAATGATGAGTTTAGGAGTTTCTCCAGGTTTCTGCTGATACCAAGCTAAACTCCAGCCACTTATTTCAGGATCAGTTTTACACTCTAGGGGAGGGGGGGAGGGGGGGGAGAGGCTGGAGGATGTGGGGGGGGGTGGCGTCTTGTCCTTCAGAAACAGTCACAGCTTCAGGCTGAGTCACAGTGATTCCTCTGGATTCTGACACAACATTATATGTGTTCAATCAATGAACTTAACATAAAGATTCAAAAAATTGGCATCCTTTCCCACCGTCTGTTACCCGCCTGAATAAAAGCTAGCCAGAATCCATATGAAGCGCTGACGAGATGCATGGTGTGTGTTGGTTTTGTAGTACCTGTGTAAACAGCAGTGTTTAGAAGTTGAGTCTAACGCTACTTAACACTCTGAGCGCTGAGCATGTGCTGCCTGCAAAGTTGACTCTCTGTGGAAAAAGCCTCCAGCAGCCAGTCTTTTAACAGTTGTTATTTCTTCTTTAAGACTCTCATCATCGACACTTCTACAGAGCCAAACACCAACCGCACAAACGCTCAGTGAGGATCTGAAGGTTTTATATGGATGTTTAGTTGTTAACAGTCACTTATGAGCTTTTCTAGCTGTCAGACTGTTGAGCACAGAGCAGTCTGAAGAGTCCAGTACCTGTGTTGTGTGATGTTTTAATGTATTAAAGTGCACTTAGTGCGTGCTCGGGGTTTTGTTCAGCCCCTGTCTGCTCTAGATTTTGTTTCACTGCTATTCACTTTGGCGATGTTGACAGACAAGTAAATCAATATCATTTTATATGCCCTGCGGATTTATTAAATAGGTGAACTATCTGGACAGTCTTATTGATATTTTCTATCTATGTATATGTTTTGCTAATATAATTTTTGAACAGTGAAAAAAAAATAAAAAAAGAAAAAAAAAAAAAAAATAATAATTGCACAACCTGATGCTTCTGACTGTGAAAGTTTGTAAATAAAATACTTGGTTCATAAAAAGCTTTCTTTTGTTCTCTTAAGGAGATTTCACGACCAAAAATGAAAATTAAGTAATCATTTCCTCACTCTTGTGTTGTTCTAATGCTGTATATCCTTACTTCTTTTTCAGACCGTACAATAGATTTTTTTTTTAATATATATTCTGCACACTTGTCCATATGATGTCAGTATAATGTGAGAAAGAAGTGAAAGTATCCCAGAATAGTCTCATGTGACACTGTATGTTCCAAGTGTTCGAGGGAATAAAAACAAATATCCTGACTTGACCAGTGGTCTCTGTGCACGACTGCACATTCATGAGACTCTATTCAAGATTAATAAAAACACAACATGAAACACAATCCATGTGCTTTTTTCTCTGAGGTAAATATATCTGTTGTCCAACAACAATTTATCGCATTCATCTGCCATTCTGATCTTCATGACAGATTTTAATTAATAATCAAATTAATAATCGAGTTTTTATTAATCTTGATTTTTCACAACTCGTGTGCTTTTCCTGGGCGAGTCATACTGAACTGCTGGGTTTCAGTCATGATACCTTGAAATAATATTTTCAATTTCAGTTGTTTGTATTTCTCACCAAACCCTAATAGAGCAATCATAAGTTTTTTGTAGTCGTTAATATTGCCATGTTAACTGAAATAAATAATTCAATAGTTTGCTGACCACCAGAAGACTTTGAAATAGCCCATGCCATAAGATAAAAATCAGATCTGTTTTTTTTACAGATGTGTTTGCTCTGGTGGACTGTGATAGAAGAGAACACTTTGTGTAATATTTTTATATCTGTGTGTTTTCAAATCATGTGTTTGTGTGAGTGTGAGTGATAGTGTTTGAGCAGCTGCAGCATCAGTTCATCACTGTGACTCTGACTGATGGAGGTTTTTGTACGACTCTTTATCACTGTGTGAACGCTGGATCATTGTGGTAACTCTGACAGTAATAATCTCCTGTGTCTTCAGTCTGGACTCCACTGATGGTGAGAGTGAAATCACTGTTAGATCCATTTCCACTGAATCTAGATGGAGTTCCTGATTGACGGCTGCTTGTTCCATAAATCAGGTTTTTAGGAGCTTCTCCAGGTTTCTGTAAGTACCAGAATAAACCTTCATCCCCATCACTCCATCTGTACACATCTGTGCTGGTTTTACAGCTGATCTTCACTGTTTGTTCTGGTTGAGCTGCTGTCGTTGAGGGACTCTGAGTGACGCTGATCTGTCCTCTACTCTCTGAAACACACAACAAGAAGAACATCAACTCAAAACTTTGACAATACACTTGAAGAAATGAATTGATATCAAACTTGTGCTGCACAAACCTTGAGCAAACACTGTGAGAGTCCAGATGAAGATGATGATGAAGGTCATGTTGATGAAGATTGTTGTGTGTGTCAGTGATGAAGTGTTAAACTCACAGCACTATAAACACTCTCAGAGCACTGAAGCATCTGATCAATATGCAAACACACTCCACATCATTTACCAGAAGACAGCAGATGCATCATTTTGCCATCTTTGCTAAAAATTCATATTTACCATTTACCAAATCTCTATTTATCTCTATTTCGTCTGAAACACTCATGATTTATGTCATGTTACTTTGGGATAATTAAACAAAGTTTAATTATTATTTTCATTCAGACTTTAATGCTCAGAGCATTTAATACCTGTGTTCATCTATTTCACTGTATAACAGGTCAAAGGTCATCTGATAGGGAATAACCATCTAAAGCTTGCTAAAGTGTCATTATTAAAGCAGGTGAATAGAGTTACTTTAAATCACATGTGTTTTGAAAATGTGATGAATGCATTTTGGAAATGATTATGAAAAACATGATTTCAGCCTTCATGCAACGTTTTGTTTTTTAAATGAAATTTGATGTTGTTTTAGAAGAAACCATGAGTGCTGTTGAGTCTCATATCAGTGTGTGTGAGTGTCGTGGAGTTTGTGTTCATCTGAGTGTGACGGAGGTTTTTGTACGACGCTTTCACTAGAATGAAGCACTGTGGTGGACTTTTGGTGGAGGAACTGAACTGACCATCAGTAAGTCTCTTTAATTCTTTAATAAAATTGTTTTTAAAGTTTAATAATTGCAATATTTCATTTACTTCATAATTTACTTAAGTTGAATATTTCTTATTGTTTTGAAATCTCATTTATCATTTTACATGAATAATTTAACTTATTATCTGTAACATTATTGTATCTTAATATATAGTTTTCAGTCATTTATAATATATTCAATTATTTCTGTAATTACTGGTAAATTAAACAATTAAGTGTTTTTAGATGCATGAAAAAAGTTTGATAATACAGATGAAATATAATTGTGTCGGCATCATCACCACACAAAGAGAAATGTAGTTAATAAGCGTGTTAAAAATCAGTCATTTAAACTATTAAGCTTGCTGCTGCTGCTGATGATCATTAAAAAACCCCAACAACATCATAATAGAAACGTAAAATTGTACTGAGAATTACAATTGATTGTGAGTGTCAAAATAGAAGAATATTTTAAAAAGACAAATAATATTGAAATTATTGCAATTAGGTTTTTTTATATCTTGTGATGAAATCATAATATTATTAATTTATTTTCATGTGGATAATTTTTTTGTTAGATTGTGATGAAAAAATTTGATGTTCTGTAACTTAGTAATTCTGAAAATATCTAATTAGTTTATTTTTTTCATTTATTTAATCACTTATTTAAATTTTTAATTCATATTGTTTTAAGTCATTTTTCATTTTATAAGAATAATGACGTATTAATGGCAGTAATTTAAAATCTATTGAATTATTTCTTGATATATATATATAATTTTGTCTATAATTCTTGGCAAATGTACCAATAAAGGGTTTATCATCAGGCAATGTGGAACTTGAACATTTTGAAAATTTAGCATTTAAACTTTTGAAACTATCAAATTTGCTGATGTTTATGATTGTGAGTCTCTGAATAGCAGAATATTTAAGTACAATTAATATTGAAATATTCATTTAATTTTTTTTCTAAGTCATATAGTGACATCACTATATAATCATCAATTTACTTAAGTAATGTTTTTCAAAAGTCGAAGAATTATTTCAAATGTCACATAAATTTAAAGTCAAATGATCGAAATTGGGACAGTGTTTCATTTCTGCTTCTGTTGTGTGTGTGTGTGTGTGTGTTTTTCAGCAGCTTGTCCCGCCGTGAAGCCCGCCGTGTCTCTGCTGCCTTCCTCTTCTCTGCAGATCTCTGGAGACTCAGCCGCACTGCTCTGCCTGCTCAGCTCTTACTCTCCACAGGGGGCGCAGGTGAGCTGGACGCTGGACGGGTCAGAGGTCACCGAGGGGGTTCAGACCAGCGCAGAGAGCGAGCGGGACGGACGCTACAGCCGCAGCAGCGTCCTGAGCCTCAGCAAAGCACTCTGGGAAGATGGAGAGCGCTTCGTCTGCAGAGTAACACATGACGGAGCTGCTCAGGAGGCCTCGTTCCTCAAGAGCTCCGAGTGCTGATGTTTCTCCAGTGAAGAGCAGCAGGATTCACAGCAGTCACCTGATTTACAGCTCAATACTCAAGCAGTCTTTCAATGTGCTGCCATTGCTCTTTATTCAATAAAGCTTCTGAACGCCTTACATTTGTGTTCGAGTGCATCATTGATCAGTGTGTCCTTCCTTCAAAGTCCTTCACTAACGTTTCAGCTGCTGTTGATGGATTGTAATAGTTGAGAACAGCTGCGTTTAGCAGTAAATGTGAACTGAAGCTCTTGGGGTTTGAACATGGTCTCTGGAGACGGAGCTGCTCTATTCTGAGACGATCAGAATCACTAAAGCTGTCAATGCAAATCTGATTTTCAGCTCAAACTCAGTTTCACTGTTTGATCGGTTCAACGCTCTGAAGTGGATCAGTTTCACTTCTGCTCGTGAGAAATGAGTTATGAGTAATAAATTCATCATTAGCTTGAAAATAAGTTAATGCTAGTTTAATGCTTTATAGTTTATTGTATAAAATGTAATGTACAAAACCATCATTTTTTTCTTTGCTATCAGTTTAACACAGTCAGTTAGGCAATGTGATGTAGGGATTATTTTACACCAGGGCTACACCTCTATCTTTCTGAGAAAGACTCTGGGGTTTATATTAACCACAGGTGTGTCTTTTTACAGTACAGTTTATTAACACCATACTGGGGCATTAAGACCCACTCAGAGCACATGATTAGCACCCCCTGCTGGCCTCACTAACACCTTTTCCAACAGCAACCTAGTTTTCCCAGTAGGTCTCCCATCTAGGTACTGACCAGACTCAACCCTGCTTAGCTTCGGTGGGTGTGCAGGAGAAAGCTGCAGGTTGATGCTGCTGGCTTGTGTAGCAGGTCTCCTCATACGTCTGGCCCAGAGCATTCAAAGAATAGACCAGCATGACTGTCTTTTACACAGAAGTGTGGTCAAGACCATTGAAGAGCCACACAGAAAAATCCTCCTGTTAAAAGTACTTATCAGTGTTCATGTGTGTCCACACTACAGAGTGTTAAAGAAACACTGTTGGAATGCATTAGTTTTGTACTATGATGGCACCTTGACTACACACCTGATTTCTATGCAACATTTGATAAATGAGGCTTCAGGTCTCATTTTACAGGATGCTGAATGCAAATAAGATGCACTAAAACAAGGTCTATGAAACCACATGCGATAATATATGTAAATTTTCTGTTTGTATTGCTGGTAAAAGAAGAAACTGTACGAGATTAGAATAAACAAAAGTAACTTAAGAGGCTAATATATAGTAAACATCACATCACCGTAAAATATATACAAAATCATCTCTCTATGATAACTACACTGAAAGATGCCTTTTTTTACAGGGGTTTTAAACTACGTATTAAGACACATTTAGACTCAACAATGTTGACAATTGAACAAAATATTCAGATAAACAGATCATCTCTGAACATCATAAAACAAGCTACTGAAAGTCACAACAGAAATAACATAAAAAATAAAATCAAATAGTTAGAATTCAAAAAAATAATAGGACAATTCAGATGCGTAATTTATTCATGCCACAATGCTTGGTGGGAGTTTTGTACCATGGTGGGACCCAGCATGCATTGTGGCATGAAGCTTTTTGTTGATGTTCACCATTGTTGAGATTAATATGCTGATTGTTGATGTCTGTGTGTGTCTAAAGGTTACATTATTTAAAAACTTTTGTGTACATGTTTTTAAACTTTTTCTTAATAATTGTTTGCTGAGATTGGACTAACTACTTAAGCTACAATAGCAGAGGGTTGGTAATTCAAAATTAATATATTAGTGCACCACACTAATAATCATTGTATTATATACAGGTGCATCTCAATAAATTAGAAACTCTCCGTGGAACAGTTTAAATTTCATATTTCAGTACAATTCATCCTCCATTTCGTGAAACTTCGTTGTACTCAATATTTTCAGTTGTTCACGTACACAGACTGAAGTGGTTAATGCTTTGGTTCTTTTAATTGTGATGATTTTTGCTCACATTTAACAAAAAAACACCAAATCACTATCTCAACAAATTAGAATACTTCAAGACCAATAAAAAAAAAACCTTTTTAGTGAGTTGTTGGCCTTCTGGAAAGTATGTTCATGTACTGTACTCAATACTTGGTAGGGGCTCCTTTTGCCTCAATTACTGCATTCCGTTGATGGCGTGGCAGAGACAATCAGCCTGTGGTCACTGCTGAGCTGGTCTGGAGCCCAGGTTGCTTATGATAGCGTCCTTCAGGTCATCTGCATTGTTGGGTCTGTTGTCTCTCATCTTCCTCTTGACAATAGTTTCTCTATGGGGTTCAGGTCAGGCGAGGTTGCAGGCCAATCAAGCACAGTAACACTATGGTTATTGAACCAGCTTTTGGTGCTTTTGGGAGTGTGGGCAGGTGCCAAGTCTTGCTGGAAAATTAAATCAGCATCTTCATAAAGCTTGTCAGCAGAAGGAAGCTTGAAGTGCTCTAAAATTTCCTGGTAGACTGCTGTGTTGACTGTGGACTTCAGAAAACACATTGGACCAAAGTTCTCTTTTCAGATGAAAGTAAATTTAGCATTTCATTTGGAAATCAAGGTCCCAGAGTCTGGAGGATGAGTGGAGAGGCACAGAAACCATGTTGTTTGAAGTCCAGTGTGAAGTTTCCACAGTCATTGATGATTTGGGCTGCCATGTCATCTGCTTTTGTTGGTCCACTGTGTTTTCTGAAGTTCACAGTCAACGCAGCCATCTACCAGGTAATTTTAGAGCACTTCATGCTTCCTTATGCTGACAAGCTTTATGGAGATGCTGAAATCCTTTTCCAGCAGGACTTTAGCACCCGCCCACAGTGCCAAAGCCACTTCCAAGTGGTTTGCTGACCATAATATTACTGTGCTTGATTGGCCAGCCAACTCACCTGACCCTGACCCCAGATATAATTCTGTGGGGTATTGTTCCCGCAGGAAAGAGAACACCAACCCACAATGCAGATGAGCTGAATGCCACTGTCAAAGAAACCTGGGCTTCATACCACCTCAGCAGTGCCACAGGCTGATCGTCTCCATTCCACGCCGCACTGATGCAGTAATTCAAGCAAAAGGAGGCCCAACCAAGTACTGAGTACATGTACAGTAAATTAACATACTTTCCCAGAAGGCCAACAATTCACTAAAAAATGTTTTTTTTTATTGGTCTTATGAAGTATTCTAATTTGTTGAGCTAGTGAATTGGTGGGTTTTTGTGAAATGTGAGCCAAAATCATCACAATTAAAAGAACCAAAGACTTAAACTACTTCAGTCTGTGTGCACTGAATTTATTTAATACACGAGTTTCACAATAACAGTTGAATTACTGAAATAAATGAACTTTTCCAAGACATTCCTATTTATTGAGTTATCCGTGTACATATATGTGTGTGTGTGTGTGTGCAATATATAGTGCACCACACCAGTGATACATACGTTGATTAGATTATATAGATTATATATTGACTATATTCCATCAATGAATACCCAATATCATCTGCTCTAATTTTTATCTTGGCTTCCTTTGTGTTTTATTAAACACACTGTTACAGTCCCCAAAGAACACAAAAACAAAATAGTAAGACTCCAACTAAACACTGATCACCACCGTGGTGACTTCAAATGAGAAACATTACAGCTAAATCAAAATTAATCCTCAATTAGGCATACTAAATTCTACATTCTAAACCATTTTCAAATGTTTCAGCCCTGTCCAGTTATTTGCAAATGCCGGCTCAATGGAAATGTTGAGGGATCCTATGCAAAGTCACTCTGTGAATAGGTTGTTGTTAGAGATCAGACTGTAGAGCTCAGGATCAGATCAGCACCATCAGTGGACAGGAGAGTATTGTGCGCAGAGTGAGTATTTACCTTCAGCTGATTTATCTGAAGAGTCTAGTTTGTCTTGCTGGTTCCTTTCAGGTTGTTATTTGATGATGTTTTCGTTACTCCAAAAGGTCTTGACCGGACCTGAGATTGACAACCAGCGAATCAACAAGCAGCAGATGTGAGATGAATACACTGTGGCTGCCGCTTCTCCTGAGTAAGTCTGTAAACTGACAGAGGTTTATATGCTTCATACTTTTGTGGAAAGCATGATACACTACCATTCAAAAGTTTGGGGTGAGTAAGACTTTTTTATTCCAGAAAAAAAAAGAAAGACATTAATGCTTCTATTCAGCAAGGATGCATTAAAACTGATCAATAAATGCTGTTATTTTCAACTTTCTATTCATCAAAGAGTCCTGAAAAAAAGATGTATCATTGTTTCCACAAAAATATGAAGCAGCACAATAATTTTCAACATTGATATTAACCAGAAATGTTTCTTGAGCAGCAAATCAGATGATTAGAGGATTCTGAAGTATGTGCGACGAAGCGGGAAATGATGCTGAAAATTCAGCTTTGCAATCATAGGAATGAATTGCATTTTAAAATATACTACAATAGAAATCAGCTACTTTAAATCATAATTAATAGTTCACATTATTACTGTTTTACTGTATTTTTGGACTTTTCAAAAACATTAACAAATCTTAATTTTTCCAAACATTTTGCTGGTAGTGTATGTATACCACTTTATTTGAGGAATATTAAATATTAAGAGGATGTCTTGCATGTTTCGTAAAGTTCCATTTTTTGTGTCTTATATTCATTTACGGGCATGATGTGGTGGAATTGAGGTGTGTGAGTAGCGACCGACGCGTTTGTTCACTATCCTTAGATTTAATCTTAATAAATGTTGTGTTATCCTTTGACATGCCTGGCAGTAGGAGCCGTCAGCCCAATCCACGACCTTGTGCATTTTGGCCCTCACACCAGATATGTGTGTGGAGGGTTTCACGAAGTCTTAGGGCATTTTTGGAGCTGTAACAATCCAATGCCAACAACCCTAGGGAAATCGCTCATCATTTAGGCTTGGTTATGCAAATCTCAGAGCCTGATGCACACACAGCGACGGATGTTTTTCTCAGCAAGGTTCGACTCAGCGATGCTAAATCAGCACACTAAAGATTCATGACCCCGCCCGCGAGGCGAATAAAAGAGGAACAGGCACACAATTGCTTACTCATGCCTTTAAATTAATATATTTACTTGGAACTTTTACGAAACATGCAAGACGTCCTCTTAATATTTTATATTCCTCAAATAAAGTGGTATGCATACTTGTAATGTAAGTAACATTACTTTTTTTTGTCAATGTAATGGTATGACACTTTGTAACGCTTTCTAGGTGAACCAAAAAATATATATATTAAAAAAAGTCACACTTGTACTCCTCACAATCAAATAAATACATGCTCGACGCTTCACCACAATGATAAATCCCCAAAAACAACAACATAACAGAAACTATTTTAAATACCAACATAACATTAACATTACCAGGTCTCCCCATTTCATCATTATGCTGAAAATGCTTAAAATAACACTTTATTCAAATTTGCAAAGCATGATGGGAAGATTGAGCTGCTTGATTAAAACCTACCTGGTCTGATGGCATAAACGTACCTGGGTGCACTTTTTAGCGAGACACGAAATACGTACCAATAAGTACATATCACTGCAGTTTCCAAAAGAAATTAACACTAGAGGCAGTAAAACTCAGACACCTTTCATTCCTTTTCACACAAATTATTATTGTGTATTTAGACTGTCCCGGTCGATTAACCAAGCATGATTTCGCACAAATCTTGTGCCTACACTGTATCCTCTATGTTATAGTTCATTCCCGTTCAAAACAATATTAATATGCTGGGAGATTTGAAAACTGATGCTTTTGAATGTTAGCATCACACGTATCCAGTTTCATATCTATGGGTTTTCATAGATGTTAGGTTTGTTCGGTAGCTCACGAGTATTTAGACGTACTTGAGAAGTAAGGAGCTCCGGTTCAAATCCCGTGTAACTACGGTTCAACAAAAAACTTCAAATCTGCATATAAGGAAGTTCAAATGGCACGGTTGCATCAACAAATGCCTTTTAATATCAGTTTTGCATTTGTTAACACTATCGGGTAGGTTTAGGGTTGGTTTTGGTGTAGGGCTATTTTCAAGACGATCATTAACTTTTAGCGACAGTCCCCTGATATTTGAATTCTGAACCGCCGCAATACGTACCTGAAGAAACGTAATAAAAACACAGCAATATGTACCTATATCAACGTAATAAAAACGTGCCAGGGTTCACGTATTGAACCAGTGTTCAGCGCCACTCAGTGGACATTTCTCTTTAAAAATGCGGCGAAACGTGCAGTAAGGTACGTAAAAACGGTGCTGCAGAAAAGTACCCAGAGGTACATATTTTTATGAGACTAGGTTGATTAAAACATGTGCCTTCAACATGAAAACATCGAGTTAAGCAAGAGCAACTATTTCAAGCTAGTTTAACATGATGCAATCATGTTTAAACGAGAAACCTGATACAATGGTGTTAAATCAAAATGAATTATTTAAATAAAGTGAACAGCATCAATACATTTTTTTGAATGTAAAATTCCCTCAAAATACAAAATATCAAGCCCCGTAGAGCGCCTATGTATTGGAGGCTTGTTTGTGTGCTCTGTCTTTTGTGGTATCCCACATTGATTTACACTTAGCGGAATGGACCTCTAGACAACTCGTACGGACTACGTAGTCTCCTGTGATCGTATCTGCTCCACGTAACAGTATCATGGTGTTAGCATATTGTGGCGAAGCAATCCTCGCTGTATGTGTCTACACCTCTCTGCGCTTTCTGGTTTACACAGATCTTCTTATTCGCTTGTTTTTGGGTCCTGAGATGCTTTACTGTATCTGTACTATTAAAAGCGCCCCCTACTGTATAACAGTGTAACAGGGGAAGACAAGATGTACAGGTTACGTACTGATAAGCGATTCGCAACGGCTCCAGTCTCCTCTGTCTGTTTGTTCAGGTCCTTCTTGTACTAATGAGAGGATTTGAGCAGTCTTCATTTTACTACACCTACATCTGTGATCGCTGAAGACGAGGCACGCAGCATGTGGAGAGGTACTTTTGCTTCGTGTGAGTGATGGTGACCGGTTCGACTTGGTATGTTGGGCCCAACGATTGGTCTACTCGTCTGTCGTGAGATTTTCTAGGACATATCGATTTGCGGAGGGGTCCAGGGCACCGTCATCCGCTCTTTTCAGACAGCTGTTTAGCATATGCCTTTGCAAATTGTCTTTCCTAATAATGTACTAGTTAGCCAGTTTCGTGGCTGAAGTTCCCCATCAGTGCTGACTTGGTACCGCTATGAGTGGAAGAGTATGGGGGGACAGGCGGGGTCAGCATGGCCTCATTAGCATTTACTCAACATGGTATGATCGTAGACATTAGTGGCCCGTGTGAACAGTGATAAACATCAGAGCTGATGTGACAGGTGTTAACGTACAGGGTTTGGCACATTCTTATGTCACTGAGATCAATGTTTGACCAATGAGTATTTGATGGACTGTTTAAATTAAGCCCCTATACTAAGATAATATATCCAACACAGCACATGAGCAAAACTCACATGTCTGTATTTGACCCCCCAATCGCTTCCCCAACTCAAACATTACAGACTCTTTCAGGTCCGTAAATGTGAAAGCATGTCTCAACAGTCAAAATTAAACTACTTTCTATAAAAGGTCCAACATATTAAGAATACGTTTAACTAATGATGGGAGAAATTAAGCTTTTCAAAGCTTCGAATAAATTGAACTAATTGTGTCGCAAAATGATTCACTGTTTCGAAGCATCTGAAACACCACACACTGGGTACTGTGGTTCAAACAGGTAAATGAAGCGAAAATCAGG
This sequence comes from Sinocyclocheilus anophthalmus, assembly GCA_018155175.1. Taxonomy (NCBI): domain Eukaryota; kingdom Metazoa; phylum Chordata; class Actinopteri; order Cypriniformes; family Cyprinidae; genus Sinocyclocheilus; species Sinocyclocheilus anophthalmus. The sequence continues at coordinate 821,493 of JADLZN010011772.1, forward strand.
ACCCAAACATGAATAAAACAGCTTTTACAAACCCATTGCAAATGTTTAATTGAAAGTATAATGTGTTAAATGCTATTAACAAATAATCTAATGCTCTGAAATATTAAGTGTTTATATTATATGTGCTCTTTTTCAGGGTTTGTTGTCTTTGTTCTGTTGATGGCTCAGTTAAACAGAAAAATAAGAGACTATTAAATACTATTATTCCTTTTAATTATACAAATGTTTCATTAAAACATCTACAAATTTGTAAAACTGATCCGAGATCAGGTAATAACTAGACGCTTGTTCAATGGTGGGGGATCACAGAGATCATCACCCCCAGTGGTGAACCACTGAAATTTCAAAACGGTTATGATTTAACGAAGCCTCATTAGTGAAATCATGTGACTTTGGCAGTTTGATACGCGCTCCAAACCACTGATTCGAAACAAAAGATTCGTAAATGTTCGTAGCTTCATGAAGCATTGTTTCAAAAGCAGCCATTTCTACTTTTACCTTGAAGTTTAGCTTACCTGTCAAGAAGAAACTCCGCAAGTTTGTCGTATCGACTGAAACCTAAACATTAAATCAAATTCTTCCATCTTGTAAAAACACTGCTTTTCTGTCATGACAACTCTCGGAGGGAGAGGGCATGGTAATGTACATGACAATGTTAATGTATTTGGTCTTGGCGGAATAGATCTGCTACGCTGCTGCTGCTGTGGCAGAGCAAGTACCGAGACTTGCTACTGCCAATACATCCACAACATGCTGCTGTGAGCATGTAGGAAATACTGCACATATAACACATATGAATAACCCCCATAGCATACATGAATCACCTCGTAGCAGATCTGTACAGGTGGAGCTGGGGAAGGTGGAGGGTTTTGAAGTGTGCTGCGAACTGCTACAGCAAACAAAAGCCAGGTATTTGAATACTGAGAAGTGAGCTCATTGGCTACTGATACAGGAGAAAAGCAATCAGCTGTGCCATGTGATAAGGATGTCATTAGGTCAGATTGAGTTAGACCTATCGGACTGCGCCATCTAGACTTTCATGCCAAAACTCTGTATATGTTTGCCCTTGTATTACGCCGTTGTCTGTCTCTGTGTATTTTGGCAAGTCTTCGAATTTTGGCTTGCACTTCTGTAACAGAATCTGAATTTCTTTTTCCACACTGGACAAAAACACCCTCTGGCTCCGCCTGCTACAGTAGCCACGCCCCCCAAACTATCGCTATTGTCTGTGCAGAGGTATGTTAATATGTAGACTGACAGGGAGGTAGGCCACCCTGTCATCGCAATTGGATCGAGAAGATATATATATAGTATGAGTATGAGTGTGACCCCTAAATGAGGAGCACCAGAATGTATTATTTTTAATAACGACAACTTGTTTCTTTTCTCAAATTATTACATTCAGGCTCAGTCATTTGGGCAGAGGAGCAGTATTTTCCTCAGTCACCCAATGCCACATGGGACGAGGCCAGACTCTACTGTCAGTCCTGTTTCAAAGAACTGACGACCATCACCAGCAGAAACGTCCACCTCATTGTGCAGAACTTCTCTTCGGACAATTGGGTTGGACTCCGCAGGTATTACAATGGCTCCTTCCCATGGGCCGCATGGTCCAATGGGGATCCTGTTACATATCAGAATTGGTACCCTGGTCATCCAGTTCCAAATAAAGAAAATAAACTAATTCCTATATGTTCCTCAACTACACAAAGTCCACTGAGCACCCTAATAACTACCCCAATGACCTCAACACAAACCTCCACAGTAACTGCTTCGGTAACCTCAACATTTAAAACGAACAAAGAAAACGACACATGCCCTATACTGTCCGAAATGCTTTCTTGCTTAAATATGACATGTGATGATCTTGAAAGTGCCATGGATATGTGTAAGAGAACACTGACTGTTACCCCAAATACTACAACATACAGCACCACCCCTAAAGTCACAACATTTAGCACCACCTTTAATGCTGGAACAAATGGCACCACAACCGAGAGCACCACCACCAGCAACTGCGTCTTCGAACCCGAGCCAGATCCTGAACAGTACATCGAGGACTCTTGTGTGGTCCTGCTCAGCTTCGGCATGTGGAAGGAAGACGACTGCAACAGAAGTTTACCCTTCATCTGTTATGAAGGTACAAAGACTTTGTTTTAGAGCACAGCATCGTATTGTTAGATTCATATTGTTGGTACTCTGACAATCTTAAAAAGAAAGGTTCCAAAAGGAGGTTTTCATAGCAATGCCAAAAATCTAACTTGGTTGAGGGCTGTGGGCCATAAGTAAATGTTGCATTATGTCCAACTCTGTTATATTCAAATGTCTTAAATTTAAATTTTTTAATAGTTTTTAAATGATGAATTAAAATTAATAAAGAATAATAAAAAATGTGTTCTTATGTTTTAAATGATGTTTAAATAAAATTTAAAAAAAATTACATTTAAAAAACAAATAAACCAAACAAAAATTTAAATATAACAATAAACCAAACTAAATATATATATATAGAGATATTATTTATAGAACAAATAATGTATACCAAAATAAATCCGAAATGATGATATGGTTCATTTGCATTTTTTTCTTGTGATAAAGAAAAACTTTCAGTCGAACAGGAACAACCATTTCTTTTTTTAAAAGTTTAAGAACATTTAAGAATCAAAACCTGATTTGAAAGTTTCTGTGGATGTAAACGTTGTCTGGAACCATTAATAGCAAAGACCCTTTATTTTTGAGTCAGAAGAAAGGTTCGTGGAGTTCTATCAGGCGTTTCAATATAATAATTAAATATAAAAAGTTTTAATTAATTAATTTGTTTTAATTCATTTTTGTTATTTAATTAACTAAAAATATTCTGAATTAATCAGCTCATAAACATAAATCAGCAGAAAAATAAAAATAACTGAAGTGTTAATTCAATCATTTAAGACATTTGTTATGACAGCTTAGACGAAATTAATTATTACATAAATATAAATAATGATAGTGCACAAAAAAAAGACATAACTCCGGTACCTAGCTATAAATTAAAGAAAACTTTATAGTATCTTCCAAAGGTACCTAGAAATGTGATATTTTGTTTACCTGCGAATAAATTTTTTTTTAACAAAATTACTTGAACAGCAGTTTTAAGTAGTTTTGGAATAGGGAAAACTGAAAAAAATGGATAAATGTGAACAAAAAAACAAAAAATTAAAATTGAAAAAGGACTATGATATTATAAATATTTTTAAATGTGATATTTAAAAAAAATATTAACCATAAGAAACGTATTGCAATCATGCTATGAAAGTAAACTGTAAAACGTTAGTATTGAGTAGTGAATAAAAATACGATTACTTGAAAAAAATAAAAATATTAATTTCTTATTTCAAACAGTCTATATTTAGGGACGCCAACGATCTCGATTTTTATGTCTGATTTCACGTACCGTTTTTCTTTTGGAAAAGAAGAAAAGGGGCCTATTCTGGTAATATATATAGATATATATCTATATATAATTATATTTTTTTTTTTAAGCACTAGAAAAGAAAGAATGAAAATATGGAGTGCATGAACAAGTGGTTATTTCTCTTACAAGCAAAACGATCTGTAGCCTTTAAAATTCAGTCAACCACGGCATTTTAATCACGACCAAACAAAGAGGCTGCACACATGGAGAACGAACAGTTCTGATTTCAATAGAATGTGTACATAACCACACTGAAAAAAATGAATCTTAAAACAAGAAATCTTACAACTCTAGATCCTTTTCCACTACCAAAGAACATATGTTGTTCTTTATTGGCGTTGTTGGTTCCATGAAGACCTTTAACATCCATGAAAAGTTAAATCACAAAAGGTTCTTTATAGTGAAAAAGGTTCTTGTTAATAAATACTCCTCCCTCTTATAAAATTGGTTTGTTTAGGAACTGTTTACTGAAAGGTTCTTTAGGGAACCCAAAATGGTTCTTTAAGGAGAAACTTTTGTTTTTAGGACTGAAAAAAAAGGTTCTATATGGTGGAAAAAGGTTCTTTAGATTATTAAAATGTTCTACAAAAATTGTGACCCTGCAGCACAAAAGCAGTTTTAAGTCGCTATGTAATAGTTGTATCTCAGCCAAATATTGTCCTATCCTAACAAACCATAGATCAATGGAAAGCTTATTTATTCATCCTTCAGATGATGTACAGATCTCAATTTTGTAAAATTGACCCTTATGACTGGTTTTGTGGTCCATGGTCAAATTGTCTTGTAAGAAACTGTTACAGCGGAATGGTCTTTGAGGAACCCAAAATCAAACCTCCTTTTTGAACCTTTATTTTTAAGAGTGTAATCAACTTGTACGTTTCTGCCGATATACGTCATTGCATCTATCTGTCCATAGGAGAGCTTTTTGGCAAATATACATTTCCAATGTGAACACAAGTGCAGGCAATCTGAGCTGGTCTGAGGGACCCGGTGCTGAGAACATCAGTCACTACAGAGTGGAGGTCACTGGGGACAAAAACCAGACATTTAACCAGACTGACCTGTTCGAACAGATACAGAATCTGACAGCAGGTACTCTGTACAGAGTTCAGGTGTTTCCTGTGAAATGTGGCAGGGATCTCAATCCGCAGAATATCTCCTTCTACACCCGTAAGTAGACTCGGACTTCATTGTGCGCAACATGGTTTCAACACGACTAATGAGCAAAATGACCCATGCCGTCCCTTTTTTAGAGCCCTCTGATGTGCAAAATCTGACAGTGGTGAGTGTGACATCTGTTAGCGCCAACCTCAAGTGGAGTAAACCAGCTGGAAACCGTGACTTCTACTCAGTAACGTTCATAAATGCATTGAAAACTGTGGAACAAAAGTGTGAGACTGAAGAGTGCACTATTACAGATCTTATTCCAGGAACCGAGTATGAATTCACAGTTAAAGCTGTAGTGAATAAGACGATTGAAGGTGTGCCATGCAACGTTACTGATAACCAAGGTTTAAAAAAAAAAAAAAGTGAGGACATTTCAGCTTGACTCTATCCATCCATCCAAAGCTGTAAACATTTCCAAATAAAGCATCGTTTCTTAGTTTTAATCATATTTGAGTTTTAGCCGTGACCGTGTCGATTGATAAGATTTGTTTTGTCACCTGTCCTTGGGCCGGCTTCTCCACTCTTCAAGAGCTATATGATAAATTGCGTTTATTTTGAGGTTAAATATCCAGGTTAATTTTTGCACTTTGTGCACATTGGATGTGTGTAGAAGAGTTTTTGTATAATTAGTGAGATTTATTTATCAAGATGTAAGGCCGTTATTTAGTGCCAGGACAATACAAGGTGGCAGGGGGCGTTTATCAGTTAATAATGATTACATAAGTTAAGTTTACAATTTAATCACTTATGTACAAAACTGAAAGTATCGCCTGTGTAAAATATCATTGCTAATAAGCAACATTTAAATCCACAGCAGCTTCAACACCAAAGTGTGGGTTTTTTGCATTATGTCATCGTGGTTATTTTCTATATTTTTTATTTATTAATTACAGATTAGTCTCCTTTTGCTATGTGTATTGTAATTTATTGTTTTAATTTATTTTATTTCAGTTTTAGGTAGTTTTAGTTTACATTTTTTTTCCAGTTAATAATTTCAGTGCTTCATCTTTAACTTTTTTTTCATTTTATTGCCAAGGCAACATTTACATTTTTATTTTGTGTAAGTTTTTCAATTAATATTTTATATTATTTTTTTTTAAAACAGAATTTTTTTTTTTTTTTAAGTTTTCCGTTTCATGTTTCCGTTTAATGATAATAGCCTAACCCTAGTTGAAGAGAATAAAATTGGCGCAAAACACATGTATCAGGAATAGCATTAGGGGAAGTCACTCTTTCATGCATCATAAATATCTTGTGGCTGTGAGAGTGTGCTGATGAAATGCAATAAACTGATTTTGGCAACCAACATCTGAGATGCTGTGTGATGCGATTGGTCCGCTGGTTAGTCCAGTTATCCAATCACATCCTCCGTTGCGCATCAAGGGATTTATTCAGTAAATGTGTGCTGTCATGGTAGCTTGAGTTAGTGGCACGTGCAATCTTTTGTGTCTCCTTGTCGGATAAAATGCATTTTTTTTAAAAGATAATTTTGCATGCACTAACTTGGATCGTAATAAATGCAATCGACACAGTATTAACAAAAAGCAAAGGCTCACCCACACAGTGTGAATGGAAACATAGCTATTGTCAAAGTAACAAGCATCGCTGTGAGACGCCACAGATCTACATTGATATGTTTTGGAGTAGACTAACTGGCTTTTGTTGGTATGATGTATTGACTTTTGTCGACACACAAGTTCACCCAATTCAACGTACCCCCCCCCCCCCCCCCCCCGCCGGCAACTAAGATCAGCCAACTGACAGCACAGTCATAATGGCCTTTTGGGATCCGCCTACTGGCACAGCAGTTTATCTCCGCTTACACCGCATATTGTCTTAAAGAAGTCAAACACAGCCACAGTTGCACTTACTGCAACATCATATCAGACAGCAGCATTACAACAAACGACAACATTACCACAAACAGCAGCATTACGACAGCAAAATTCAATATTACAGACTGCAAAACAATGGATGGAACAGAAACATTTATCAAAGAGACTTATATATCAGACGGCAGCAAGTTTTGTCTGTGTATGGCAGCGCTAACAAAGAACAACAACCTGTCAGGAGAAGTGGTTGTAATCCCAGCATACACACGTGAGTCTCATTCTCAGTTATTATATTCCTTCCCTAAATTAAAGGCATTTCATGTATCATGCATGTACTGTAAATTCTAATTGACCATTTCCATCACTAAGCTGAATGCGAGTTGACAGTCAAACAATTATGGAAGATTGTTTCCATAATGGAATACAAAATTAAACAGGCAATTGCGAGTTCACATTTCAGACTTTTTTTCTAGCAAGTGTGAATTTATATCTCAAAATTCAGACATTTTTCTGAAATGAAAAATTGAATTGCGAGTTAATCTCTCACAATACAGAATTTTTTTTTTTTTTGCCGAATTGTGAATTTTCTTGTGAATCATTTAGAATTGTTTATATCTCACAATATCTCTGAGTTTATATCAGAATTGTGAGTTTATATCCTTTTTCTCAGAATTGAGTTTTTGTGTAACAACTCAAAATTTATATTCTCACCATTCAGACAAGTTTGTCAGAATTTACATTTTTATCTCACAATTCAGACTTTATAACTCAGGGCATTGTGATGTATAAATGATTAACCCGCTATTTGCCTTTTTCCTCACAATTGCAAATTTATATCTCAAAATTGACTTTTTCGTAGAATTTGCGAGTTTATATCTCGCAAGTCAGACGTTTTCCCTTGCAATTGCAGATTTACATCTCAGAGTTCTGACTTGTTTTCTTATAATCGTGAGTAAAAAAAAAAAAAGAAAGAATCTGAATTGTAAGATCAAAAGTACCATTTTTGTATTTTTTATTCCATGGTGGAAACGGCTTCCATTAACCACTTAACACCTGAAGGAGTTTTTCAAAGTGTTGTCCAAATGACTGCTTAGATTTGGTTCAAGCCTGCATTCAACACTGTTCTAGCCTTTCCTAAATTACTACTAAATTCTGCCAAACTGCATGCTGTTCTCTGCTCTCCTCTCCTAGGCCCCAAAACTGTGATCCTCTCTTTGAGCCCTGACTTAAAATCCATGAATGCCAACTGGACAATAGGAGGGAATTATGAACAATTTGAAGTGATGATTACAACGGATGCATACCTGGACAATTATCCCCGGCAAGATAAAACTAAAAACAGTAGTTACACTTTCAATAATCTGAAGGCAGGAGTGTTTTACACCGTTTCAGTTGTCACTCTTAATGGTGAACTGAGAAGTGATGCTGCTAATAAGTCAGAGTACACCAGTGAGTAATCATTACACTGTGATCACTATTTTTCAGATCATTTGCCGAGTAGCTTAAATCACTGTCTTCATCAGCTTTTCAAGTTCAGCTGTATAACATCTCACAAATCAATTCACAGGGCCTGCTAAACCTACCTGGGTAAAGGCCACCGCTAACAAATCTAGCATACAGCTAAGCTGGGGAGTTCCAGTTGAGTCAGAGGGTGCCTCGATTAAATATATGGTGAACTATAGCACTCCATTCTGGAATGAATCTAATGGAAAAAATACAAATGAGATAAATCTCACCATTCCTTATTTAAGACCAGGAACAAAATATATGTTTAATGTCAGTGTCGTGGCTGGAAATTTGTCGAGTGATCCAGCCACTACTCATGAAAACACAGGTAAAGAGATTACATCTGGCTTTGTTTACTTCTATTGCACTTCATGATTATGCAGTTCATTCTAACATGTTATTAAAAGGAGTATTTTGAGTATTTTTGCAGACGGATTTCCTGGTGTTTAAAATCGTCTTTGTTTATTTCCAGAGCCTGAGAAGAGGACACTGGTCCTCATGATGTTGTGCTCCTCTAAAACCCCACTTCATTGTGACAAAAATGAAACTCGGAGTGAACTGTTTGAAAAGGTGAAGAAATGTTCAATGACTACATCAGACTTACGGAATGAATGCACACGAGAAATAAAGATGACGATTAAAGAAATACGAGTTAGATTTAATAATGTGAAAGTTATCGTATTTGCACTGTTATACTGATTACAAAAACTTGTATTTTTTATTTAAACCTTTTATCTTAAATGCTAAAAAAAGGAACATTCTAAAACAGCTTTGTGCAAACAGCTGGAAACATTAACTGAAATAAACTAAAATTGCCATTCTGTCTTTCAGCTGAAAAGTGAATTTAATAGAATATTTCAAGACTTGGTCCACTGGAAGCTTAAAGAAAAAACTAGGTTTGTGAAAACAGCTGGATCACATTTGTTGTCATGAATATTTTTGACTAATTAGTATGATTTATATTTAACTCTTACTCTCACTTCACAGAAACGACATCCTTTGAATCTCTAAGACGTGGGCTACTATAACTAAGAGGAAAAATCACATATACTGAAATTTTGTGATTTCATGCCTCGTGAATTCTGAATTTGTTTTCTTACATTTACATTAATGCATTTACCAGACGCTTTTATCCAAAGCGGAACAAAAGCAATTTGTCAAAGAGCCAACAATATTTGTAATATACAATGCCAGGTTTATTAGACTAGATTAGAAACAAGTGAGAGAAGAGGAGAAATGCAGAGAAGAAATATACGTTTATGGTAACCCCTGAATTATGGGAACCATATGTCCTCACAGGGAAAGTAAAACCTGACATTTCTGGGTCCCCAAGAGGAAAACAGCTTATAAATCATACTAAATGGTTTTGTAAAAATGCAAAAAAATTATGAAAAATATAAAAAATTATGGCTTAGGGTGAGGGTATAGAATATACAGTTAATATACAGTATAAAAATCATTATGTCTTTGGAAAGTGCATTGGTTTAAGGGGATGCTATTAGCTTCTTGAAGGTTTTTTGTGTTTTGATTCTCACAAGTTCACTCGACATTTATGGCATTTTTGTTCTTGTTACAAATTGCATATTTACTTTTACTGTAAATTGAGTGGTGTGATGATATATGCCATAGTTGTGGGAACTATAATTAATCTTCAAAACTGCATCATGAATACCTTTTTCTTAAAGACATTTGCTATAGCTTCATGTGAATTCCAGTTTTAATTTTCATGATGGATTACTGCAGATTATTTTAGTGATTGGTTTCATTATAAATAAAGATATTACACATGGGTTTGTTCACTTTGTTTCACTACTTTATGCAAGTTCTCAGTATAATTACTCTCTTGTGATGTTCATTTACATCTACAACCAGAAGTCCTCATAATATGCACTGCAAAAAGGATTTTCTTGTTTTGTTTGCCAATATAAACAGTCTTAAATCAAGATACATTTACTTGAAGCAAAATGACGTAAGATATTATTATTTCTGTTGCCATTGATGTGTATTTTTGAAAAAAAAGAAAAAAAAGAAAAAAATATATATATATAACTGCATTACACACACAGCGAGAAATAGTTTCACCGGCAAATTTTTTTTAAACAACAGTTGCATGCAGCAATTGGCTGAAAATTTGACCTGCTATTGGCATTAACCTCAGATAAAAATACATTTTCAACCCATAATCATTTTGTACGAAAGTGAAAGGACACAGGAAAAATATTATATTTCTTGAGTTAATGCCATGTCCTGTCAAAACTTTATGCAATTGCTGCATCCATAACTGTGTTTTAATTTAAAAAAATGGTTGACGTGTTGATTACTTACAGTGATTCCCCCACTGGCTATATTTACGGAATATATATACGGAAATTATTCAGACCCCTTTAAATTTTTCACTATTTGTTATATTGTAGCCATTTGCTAAAATCATTAAGTTATTTTTTTTCCTCATTAATATACACACAGCACACCATATTGACAGAAAAACCCAGAATTGTTGACATTTTTTGCAGATTTAAAAAAGAAAAACTGAAATATCACCTGGTCCTAAGTATTCAGACCCTTTGCTCAATATTTAGTAGAAGCACCCTTTTGATCTAATACAGCCTTTTTGAGTCTTTTTGGGAAAGATGCAACACCTGGATGTTTTTCACACCTGGATTTGGGGATCTTCTGCCGTTCTTCCTTGCAGATCCTCTCCAGTTCCTTCAGGTTGGCTGGTAAACGTTGTGGACAGCCATTTTTAGGTCTCTCCAGATATGCTCAATTGGGTTTAAGTCAGGGCTCTGCTGGGCCATTCAAGAACAGTCACAGAATTGTTGTGAAGCCACTCCTTCGTTATTTAGCTGTGTGCTTAGGGTCATTGTCTTGTTAGGTAAACCTTCGGCCCAGTCTGAGGGCCTGAGCACTCTGGAGAAGGTTTTCGTCCAGGATATCCCTGTACTTGGCGCATTCATCTTTCCCTCGATTGCAACCAGTCGTCCTGTCCCTGCAGCTGACAAACACCCCCACAGCATGATGCTGCCAACACCATGCTTCACTGTTGGGACTGTATTGTACATGTGATGAGCAGTGCCTGGTTTTCTCCACACATTCCGCTTAGAATTAAGGCCAAAAAGTTCCATCTTGGTCTCATCAGACCAGAGAATCTTGTTTCTCAGAGTCTGAGGGTCCTTCAGGTGCTTTTATGTGTTTTGCACTGAGGAGAGGCTTTCATCCAGCCACTCGGCCATAAAGCCCAGATTGGTGGAGGGCTGCAGTGATGGTTGACATTCTACAACTTTCTCCGATTTCCCGACTGCATCTCTGGAGCTCAGCACAGTGATCTTTGGTGTCTTCTTTACCTCTCTCACCAAGGCTCTTCTCCCCGATAGCTCGGTTTGGCCGGACGGCCAGCTCTAGGAAAAGTTCTAGTCATCCCAAACGTCTTCCATTTAAGAATTATGGAGGCCACTGTGCTCTTAGGAAATTTTTTTGTAACCTTGGCCAGATCTGTGCCTTGCCACAATTCTGTCTCTGAGCTCTTCAGGCAGTTCCTTTGACCTCATGATTCTCATTTGCTCTGACATGCACTGTGAGCTGTAAGGTCTTATATAGAGAGTTGTGTGGCTTTCCTAATCAAGTCCAAATCAGTATAATCAAACACAGCTGTACTCAAATGAATGTGTAGAACCATCTCAAGGATGATCAGAAGCAATGGACAGCACCTGAGTTAAATATATTAGTGTCCGCAAAGGGTCTGATACTTAGGACCATGTGATATTTCATCTTGGGGTCTGGGTTGTGTGAAGGGAGGGGGTGAGGAGGGACGCAAAAAAAATTTCAACAATTCTGTGTTTTTCTGTCAATAATGGGGTGCTGTGTGTACATTAATGAGGAGAAAAAAATTAACTTAAATGATTTTATCAAGTGGCTGCAATATAACAAAGAGTGAGAATTTTAAGGGGGTCTGGATACTTTCCGTACCCACTGTATATTATAATATATGTATATATATCTATATATAAGATTATAATTATAAGAATAATTCTATATATTATTTAATTTTTAGGTTCGTCTGAAATATCTAAGAACATAATTTTTAAAATATTTTTTACACTATCGAATCCAAAGTATTTTTAAAAATGGCCAAAAATATATTGGTAGAAAATATATATTTCTATATTTTTTGTTTTTTTGTTGTATATTTCAAAATATATTTGGGGGAAAAAAGCAACATTTGCCATCATTTTAAGAGAACTATTGAATGCTCATTTTCTGCTGATTGCTCAAAAAACAGAATATGACCACCACGGATCTCTTGCTATAATAGAACACCCCCACCGTGTGCTCTATTGCATTAATGCATCGATCAAGAGGCGCAGCCCACATACAACGTAATGTGATCTGAAAGTGATGTGACGTGTAGCCAAGTGTGGTGTCCCATACTCGGAATTTGTGCTCTGCATTTTAAACCATCCAAGTGCACACACACAGCAGTGAGTAGTGAACACACACACACACACACACACACACAGAGTCTGGTTCACTATCCTTTTGGGGACTCCCCATAGGTGTACTGGTTTTTATACTGTACAAACCGTATTTTCTATCGCCCTACACCAACCCTACCCCTTAACCTACCCCTTACAGAAAACTTTCTGCATTTTTACTTTCTCAAAAAAACTCATTCTGTATGATTTATAAGCTTTTGTACCCATGGTGTAAAATATTGACACAAGTCCCCATGAGTTGGTGTGCATTCAGGTTTACGTCCCCACCAGTGTAGAAATACATGTACACACACAGAGCAGTGGGCACTAAGTGCATGCACATACCTATAGACTGAACACGTAATACATCTCATAGCCCTATGATTCACCCCATCAAAATCTCACTCCAGCCAGGAAAGCGAATTTGTCAGCCTTGGTTTATTCAAAGAATCAGCCCTCCTTCCAGACGTTCTGAATGGCATCGTGTCAGATAATGTGAACAAAAACACACATTTCTCTTATCCTACATGTACAAACGTAGAGTAGTGCGAGCATGAACGCTCAAACACAGCTTTCACAGGTCAACTGCTCGTAATAAACACTGAACTGAGTTAAGGACCGTTCAGATATACAAAAGAAAAAACAGTACACACTACATTGTCTATGACTGCTAAATAGGCGATAAATAGGCCATCACTTCAAAATATATTTAAGAGTCCATGCGTCCATGATATACATATAGTGCAAAAAATATATGCAAAACCATCTATAGAGCATCAAAATGGACAGTATTCCTTTAACATTTGGGCAACACATCTCTGCAGATGGGCAGCATTTGCAAACGAAACGTGTGATTCGTGTGACGTTCCTTTGGTGCTCCACCGATACGGGCCGATAACCCAGTGACAAATGTAGCTTATAAGAATGTTGTGGGAACATAATTTGAAATATTTCAAAAACAAGTCGTGTACTTAGGTTACAAAAACGTTTCTTACAACATTCTACTAACTTTGTTTACCCAAAAAACGACATTATTTGAACATTTATTTGTAATATTCTAAGAACGTTAAAAGTCCAGTTTTCTTGTTGTGATTAGAACGTTATTTAAAGATTTAAAAAAAAAAAAACATTTCTTAGAACTTTCAAGTACAAATAACATACTTGATTTAGAATGTTCAGAGCATTTTTAAAAGTAGCATTCTCCTAATGTGTTTAAAATGATAACATTTTATGTTCTCTTAACATTTGCATAAACAAGAATTTTTTTTGTTGATATTTTTAAAAAATTGACATTTTGAACATTCAGAGAATGTTCAATAACGTTTTCATAACTTAATGGGAATGCTATACTATACTATACATAACAGTATACTGTATGTGAAATGCTGTAGAGTCATTATAGCAACTGGGATTAATACATTTTGTTACTCAATATTTACTTAAAATTCACTAAAATATTAGAAAACATCTGCATGGTCCTTGGAACCGGAGAATTATTGCTTTTATTAAGCAGGTGCACATTGGTTTCTAGTAACATTTAACAAATATTACAAGAAGCATTCGCAAATGTCTCCCTACATTTTGCAGTTTTGCAGTTCGAGAACGACTGTGTTAATTACTGTCAAAATCAGTCAAATGCAGTATAATAAATACAAATATCCAGTTCTGGAAGAGAACAGTATGAAATGAATTTGCTCTGAAATATTACAAATTTAAAACAACATTGCAACAGCTTTGGAGCATGCAGACGACTTTTAAAAGAATAAAATGTTCTTCCACCCTTTAAAACCACCAGTGTCGACTTCATATACAAAGCACAGCACAAAAAGCAGAAACCAAACAAGATTGTGCAGGGAATGAAATTGCATAAGATGCACTTCAAAACTGATGGTCAGTGTGCTTTAAATGTGGACATATATTACAATAACAGACCCAAACAGGCTTTTTCTGCTGAATCCCTTCTTTAATCAGTCTTTATCACACACACAGGTGTTTGCACATGCTGCCCAGCAGGAAGAGTATTCAGTACATATTCACAAACACAGAGAACAAGCGCAATCTTACACTGAAATATTTCCAGTTGTAACATTTTTTTTTTCACAGGTTCAAGTTTGCAGTTGAATTATCATTGAGTTTTGTTCAGAAACAGGCAAGTTCAAGCTTACAGTAGTCTGCATTTGACTCCAGTGTGTCCATGTTAAATCAGGGATAAACACCTCTGAAGACGAGCAAACGTCCCTCTCATGACTGACATTACAAGAGCCTTTCATTCTCAACATCACTGAGACTCACTGAAGCTTGAGTCTCGGACAATCACAGAAACAGTCTTATATCGCTGTCAGTGATGTAGCAACAACATAGCTGTTTCATGTGTTTTAAAAGAATAAAAATCAAGCCCTATTTATATTGCAGCCTTAATGTCTCACATCATAGAAAAATCATCTCTGGAGGTCCAAGTGACCATCTGTGGAAGGCCATTTCCGTCAAATAAAAAAAAAATCATAAAAAAAAAAATCAATTATTTAAAAATTCATAAAAGTCATAATCATGATATGCCAAAAAGTTGAAATTATGACATAAAATGTCAAAATTATGAGGATCACGAGTTCTTATCCATCAAATTTGAGTTAAAAACTAAAAAAAGAAAGGACCTACATTAGATGATTCAATGACATCCTAAAAGTATGAGATAGAAAGTCATAATTATGACAAAAAGTTGAAATTATGATATAATTGAATTATGACAAAAATTGTGAAATACTAAGTCTAAATAGACATAGCTATGACAAATAGCCAAAATTATGAGACAGTCGAACTACGACAAATGTTTTGAATGATGACATACTAAGTCTAAAGTATGAGTCATAATGACAAAACGTCAAAATTATGAGATAAAAAGTCATAATTATGAAAATAAGTCGAAATTATGATAAAAAGTAAAGATTGACTGAAATTGAAATTATGACATTTTTTAAGTCATAATTTTGACGTTATCTCATAATTGGCTTTGTAATAATTTCGACTATATTATGATCATAATAACCTAGTATCTCAAGCATCTCGACTTTTTGTAATACTTTGACATGTCAACTTTGACTTTTAATTTCGACTTTTTGTCATAAATGTATTTTTTTCAAGAATGTATTTTTTTCTTTTACAGCGAAATTGGGCTTCTATACACTGTAGCTTATGCTGTGTTCGATTTGTGTCATAATTATGAAATGAGACCCTCATTAACCTCCTCAGACTCTGAATTATTCATGTCCATGGTGACACTCATAATGTTAATGGATCCATGTGTGGCTTTAATGTTGATCATTTTATCACTACATAAATCTAACAAAATTCTACCAATCTTGCAAAATATTAAACGACAAAGAAAGCCTGTTTCACACCATCTTTATTTCACTGAATCCTGATGATTGCAGCAGTTTAAAGCTACAGTACGTGCTTTGGCTTCTTTATGTAAATGTGCTCTGCCTCCCCATGTAAATTACATTTCATTGTAATTGCTCACTCAAAATGCTCAATTTATGGCCCTTGTTAGCAGAAATATGAAATGTAGCAGCGTTACTCACTTGCTGCTTCTGTGTAAGTTGTGAAACAGGCCTGCGAGAGAATGATATAAAATGCTCTCTTGTCCAACAGAGATGATTTTTTCCTTGAAGACACATTTCTATTACTTTGACCAAGCGTTGGTTTCAGTCGAGCGGCGACACTGAGACGAATCACATTTGCGAGGGAAACCGGGACAGGTTTAGTTTGGGACTTTTAAACGGTGACGTCACACTTCCTGTAGAAATGCACAAGCAAAGGCCTCTATTTCCTGTCTCACAGTACATGCACTTCCTGATTTGATATGAAACACTATGAATAAGAAATAAATACCATTTATAAACTACACGGAGCATGTTTCCAGTGATGTACAGCAGGTGTTTCTCCAAGCAGCATAAAATACAGATAAAACAGCCACACGATTGGACTCTCCAGTCTTTCGTCACGAGGCTGATATAAAGCCGTCGTGACGCAGGAGAAGTTGCACAGTGATGGACGACCGCCGACACACCTGTCTTCAGTGCATGCATACAGCGAACAGATCCTAGTCGACAAATAAAACACTGCAGAATTGAGCTTAGCAAAACTGAAACAAAAATCTGATTTTAAAATGTTTTCTGTACGTTAATCATCATTTCCTACTCTTGATAACTGGCATCTCCAGCCACACACACACTGCAAAGTTTCAGTAGTGACAACTGCATTTAAATATGAATTATGTCTCCTAAACTAGATATACACCAATACATCTTCAGACTGAAAGATCTCTAGCACCTTTAGCATGTCTGAAACATTTTGGTTTACATTTTTCAGGCTTAAAAAGGCATTTACTGGGCCTCAAAGAAGTGCAACGCTCTGCAACAGTCTCAAGCAGTGGTTCTCAACTGTTTTGCAACTGGAAATTTGAGGGGAAAATTATAAATAAAATGCAACTATGATCAAGTACAGTAAGGAGAAAATGCATCTTTCTGTCATTTGTCCACACTATTTCAACAAACTCATCAGTCATTTGGTAGAAGACAGTCAAATTAGACAGAAAAAAAGACCAAAAACCAGAAGCAAAACTACACCAGGTACAAAGTAAATACAACCCAGATGACATTAGATGCACATACGGATAAAAAACATTTCTGCTACTATTTCTGCATTTACAAAATAGTTTTCCTATTCAGTCTATCATGTTATTAACTTTGCATATATTTAGGTCTAAAAAGTTCATGCTAATATTAATCTATTATATATTAAAATTATACACACTACTAGTCAAAAGTTTGAAATATTACGTTTTTTAATATTCTTTGTTTCTTCTGCTCACCAAAGCTGCATTTATTTGATCAAAAATACAATAAAAACCATAATATTGTGAAATATTATTATAATCTCAAATAACTGATTTCTATGTGAATCTATTGTAAAATGTAATTTATTCCTGTGATGCAAAGCTGTAATTTCAGCATCATTACTCCAGTCTTCAGTGTCACACATGATCTTTCAGAAATCATTCTGATATTATTATTATTGGTGTTCAATTATTAATAATAGTTCTTCTTATAAGCATGAAAACTAAAAGCATATTCCAAACTTTTGACCTGTAGCGTATAATAGCATTTCAGCGTTTGATTTGAAGGAGATCTTTGTTTACTTTTGGGTCACCACATAATGTCAAATGTAAAATCCAGATCCTGAAGCAAAACCAGTTGAGAACCACTGACAGTTAACATGACGTGACGTATGCCATTTCATATTTGGCAGATTTACAATTCAAAATCTTACAGGTGGAAAACGAAAAGCTATAACAATCATGATACCAGTTAAAACGTGCACAAACATCGGGATTTTAAATATATCGGTACAAACAAAGCAGAAACACCTGATACTCTTTGTGTTTGTCCAGATCGACATCATGACACACAGCAAAAAAGCGAGTGGAGATTTCATGCATTGCAGGCATGGTTTGACGCAGGAGTCCGTGTTTGCATTAAACACGTGCTGACGGATGCTGCATCGGCAGACGACCTTGCCTGGGTTTCACAGATAGACGACGCTGAAAAAATCCTGCAAACCAAAGTCAAACTGAAGGCAGGATTGCATGTCTGTTTTTTGCACTAACTACAAACATGTCACAAGTACAAAGACATTTCAGCAAAGCATGGCTGTTTTTCGTCTGAAAGCATTATTATTGCATACTTGACACAAAACAATCCAAGCAGCCGATGTTTTAACGCATTAAAACTCAAGCTGAACTCCATGCACGAGGCACAAACGCATGTTTCCTTCAGTTGCATGTACTTCTCCAATTTTCCAAATGCTCCGAATGCACTGAACTCAATATGCATCCATTCGCTCACGTGCCGCGTTTAGCAATACAGCGACATCCGGCTGCGCCGCATGGCCTCGCTGATTAGGTACGCGGGACTCACTTCCGGTTCCTCCGTCATCACCACGATGTTCTGCCACTCGCCGCACTGATTGGACTTCTTGATCGTGTCCACGACGCAAAGCGCGTACAGACAGTCCTCAAAAGTAGCGGCCATTGTCAGCGGCCGGCCGTCCCATGTTCGCCGGTCGTCCTGATCCTGAAACGCCTGCCGTACGGCTTGAACCATGCAGATGGTCCCGGTGAGATACGGAGACGGGATGTCCCGGAACGCCTTGTCCGGTAGGGACGCGTTTCCGACAGGCGTGTTGTCCTTGAGGAGGAGCTCCAGACCGCTTCCGCCAACGTTTTTCTGTCCGTACAAATCCGTCCCGCAAACCGTCAACCTGCCGGACGTTCCTACAACCACAACCTCCTGCCGAAACTCACCCGGGACGTTGAAATTGAGCGTAACCGTGCAGCAAGCGCCTCCTTCCAGCACCATCTGAAAGGTGCAGAAGTCGTCGCTGGTGATCTGCCGGATCCCGCAGATGTGGTCCGTCTGCTTGACGAACGTCTTGAGGAAGCCGTGCACCTTCGCCGCACGCCGGCCGGTCAGAAACGTGAGCAAGTCGATGATGTAGCTCCCGACCGAATGCAGCCCGCCGCCCCCCATCAGGTCGTCGCAGCTCCAGTTGTACTTCTTCCCGAGGAGGCTCCCGCCGTGAACCTGCGCCTCGCAGACCAGGAGCTCGCCCACGTAACCCTCCTCCAGCAGCTCCTTCATGCGGACGAAGGCGGGGAGGAAGCGCAGCACGTTACCCATGATGCTGAGCAGCTTCGGGTAGTACTGGGCCGCCGACATCATGCGGAAGGCATCCAGCGGTGTCGCCGTCCGGTCGCATATCACGTTTTTTCCAATTCCTAGAAGAGGGAATGAGAGAGAAAGTTAGACGACACTAAACTCACATAAAAGGAATACAATAAACAAAGACATCAGGACATTTTGGCTTTGCAAGAGTCTTCAGAAGAGAAGAGATTATATGTATATTGAGGAAAGTTTGCCATCTGACTTTTTTTTTTTTCAAAGTTGTAAATAAAAATATAGAGTTGGATAATAGGAGAATAGGATAGAGTAATAGGAGTTTCAAACTTATAACTAAAACAAAATGATTTATTTTCTTTGTAATTATTTGTGAAATTTACAAGCAATTTTGAGTGAAATTGATTTCAAAGTAAATCTTAAAGTATTTTTTCAGTGTAGAAGAAAAGAGGTTTTAATTGAGGAACACAATCACATCATTGAACAGTACACTGGAGAAAAAAATATGGTGTAAAAACGATTTAATATTCGCTAGTCAATTTCACACAAAAAAAAAAAAAAAAAATTACAAAGAAACAGCAAGTAACACATGCATTTTTCTTGTAAAACATATTCCAATTATCGGTTTTATTTACAAGTTTGAAAAATAATTTTTTACACAACAGGTTTCCTTTCATTGCACCACCTACAAATGCCAGCAGATGGCAAACTTTCCTCAATATTCATTTCAAAACAATGAAATATATCTTACAGAGGGATTTGAGTATTTAGATTGTACTGTGAGTCAATTGAATTAATAAAAAAAGATAAATTTGGATCAATTTAATGCATTCTTGCTGAATAAAAGTATTTCTGTAATTTCTTGTACTTTTTTAAACTGCAAACTGTGTGTAGTGTTATTACTAAAAGCTGAGATAAATTACAGCTCAGAAATGTTGCTAGTCTAAAGAAGCTGAATTTTATATGTGAGTCTCATAAGCTGAATGATCAGTACTGAAGTCCTGCGTGATGTCTTCACTGTCTGGTGCACGGCATTTTCCTCAGACTCGCAGCAGAATAAACTAGCAGGCTAATCTCCCATCAGCTCCCGACAGCAAGACCTGAGTCAGAAAATTAATCCAGCTGACCCATTTCTAGAAATCCAGTGTGGGAGACGAGAAAATAAATCTGTGTTGGTTCAACAGCAGCCACGATTCAGAAATGCTCACCAAGTCGCATGAAATGAAAACGGATTTTTTACTTTCTCCTGTTCTTATTGTGAATGACTGATCAGTGCATGTCATTCCTCAGAGAAATGCTTGCCTTCCATTAAAATAAAACGACTTTCCTTTTCAGATGATGTCATCAATCCCTCTTATTCTTAAGCACCTCCCCCTCAACCTGACTCATTTCTGGTTCATAAGAGTGAGAGAGCGCGCAAAACACACACACACACTCACACAAACACACACACCACCACCACACACACACCACACACACACACACACACACACACAAACATACATTGCATAGTACCCTCTCAGTAAACAATTATGCATTTATTTTAGAAACCTAGCAACCAACCGGAACACCCTAGCAACCACATAACATCGTCTTGGCAACCACTCCAAAACATTCTAGCAAAATACAAGCATCTAGTTCACATCAAGTCAAGTTATGATAACACAGTCTGTAACATATCTGAACGTCTGTGATATGAACCATCTGGAAATCTAAAGAAAGGCTGCCAATACAAACACATATACACTATTATAATATCTTAGCTGAAAGATGTGCTGAAAAGCATTAAAATGAGCACAAATGCTCTGGTTTGTGAAACTGATGTTTGGGATTGTGTTGATCGCAGCATAATGTTTTAGCAATGGTCTGAGGAAGTAATTATAACTTCAAGGTTTCTGGCTGTTTTTGAAGGCGTTATGGTTGATGAGTCTAGCTGGATGGTGAAATTGTGATGAAACAATGGGTTTGCTGGAACCACAAGCAGTTCTGTCTTGGCAAGGTTGAGTTGAAGGTGATGGTCCTTTATCCAGCAATAAAAGGATGTTAGACAAGCTGAGATGCGAGCAGCTATCGTCGGATCATCAGGATGGAATGAGAGGTAGAGTTGAGTGTCATCAGCATAGCAGTGATATGAAAAGCCATGATTCTGAATGACAGAACCTAGTGATTCCACGTAGACAGAGAAGAGAAGTGGTCCAACAACTGAGCCCTGAGGCACCCCAGTAGCTAGATGTTGCTACTTGGACACTTCACCTCTCCAAGATACTTTGAAGGACTTATCTGAGAGGTAAGACTCAAACCACTTGAGTGCGGTTCCTGAGATGCCCTTTGCCATGAGGGTTCACAGGAGGATCTGGTGGTTAACTGTGTCAAAACCAGCAGACAGATCCAGCAAGATAAGTATAGAAGATTTGGGCTTCAACAACTGAGAGCAAGGCAGTCTTGGTTGAATGTCCACTTCTAAAACCAGACTGGTTGATGTCGAGGAGGTTTTTCTGTGTGAGAACACTCTTCAATAAAGTGCCTCTCAAAAGGTTCTTTAAGTGATGCCATAGAAGAACCATTTTTGTTCCACAAAGAACCATTCAGTCAAAGGTTCTTTAAAGGATCATCTCTTTCTTACCTTTTTGTAATATGAAAAACCTTCTTTCACCACAAAGAACCTTTTGTCAAACAGAAAGATTCTTCAGATGTTAAAGTTTCTTTATGGAACCACTTAGACAAAAAGGTTATTCTATGGCACCGTGAAGCACCTTTATTTTTTACGATTGAAGGCTGAGACTTGGTTGAACAACTCGTTCAAGTTTTTTTGCAATGAAAGGTAGAAGGGAAAACCAGTCTGTAGTTCTCTAAAGAGTTGGGTTAAGAGTGGGTTTCTTAAGTAGTGGGGTTATACGAGCCTGCCTGAATGCTGAGGGGAAAACACCAGTGTGAAGGTATGTGTTAATGATGTGTGAGTGAGTGCAGGTACAACTGCAGTGATTAATGGCTTGAAGGAGATGAGATGGAATTGGATCAAGCGGACAAGTTGTAGGATGATTAGAAAGGATGAGTTTTGGAGACTTCTGCCTCAGAGAGTGAAGATATATATTATATTATATATATCTCATTTTGCTTTTGATTTACATAATAGATTTATATTTTTATTTTCTTTCCATAAAATAAAAAAATATATATTGTTATAATATTTAAGAAGATATTTATTAAAAAATATTATTATATATACCTATCCCCAGAACCCATATATATACTGTATATATATGTATGTATGTATGTCTGTAAGTCAAATCTTTGAATATCAATCAGTGTTACTGCTTTTCCAGGAGTTTAATTGTGGCATTAGAGAGCAGTGGAGATGAGATAATAACACTTCCATCATCCTAATGGAGCTCTGTCTCTGAGAGAGAGAGAGAAAGCAAAATGTGCACTATACCCAAAAAACAACTCATGATGAGATGCACAGCAGCTGCTACGGGAGGTTCAGAGAGATGAACTGATGTCCTACAGCAATTAAGAGCAGAGAAAAACCGAGAGGTGAGGAGATAAATGGAGCCGGTGGGTTTATTTTCATGTATATGGACAAAAACATCCCTGCGACCATTAGTTCTGCAGGAAAACCCCCAGAGACAGATGATCTGATCAGGTTTAGAGTCGCCATGAAATCAACATTGACCCCATTTGCTTTCTTAAATGGATGTTCCTGCTCTCGCTGTGAATAATTCATCTGTGCACGTTTGATCCAAAGAAAACAAATGTCTGTCTTCAAAATGCTTCATCAAAATCCCCTCGGAAATGACTTTTATTTTTGGCTGACATCACTATTTTTTTCTGCTTGAATATTCCGTTTCAGTCTGAAATATGACACATTACAAAAGTAAAATGGGTTTTGAATGCTTTTGTCAAAGTATTAAAATTTTCCAAAAGCATGTATAAGTTTTCTGTTCTGCACATCATTTTAGTGCAATTAGCAACGATATTATATATATATATATATAATATAAGGCTTATTTTAAAAAAACCCTGACTAATACTAGGAATTAAATTTTTTTTTAGCAACAGAATTTTTTGCAATGTAAGAAATTAGAATCAATAGATAATAGATTTGTCTTAATAAGCTATAAGAAATTGTGAAAATCAATGAACACCAATTTTGCATAAATGCTATTTTGCATTTTTAGTTAAAATGTTCAAATAAAATAAAATAAAATAAAACTGATCATCTCAAAACCAAAACATAAAACATACTGATCTCTATTTATTTAAAACATTGGATTATGATAGATATATTTGTACATTTTCTTTCCATAAAATACAAAAAAAGTTTTTAAAATTTAAAACAGTTTAACTATGCCTGCAAACCTTCTCCTGGAAAGCAGCTGGATAATGTTATTAACATATTTTTCAGTAACGTTCACAACGATTTTCAAACATCACAGAAAAGCAAATGATGAAATTTGCATGGTATGAAAGCATGATTTATCAATGGACAGATTTAGTGATAACTGGCTTGAATGACGAGCCGAAACTCACTCACGCTGGCCTCGGGCCATCAGGAAACCGGGTCAGACTTATTGTGACCGAGTCCTGGAGTTGTTAGTTTACTTCAGTGAGTATTGTAGCTAAAAGCTGTGATCGTCATGATGCTGATAATGCAGTCTAATTACTGTGCTGTTAATGTAGTGACTGTATGGAACAAGAACAACATTTCCAGGAAACACAAACAGCGTGAGAGTCGAGAGTCAGTGTAATCGAGCGGAGACGCTGTGAACACATGTGCCGGCGCTGGGATTTCCACCTGATCCATTACCTCAGGGTTTAAAACACATCCAAACCCCGAGCGAGTAAAACAGGTCTGGCTGTGAGTGCTGGAAACAGATTCCTCCAACGGCCTGATCTCACATTTCCACTCCGTCTGAAGCCATGAATGAGAGATAATACCAGTGTGTGTGTGTGTGAGTGTGTGATAGGATACAGCTGCATCTGTATGGCATAGATCCGCGCCGCCCCCCCCCACACACACACACACACACACACACACACACACCGCCACATTAATCACAGCGAGCATCTCAATGCTTCAACACACAATATTCAAACAGTCTCAGCTGAGACATGACTAACACACACCATACACTCCTGATCTGTGTGTCATATATAAAATTATGCCTCATATATAAAATATATAACATATTATTCAATTACATCATATTTGATATTATATCAAATACATCATATGTATAATATACATATTAAATAGCTATAGCTATCTTTATATATATATTTAAACGTTCGTCGTTTACTTAAATACTAATAATTAAAATTATAATAAATACAATAATATTATAATAACATTAATTAATAATAAGAAATTAAACCAAAAAAATATATATGTATTTTTTTTTTATATAAATGGATTCTTTATATTAATATAAATCTAAATATATATATATTTGCATACAACTAAATTGAAAAAAAATACTAAAATTGAAAGAATATTAAAAAACAATAAATAACAAACGCCATAACCAAAATACTAAAACTTAAACAAAGTAAGATAAATGATGACAATAAAAAATATAACTAATTCAAAATATTAATAAAAAAGTATAATAGCATATAAATGATACTAAAATAATACTGGATATAAATCAAGAAAATTGTGAAATTAATACCCCTACTTGCATAAAATGCAATTTTTTTCATTTTATAATCAAAAATTCACAAATAAAATAAAATAACACATAAAATAAAAATCAATAAAATCACACAAAACAAAACAAAACAAAACAAAACAACAAGGGGCATGGTTGTCATCCAAAACTGATCACTCAAATGACCAAATAAAACGTACTGATCTCTAGTTATGGAGACATTAGTAATAATAATAGAGAGACGGGCCGCCGCTCCTCTAATACACATTAACGCCACACAATAAAGTGATATGCTGTGTGATCATGTATGACAGAATGACACACTCTTCAGCACCACACTTTAATATATATATATATATATATATGCATGTGGATGAGAGTGAGAACATCAGCACACTCACACTGAGCATTAAATCAGGACTGCAGGACAGAAAAAGACTTCTGGCGGCGAGATCGAGACCATTTCTGAGACTGAATTACATCCCGTGAGATACTGTGCCAGAACACACTACTGATCTCACACATCTTCTACAGCGAAGAGAAAACCCTGAGAATCAACCTGCAGATGAAGAATATGCGTCTGTGCTGTGGTCTGCTTTTATTGTCAACATAAAATCTAAATCAGAACAACGGCAAATCACATTCAGCTCTGACTTCATGCTGACGTTAGTTCCTGATCAATAAAGATCAAAAAACATCCTGCATTTCATCTCACTTATGATAGGAAAATGGGTTGCCATTGAACAGTAAGGTACATCACAAATACTGTCATTTAGTGCTATGCATCTATCATTAAAGCCTAGAAAGCTTCAAACTTTAAGGTATTTTAAAGTTTTCAAAACTTTGAAACAGGTCTTTGTCAGCTGAGTATTCAAAACTTATCTTAAACTTTGCTTAGTTAAAAATTTAATGTACATGAATTTCAATTAATTTCAATTTCACTTCCTTACATTTAAACATATTTGGAATTTTATTTGAATTACTGAATTATTTTCAAGTTTCTATTTTTATATTTTCCATTTTAATTTTAGTTAAAGTTTTAGTAATTTAGTTTTGTGTTTTAGCCATTTTTATAAAAAAATTTATGTCTATTTCACAGTTTGAGAAATAAATGTTTTTTTTTTTTTTTACAGTTTTGTAAATATTTAATCTTATTTTATTTTATTAACATTTATTTTATTTCAAGTAACATATTTAATTAGTTTTTGTTTTATTAATTTATTTGTCTGCATCCTGTTTGCACCTCAATTCAAATTCAGGAATTGAACTTAAATTTAAAACCCTGGTACAAATACTAAGCGTAGAGTGCCAGTATGTGATTGTGAGCGCAGCCCAGGTCTGTATTCCTCACAATGCTCTCCGTCTGCTTCCATCCGCCGGGAATAATCAATCAAAACCAGGAAGCTGCAGAAAATCACTTGCCATCTGAGTGATTTCCACGTCTGATTGTCCGAAAAGTGTCTAACACATCAAGTACATAATCGCCGCAAAACAATGAGCCGATTGTTTCAGGTGACCATGTGACTGTGTTTATATTCAGGGACGAATCAAGAGCCGTTTTGGTTTTTAGAAAGCTTGTGAAACCTCATCTGCATTCATGTATTTGAGACACCAGCACTGTTTAATGAAATTAGACGTCCAGGACTGAGGTGAAGCAAAGGCTGAGTTGTTTTCCTGGAGTTTCTAACTGTGTGCTATTGAGTCACCATAAATACTGACCACAAAACAAGACACAAGTCATAGTGAGGAAAGAGAAAGAGCCATTCCTGCCAGTTTGCTGGGCTGAATAGATGTGCAACAACACACGCTGATAAACAGGAGTTCAGTGCTTAAGACGTCATCCGTTAGCATCAGCATGTGAATGTGTGGTGATGGATGAGTCTGTGGATTCAGAGTCTCATGAGAAACCAGACGCACAAACACTCAACAGAACAACTTCATTCCTTTATGAACACGAGTTCAACTGGAAAACTGTTTCTTGGGGCAGTCTTGGTGACTAATGCTCATTTTTGCATCGCTAATGACATTAATAAAAAATAAGGGACTAACTATTTTTCTAAAATCAAATATATAACAAATAAATAAATATAAAATATTACATATATAAAAAAATATAAAGGAGATTTAGAATAACTCATAAATATATTATGTTTTTATTATTAATATTATTTAATTATATATTAAAATATAAAAGTATTGCATATAATAAACAAAATGAATTAATTAATAATAAAATGTATGCAAGTAAATACAGATAATAATAAATACAAAATTTTGTAATTAATTTAAAATATGCTATGATGTAAATAAAGAATAATGATAGTTAAAATAAAAATAAATAAAACTGGAACTTTATTTGGACAGCTAATCTTTATGTTTAAAGTGAAGATGGTTATTTTTGTGTCACCAATTGAAATTGCAAAAATACCGGTCCTTTTTGTTATTAATAAACACAAGTATAGACATAAATAAAAAATATATAAATAAATAATAAAGGGTTAGATATTCATAACAAATAACATAAAAATAAATATAAAAATACATAAAATAAAATACTAAAAATGTAAGAAATGAAACAGATAGATATTTTTTTGTTGGAAGAGCACACCTAAACAGAATAGCTGAACTTATTGTCGCAACTCATTATCATCTATTTAAAATCTTTAGGCATAAAGGCATAATGAGTATGAAAGTGCAGTCAAAATGTGTCTGTTTTCAGGTGAACATGGCAGTCAGCCACATATACAGTGGGGAAAAAAAGTATATATATCAGCCACCACTGGCAAGTTCTCCACTTAAAAGATGAAGAAGCCTGTAATTTTCATCATATATACCTTCAACTATGAGAGACAAATGAGAACAAAAAATCCAGAAATCACTTGGTAGGATTTTTAAGAATTGTATTTGCAAATTAATGGTGGAAAATATATGGTCATAACAAAATTTCATACTCAATACTTGGTTTATATCCCTTTGTTGGCAATGACAGAGGTCAAACTTTTCTGTAAGTCTTCACAAGGTTTTCACTCACTGTTGCTGGTATTTTGGCCCATTCCTCCTTGCAGATCCTCTAGAGCAGTAATGTCGGGCTGTCCTGGGCAACACGGATTTTCTACTCCCTCCAAAGATTTTCTATGGGGTGGAGATCTGGAGACTGGCTAGGCCACTCCTGGACCTTGAAATGCTTCTTACGAAGCTACTCCTTTGTTCCCCGGGCGGTGTGTTTGGGATCATTGTCATGCTGAAAGACCCAGCCACGTTTCATCTTCAATGCCCTTGCTGATGGAAGGAGGTTTTCACTCAAAAGCTCACGATACATGGCCCCATTCATTCTTTCGTTACACGGATCAGTCGTCCTGGTCCCTTTGCATAAAAACAGCCCCAAAGCATGATGTTTTCACCCCCATGCTTCACAGTAGGTATGGTGTTCTTTTGATGCAACTCAGCATTCTTTCTCCTCCGAACACGACAAGTTGAGTTTTTTACCAAAAAGTTCTATTTTGGTTTCATCTGACCATAATGACATTCTCCCAATCCTCTTCTGGATCAACCAAATGCTCTCTAGCAAACTTCAGACGGGCCCGGACATGTACTGGCTTAAGCAGGGGGACACGTCTGGCACTGCAGGATTTGAGTCCCTGGTGGCGCAGTGTGTTACTGATGGTAGCCTTTGTTACTTTGGTCCCAGCTCTCTGCAGGTCATTCACTAGGTCCCCCCGTGTGGTTCTGGATTTTTGCTCACAGTTCTTGTGATAATTTTGACCCTACGGGGTGAGATCTTGCGTGGAGCCCAAGATCGAGGGAGATTATCAGTGGTCTTGTATGTCTTCCATTTTCTAATAATTGCTCTCACATTTGATTTCTTCACACCAAGCTGCTTAGCTATTGCAGATTCAGTCTTCCCATCCTGGTGCAGGTCTACAATTTTGTTTTCCTTTGACAGCTCTTTGGTCTTGGCCATGGTGGAGTTTGGAGTGTGACTGTTTGAGGTTGTGGACAGGTGTCTTTTATACTGATAACGAGTTCAAACAGATGCCATTAATACAGGTAACGAGAGGAGGACAGAGGAGCCTCTTAAAGAAAAAGTTACAGGTCTGTGAGAGCCAGAAATCTTGCTTTTTGTAGGTGACCTAATACTTATTTTACCGAGGAATTTACGAATTAATTATTTAAAAATCCTACAATGTAATTTTCTGGATTTTTTTTTTCTCATTTGTCTCTCATAGTTGAGGTATACCTATGATGAAAATTACAGGCCTCTCTCATCTTTTTAAGTGGGAGAACTTGCACAATTGGTGGCTGACTAAATACTTTTTTGCCCCACTGTACCTGCAAATGAGGAAAAAAACATCTTTAAAACAGCATCTGTTGTTGCTGTCTGTACTCCGTCTCCTCCGCTGAAGAAAACGGCCTGTGAGTCTCTGAGGGCAGTTAACCAGATCTTAACCACCACCTTACTGCGTAAACAGATCGCATTCATAACCACTGACGACAAAACCCCCCCCAAAAAAAACCCCTTTGAAATGCACTGTTATTCTGGATGCCCTTGATTCTTTTTCATGCAAATGCACGGACACAATTAGCCGCCCGTCTCTAATAACAATGACTGAACTGTTTGTTGCTGTGTAGTGTTGAGGAGGTCATTATTACAGGCGCGTGTACGGTGTCTCTCTGTGGACATACGGCACGGCTGCGTCCCACCGGACGGTTATTTGACTCCGTCTGCTCTCTTTATTGAGTCTCAGGATATTCTTCATATATTCCTCTATATATTTTGTCAGCCAAACGCCTCAAGCTAATAAAGCGGACGACAGTATTCCCCAGGCTCGCGCCGATAGCGCTTTCCTTTCAGGACAACGCTCTGTCAATCCTGCCATTTTCTGTTCATTAAACTGTCAAATGTACATTGTGGTAAAAAATAAATAAATCAAATAATAATAAATAATTATATATTATTTTATATTATATAGATAATAAATATATATATATATAATTATATATATTATAATACATTAATCCTATATAATCATAATTATATTTTTAATCTTATAATACAAATGTATGATAAATACTTACTAATGACATAACAAACAAATACATAAATAAATAAATATTAAAATATATATATATTATATATATTATATATATATATATGTATATAATATATAATATAATATAATATTGGTGTGTTTTTGTGTGTGTGTGTATATATGTAAAATAAATCACGATTTACGAAGATATTTAAAATAAACCAATCGAATCCATAAATATATAATATTATATATAACAAATAAATAAACAAAGAAATATATATACTAATGATACAAATGTTTAGATATTTATAAACAACATATCACAAAATACAAAATAAAGTACACACACAAATATATATTACAACAAACAAATAACCAATTTTATTTTATAAAAAGTATTATAATAAATAATTTATTATATATAGTATGTTTATATAATATTATAATAATTACACATTTATAAATTTGATTTATTTTTTATATATAATCCTTTAATTATATATTTAATATATAATACTGTAATACTAATAATGCATATATATGAAGATTTCAGATGCAAAAGCCTCTAAGTGCCAAGTGAAATGTTCACCTAAAATGAGCATTTTTATCAGGCTCATATATTTATGTTCAGTTATTTCACTTTAAATGGCATAGAAAATGACCTATACATTGCCATTAAAATAAAATAACTGAACCTAAACATAAGAGCCTGATAAAAATGCAAATTTTAGAGCTTTTGCATCTGAACTCATTCATAGCTATATATATATAATATATATACCGTATAATACTGTCAGCGCCAGGAATGTGTTAAGTAAATGGTTTTGGATTTCATGTATGACACGTGGTAGTTGGCTGGCGGCAAGAGCGGCAGGTTGGTCTTGTTTAGAGGATGCTCACCATAACCGCGGCTCATGAAATGGAATCCGTCCTGATGCGTCCTGGAATCTAATCTCACTCTGTCCTGGATATAACACACACAGATCAGATCTTCATCATTCAATCCTGCGCAGAACGTTATGACATGCACACATTATATATCAAAATACATAATAATACATATACCGTATAATATAAATGATAGATGAAAAGTATTAAGTGTTGTTAAAATAATATACAAATTTAACTAACACACTCTACGTAGATAGATAGATAGATAGATAGATAGATAGATAGATAGATAGATAGATAGATAGCTAGATAGATAGATCTACCATATAAATACCTAATTTTCAATGTGGAAGAAAGCAAGTCACACAGGTTTGAAACAACATGTGGAGGAGAAAATGATAACTGCATTTTCATTTTTTTGGTGAACTATTCCTTTAACCATTATTTGACCAGAGAATACAAGACCAGCATATTTCTTTACTGTCTCACTTCTGAACTCTGTTCCTGGTTTTACTGATTCTTCAAAGTCGAGCTGTAGATAGCGTTTATCTGCCGTCACTATGAGAAACCAGCATTTGACTATCACCACAGTCTATGCAAAGCTGTTTGTATTTCAGCTTATCTGAGCGCGGCGGGTCAAAGGTCACGGCCAGCGGCCCGAGTGTGCTGTCGTTTGATTGGCAGGTCAGTTTCTGTTTTGTTCTCGTTCTGTTTTCAGGGCTGCAGTGGCTTCAGCAACACACTCAGTCCTCTCCGTCTGTAGGAGTCAAACCTTCATTACTGGATTTCATCCGAAAGCTCTAGAAGCCAGCAGGAGTGAGTGCGTTCGGCTAAATGAAGCAGAACCTTTCTTCCAGGTCTTTGTGGGACAGAAATGACTATATCTGGTGCATAAGCCAGACAGTATATTTTAGACATGTCTGGAAAGATAAGACAAATGTGACCGATTTTATTCAGGCATTATATATTCAGAACAGCGCACTACTCATATCATGCTAGTTTTGCTGTATGCAGTATGTATATTGTGCACAGTATGTGATTAAACTGGCAAACATACGCTTTTACACAAAATTGGAATAAAACGCTAAATAAATCAGCATTTATTTATAAGATATAAACATGTAAATCTGGAACGTGTAAATCATATATATCTTACTAAATTCTGCACAGCCTAGTGAGTATTAAGCTAGTATTCCTTTCCAAACTTATTTAAACTCATATTTAAATATAAATAAATAAATAAATATATATATAAAAATGCACCCCACTAAAAAAAGAAACTGTGTATATTATTTATAATTTATTTAATAATAATCATACAGAAATGTCAAAGTAACACATTGAATTACATGTGAAAAAAAAAAAAATAATATATATCTATATTACATTAAAAATAATTTCTATATATATATATATATAAAATAAACTGTATATAAAAATTATATTATTTTTCTCTTTTGAAAAAAAAACAGTAAAAAAAAAAAGTACAAAACGCAAAAAATCTATTTTTACAGTGTACATAATGATAAACAATTAAGTTTAAATTCTATATAATAACGAGACTAGAATATATACTAATGCAAATCATAAGCCAGCTTTATGGAAATTACTTTTCCTCATCTCATAATCATCTATGCTTTACTGAACTCAATAATACACAACTGTGTGTGTGTGTGTGTGTGTGTGTGTGTTTAGTGTGTGTGTGTTAATATATATATATATACCACACCCACACACACGCACCACACGCACAACACCCTTATTTGTTACTATAACACTGCTTTTCCATTTTGCATAACTTCCATAAAAGGGGATGCTGTGATCAGGAAGGAGGTTATCAGTCATTCCGGCACGGATGAGGTTTGACCTCTTTGTCTTATTAAGTCAATGACAGCCTGCTATTCACATTACTGCATTACCCTCAACACTTCCTGTTTCTCATTTCCTGTGACATCACACCACGTCACCAGGATGCTAAAGCGACTTTAACCACTTACGGAAAGGTAGCATGAGTCCACCCACACGCGGACTCTTCTCCAGTGCCAGAGGACAGGAAGTAGTCACAAACCACAGGAAGTGAGAGTGCATGCGGCTTCGCTAGACATGAAACCTGGCACCGTGTGCCCTGAATGACATCAAAAAGCTTTGCATATAATATTACATCTCATTAAAATGGACTGTTTTACACAATATTTATGCATTTGATGCTTATTAGATTATTGCATAAACACCAGTGTTATTTTAGTAGCACGGAGATACTATTACATTTATATTATTATTTTGAATTCGTTTTATTTATTTATTTAATTTTAGTTAAAGTTTGAGTAATTTCATTGTCTATTTTTTGTCTATATAGTTTTTTATTAACTTTTGTTTCAGGTTTAATTCAGGTATAATTTTAGTTATTTTAGTACACAAACTAAATTAAAATGAGAAATAAAACAATATTAAGTTTTATGTGTCATTTTAATCTTATATTTTATAATATATATATATATATATATTGTGCTATTTTTAGTCCACAGTTTATTAATTTTGTTGTCCACTTTTTGTCTATATTTTTATTTAACTATTATTGCATTATAGGGTGTAGTTTATTTTAGTTTATACTTAAACTAAACTAAAAATTAGAATTAAACTAGTTTTTTAAAATAGTTTATTTATTAGATTAATTACACTTTTACTAGGCTATTACATTAACACCACTTATTTTTAATTTCATATTTTCTGTTTTCATTTTTATTTGAGTAATTTTGCCGTGTTTTGCCATTTTAAATAGTTTTTAAATATGTCTACAAAGTTTTTATTCATTTTTAATTCAGTCATAGTTTTAGTTATTTTAGTACATAAACTTAAAACAATAAAAAATAAAAAAGTCGTACATAAATATGAACAAATAACAAAATAAAAGCAAAATCTTTATATTTGATTTCAGTCAACATTTATGTTATTAAAAGTAATGTATTTTATACTATTAGTTTTAGTTCAAATGTAGGAGAATTTGAGTGACAACATGTTACTATGCATTAACTAAATAAAATGCATCAATGAGTTGAAGACACAATGGTGTAAAACATGGTCAATTATTCTCTGCTGACGATCTTACACAGTACCAGGCAATGGAGATATCAAGTAGGAACATATGCAATAAGGCAAAAAGGCCTTTATTTACAGAGTGTCACGAGCTCAAATGCACAAAACCCAGACGTACCAAAACTACAGCAGCCGAGAGATGAAGTGCAAACATGCTGCAGTGCACTAGTGAGATAAACACTGCATGAGGAGCGAGTCTCTTCTGTCCACATGCGCTCAGGAATGCTCACTTGTCAGTGTGCAGAGAAAGCAACTGAAAGCGATTCATCGGAGCGAACAAAGAGAATTTCACAGGACTCCCAGAGCGTTTCTCTCAGCAGACATTAGCATGTAAATAGTGGTCCGGGAGGCTTAATGTGGCGGGCCGGGGTCTCCCTAAACAAGCGGCCGTATTCAGCAGAAGCATGGGAACGGGACCGTCCCGGCCTCTCCGGGGTCTCACACCATATAGGCCACAGGAAGGTTCTTGTGCTTTGAAGTCATGCTGCGAGGAGCCTGGAAGACCTTCAATAAGGTGTTCAGACTGAGAAACAGCAGTCATTTCAGATCTTTCAGTCATTATGCTTTATGATTACTAACATTTAATTTAAACATTAAAATGGAATCCAAAAATATTAAAACAGAAAAAAAACGAATCCAGAAAAAATTAAAAGGAAAAAACACCATTTGGGAATTAATAAACCATATGTCATAGGGCCCTACATGTACACTGCTGCGACATCCTTTGCCTTTTCCATCCAGTATCATTAGTCACACACTGTGCGTCCTCAGCAACTCACTGAGGAACTGCTCTATTCTTAGACGCTCCCTCCAGCTCCCAAAGATGAGCGAGCGGCAGTTTGTGCCGGTGGACGACAGCCAGCCTGACATCGGATACTCCGCAGAACTGCGGCTCACCTGCTGACCGACACACACAATACTGCAGGACTCAATCACATCTCTACTTAAACACATGCCGCACCAGTATCACATCAACACAACAGATTTTATTTCACCAGCTTGAGTTTGTGACTATATTATATGCTTTAGATTGTAAACTACATATTTAGAGTGATAGAGAGATAGAGTGGCATGGTTTGTTGTTGTTGTGGGTGTTTGCATCATGCACAATCTGTTCAGAAGTCGTTTAATGTCATGTTTAATTTTCACAGACCAAACCTTTGGGACTTTTGTGGAGAGATGCGTTTCTGATACCGCAGCGACTGAAAGAAAGTGGCTAAGATATCAATTTACATTTAGTCATTTAGCAGACGCTTTTATCCAAAGTGACTTACAAATGAGGAGAACAATAGAAGCAATCAGGCCAACAACAGAGCAACAGTATACAAGTGCTATGACAAGTCCAGTTAGTCTAGCACAGTACACATAGCAAGTTTTTTTTAATAAATGAGCAAAAATGAATAGAATAGAATAGGTAGCCCTAAGTGCAAGTATTAATTGGTCAGGTGCTGGCGAAAAAGATGTGTCTTTAGACGTTTTTTGAAAATGGCTAAAGACTCAGCTGCTCAAACTGAGATAGGCAAGTCATTCCACCAGCTGGGAACAATCCAGGAAAAGGTCTGTGAGAGTGATTTTGTGCCTCTTTGGGATGGCACCACGAGGCGTGGTTCACTTGCAGCACACAAGCTTCTGGAGGGTGTACAAGTCTGAACTAGTGAGTTTAGTAGGCTTGCCGCGATAGACGGTGCTGACAGTGATACCGATGTTAAGCCAGTTTACGTCACTTGCCCACCGCGTCACCGACCCCCACCGTCGTTTTGATTTTTTATAGTAAAAAAAATAATTTAGTTCAGTAAAAGAACAGACACTACAATTGAAAACTGAGCGCGGCTGCTCAATGCAGTTGAACAACAGTTGCATCACAGATCAGATTTCATTTCTCCAGTGAGGAGAGCGAGTCGAGCTGACTGACAAGACGATCGCGGATGATTTAGTTTCGAAACGAAATGCAAAAGTTGTATTGCCTGTTTGGCAATATTTTGGATTTTGAAAAGCCTGTTGACTTTTGCCGTTTATCTTAAGGTGATTTTGGAAGTTGTCTTAAACATTCGTTTCTTATTTAATTGGTTCCACATTGTTTGCTGATTTTTACTTTATTTACACTTTGTGTAATTTTATTTGACATCAAGGTGTATATGCCGTGCCTCCATGCTTTCTTATTCGTTTTGCTAATAAATTTTCTACGTTTCTTATTTATTTGTATATATTACACATGTTTTTACTTGGCCTATTTCCAGTTTTGTATACCTATTAACTTTAATTTAAGTTATTTGTTATTTTTATATTAGGCATAGCCTGCCCTATAGCATAGTGTATTTTTTATTTGTTTTGTTAATAAAAGTTCTATGTTTTATATATAGGCTAAAGTGAGTTTGACGTTGTATTTTGTTGTTGCATTCAAGCAACTGACACCAAACTGCCGTTAATTCAAAAGTGAAAGTAAAATGTGCACACTGCTTTTACAAGCTATTTAAAACCGAAGGAAAGCGAGGAAAAGAGGGAAAAATTCAAACTAACTAAAAATTAACAATTGCTTTACTCCGAATTGCCACTATTTGAAAGTTGAAGTAAAATGCGCACGCCGCTTTTACAAGCTATTTAAAATCGAAGGAAAGCGAGGAAAAGAGGGAAGCCCCGCTCCCGCGGTGTTACCGGTATTACCGGTGTTGTCACACCTCGATTAACCGGTGGGAAAATTTCCTCACCATCACAACCCTAGAGTTTAGGTGTATTGGAGAAGAGCCAGTAGTGTTCTTGTAGGCAAATATCAGTACCTTGAATTTGATGCGAGCGGCTATTGGCAGCCAGTGCAAACTGATGAAGAGAGGTGTGACGTGGGCTTTCTTCGGCTCGTTCAAGAACACTCTCGCTGCTGCATTCTGGATCATTTGCAGAGGCTTGATAGTACATGCCGGAAAAGGCCTACCAAGGGAGCATTACAATAGTCCAGTCTGGAGAAAACAAGAGCTTGGACAAGGAGTTGTGCAGCCTGCTCTGATAGGAAGGGTCTAATCTTCCTAATGTTGTACAGGCAAAAATCTGCAGACCTGTCCGTTGTAGTATATGGTCTGTTAAAGCCTAACTGATCGATCATCGTCCACAAATTCCAAGGTTCCTGCTGTCTTGGAAGGAGTTATGGTTGACTAACCTTGCTATATAGAGAAGCTGTGATTAAGTGCTGGGTTGGCTGAGAACACGAGCAGTTCTGTCTTAGCAAGTTTGAGTTGAAGGTGATGGTCCTTCATCGAGTCAGAAATGTCTGTCAGACAGGCTGCAGTGCGAACAGCTACCGTCGGATCATCTGTTTGGAATGAGAAGTAGATTTGAGTGTAATCAGCATAGCAGTGATAAGAAAAGCCATATTTCTGAATGACAGAACATAGTGATGCCATGTAGACAGAGAAGAGAAATGGTTTAAAAGCACGGAGCCCCCTGGAGGACCCAGTACAGAAGTTGTGACTTAGAAACCTCATCCCTCCAAGACACCCTGAAGGACCTACCTGAGAGGTAAGACTTGAACCACTGAAGTGTGGTTCCTGAGATGCCCACCTTCATGAGGGTGGACAGGAGGATTTGGTGATTAACTGTGTCAAAAGCAGCAGACCGATCCAGCAAGATAAGTATTGAAGATATGGAATCCGCTCTTGCCAGTCTTAGGCCTTCAACAACTGAGAGCAAGGCAGTCTCAGTTGAGTGTCCGCTTTTAAAGCCAGATTGGTTGTTGTCCAGGAGGTTGTACTGTGCAAGAAAAATAGTGAGTTGGTTGAACACAACTCACTCAAGTGTCTTTGCAATGAATGGAAGAAGGGATACGACGGTCTGTAGTTTTCTAAAAGTGCTGGATTTAGATAGGGTTTCTTAAGCAGTGGGGCTTAAATGCTGTGGGAAATGTAGCAGTGTGAAGAGAGGTGTTGATAATGTGAGTGAGCGCAGGTATAACTGAAGAAGAAATGGCCTGAAGGAGGTGAGTGGGGAGAGGATCAAGCAGACAGGTAGTAGGATGATAAGTTCGGAAACGGGGCTCAATATTCCTTTCTTTTTCAAAAAATATAATATATTTTTGAAACAGGTCTGCAAGATTTTTTGGGGAAAAAATTATTTCAATATTTATGACAAAAAAGTAGATTTTAAATGCAATAAAAAACAATTTAGCACACTATTTTATTGATATTTATTAATATGACTATTAGGGCTACATGATTTGGGGATTTCTCCAGTAAAAATTGCACTTGTCATTGAAAATACGTTTTTAAAAATTATAAAGAGAACCACGTTTGTTGTGCTTGTTTGTAAGCATGCACAATTTGACCCAAAATGTTTGATAAATATTATGATAATAACAACAATAATAATAATAACAATAATAATAATCTTTATTGTTATTATTATCATTACTATTGAATAAATTATTAAACAATAAGAAATATTATTGTACTCATATATTATTGTACTCATGTAATAACACTATTTAACTATTAAACACAAAATAGAGTATTTAATAATTAATATAAAATTATCTGAATAAATACAATATAATAGTACATACAAATATAAAGATTAGTATTAAAACAAATTAATATTAAATATTATATATTAAATTTTACATTATTTTTTTGTCATTGTATTCTATTAAGGTTATGTTAATATTATAATTTTTTAATTAACAATATTAATTATATCTACTAACATAAATAAATTTCTTTTAATATTTATATTGAACGCAAGATTTATTAAGATAATAATCGCTGTAAAAATAGAAAATCCAGTATTTAAGAAAAAACATTTGATGCGATTGGTTGGAGACGTAAGATACAATTGGCTGAAATTGAGATCAGCAATTTCACTGCTTTAAACTCTGAGTGCTTTAGTAAGTACTTTCAGGTAGTGTGAGAAGGAGGACAGGCACCGATTGTAGAGACGAGAATGCATTCAGAGACGCTGTTTCTTTAACACACAGACACTGGAAATGCTAATGTATTTCACTAGAGCCACTAGAGCTCCACTTTCATTCATTCACAATCAAATCCCCACTCGTGAAATGCTAAAAGCCAGCATAGGCCATGAAATCAGGGAGAGGAGAAGAGGACCCGATAGAGGACAGCACTGGGACATTATTTAACAGCCAAAATGGAGGACGAACTAGAGGTCTCATCCTAAACCCAATGCAAACTCACAATTGCTCATTGTCATACAACTATCTTCTTTAAACTAAATAAAAAATCAATAAATTGACAACATTACTAGGCTATATTGTTAATTAATTACAAATCTGAATCCAATGCAATCTTAAAGCTGAAATGCATGAAAAAAACGCAGTAAATGCATGAAGAACCATCTCAAAAACTTTTTCACCTAGCTGACCTTGAAAAAAATTCTTAGATACTTCATTTTTATTTTCAGTGAATACCTAGAAGTCTTTTTTTCTTATTCTATTCAATATTTTTTCAGTTTGTACTATAATATTATTATTATATTATAAAAAAATAAATAAATCAACACATAAATCAAATTAAACACACTATTAAAATAAGTTATTATTATTATTATTATAGTCATATTGACATAAAATCTCAAAATGTTGGGCCAAATTTTGCAGCTCTACAAACAAGCACAGCTTGCATTAAGCTTTTTTATTAATACAGTACAGTAAATGCATGAATGTCTCAAAACCTTGAAAATCTTGAAAACTTTTTTCTTAAATACTTAATTTGTAATTTTACAGTGAAATAGTACAATAGTAATATTCCTTTTGCTATTTAATATTTTTGTTTTGTAATAATAATAATTATTATCATATTGATATAAAATCACCAAATTTCGGGTCAAATTTGGCAATACTACAAACAAGAACAGCAAATCTGAAGCTTTTTTAAATAACAATAATTGCATTTTAAATAGCAATTGCTCTCAGATTTTCTTCCCTAAATTGTGCGGCCCTAAGATGACCTCCAGGAAGAATGCCTTTAGAAAAAAACAGCAACTTGCTGTGAATTTCTCTCGACTACCCGCTCAAACGCAGCCCAGCAGGACAGACAGGAACGCTGTGTATCACACGCATTTGCAATCAAGTAGCATCAGGCTGCTGTTGAGTGACTTCAAATGCGTTTCTGTCACTACGTTCAATCTCATTCATCTGATCTTCAGCACAAACTCCCGTCCAGCTCACATTCCTGCTCATTATCCTTATTGACGTGTCCCACAGAGTAAACAGGCAAAGCGTGATGTGAAAAACAACATCCCATACCTTCTAAAGCGGAAGTGAGGTTACAAACTAGTTTCTGAATGAGTAAACTGCTGCTGCTGCTAATGTATCTGATCATCACGAGATGAGAAAGATGACGATTATCCCATTACAACAACATGTTGCTTTAAAGGGAAAAATAAAGATTTGCTTTTAATTTACTCCATGATGTAGCTGACTGTTTTTCTCCAGTAGAACAGTAAAGAAGATTTTTAGTTGAAATCATGCTCCTTGGTAATTCATGCAATGCAGGTCAATGGGTACCGGCACTTTGAGAGTCAAAAAAGCACATACAGGCAACACAAAATTAGGCTTAATCCCCGTGGCCCCTGACCATACATTGAGGTCTTATGAAGCGAAACAATCAGTTATTGGGTTATTTAATAATTTAATTGCGTAAATATTACGTCATTGCAGTTGTTTGAACCAGTTCATTGAAACAAACTGTCCGAAAGAATCAGTTCATGGACAATAATCAAATTTCCCCGTTGCCTTAGGCTCTGGATTACAGGTAATGATGTTGTAAACAATGTTCAGTTTCTTGCACAGACTGATCGTTTCACTTCATAAGACCTCAATATATCGTCAGGAGCCATGGCTATTACTTTAGTGTTTCTTGATATGCTTTTTTGACTCTAAATGTGCTGGTAGCTGCTGACTTGCATGTCATGAATACCAGTGACAACATGTACGTTTTCAGCTTATGTTTCCATTTTGTATGGCCCGAGGGTGAGTAAATCAACAGCAAATTTTCATTTTTGGGTGAAATATCCCTTTAAAATGCTGTCTAAGTAGGCAGCTCACTAGATGTTGGATGTGTGTGGTTAATATAATTGACCAAAGCAGATCCTCTGTCCTTGCTTTAACATTATCTTAATGAGAAAAATAGAGAAAAAAAATCAATCTTTCTGTTTTAAACAGATTAGCTGAACACATGGACACAAGCACAGCTTAAACATTTGCTCTAAAGTACATGTTTACTCAGAGCTGAACACTCACAATGGTATTTTACCTCGTTTACTGACACATTTCACAACTTGACCAGGGTAAACTTTGACTGTGAACTAATCCAGCACAAGATTCTACAGCACATATCTTATAAAACAATGGAAAACTGGTCTGTTTTGGTTTTACAGGAAGGCTTTTACAAGCACAAGGTAAACATGTTTGTACTATGAGCGCATGGAAACCCATGTGACGTGATTTCACCAACGCAACCAAGCTCTGCAGATAAACAATCTCTGAGTGTGACAAAACCTTATGAGTTTCTTATCATGATAAACCACAGCTAGATGACAAGAACGTGACAAACCCGACCTGGCAAGAATGACCAGAATGAGGAAATACATTGACAAAAATTCACTCATTTACTCACATTTTTAAGGCAACTTCAAGGTTTGAGTCTTGGAGTTTTCGAGCTAGATTGTTAGAGCAGAAAATAACCACCTAGCAACCACACACAACACCCTAGCAACCACATACAACACCCCAACGACCACCAATAGTATTCTAGCAACCACCTACAACAACCACCTACAATATCCTAGCAACCACCAACAACCACCCATAATATTCTAGCAACCACCTACAATGTCTTAGCAACCACCTAAAACACCCAAACAACCACCTACAACACCCTAGCAACTACCTACAATATCCTAGGAACCACTTACTACACCATAATAACTACATACAATATCCTAGTAACTAGCAACCACCTAAAACACCCTGGCAACCACCTACAATATCCTAAGAACCACCTACAACACTTTAACAACCACGTACAATATCCTAGTAACTACTTACAATGTTAACACCCCAGCAACCACGTATAACAATCTAACAACAACCTACACCTCCCCAGCAACTACACACAGCACTCTAGAAACCACCGACAACACTCTAGCGACCACCAACAAAACTATAACAACCACCTACAACAGTCCAGCAACCACCTACAACACCCTAACAACCACATACAATATCCTAGTAACTACTTACAAAGTCGACACCCCAGCAACCATCTATAACACTATAACAACGACCTACACCACCTACTACAACACCTACAACACCCTAGTAACCACATACAACATCATACAACCACCTATAACACCCTAGCAACCACCAGATCTCTCATCCGCCTCTCTCTGGTAATACACCACCACACACCCTAGCAACCACCAGCAATGTCATACAACCACCCACAACACTCCCGCAACTTCCCACAACTACAACCACTACCCACAACACTCTATAAAAACCACCAACAACACCCTAGCAACCACCACCAACGTCATACAACCACCTATAACACCCTAGCAACCACCAGCATGCCATACAACCACCCACAACACCCTAGCAACCACCTATAACACCCAAGCAAACAACCTACAGCACCTTAGCAACCACAACACCCTAGGCTGGCAAGTGGCAACCTTCACACATGTATACTTCAGAAAATGTAAAAATCTAGATCTACATATAATTTAAGGCTATTTCTAAATGTAATGCTGTTATTAGGTATTTCAGCACGGAGAGACGTGACAGAAGAGGACAATAATCCAGTTTGCCAGGTTGCCATCTGAAGTTATTTTGGGCTCAAGCTTCTGATCCCCAGAGATGAATAATTCTCACAGGTTATTTCTGACTGTCATTAGAAACCTGCAAACGTCAGTCTGGCGTCTCATCTACTGACCAGACAACAGACTCCAGAACCAAGACATGAGTGAGCACTGGACACAAACACAAGCCTGGGATCTCCTGAAGATCCTAAAGCAGTGATCTCAACATCTAGTAGATCTAGAAGATCTCTGTTTTAGTGATGAACACATGAATCCTCAGAGGACAATATTATTTCTCAGAGATGCTCTTTCAAACCTCAGGAGACTTAAAAATGAAAAACTTGCCGAAGTATCGACTTTATCTCTGATGTTTCTCCTAAAATTCAGGACACGTGACACTGTTGGAGTCTTTTTCTCAGGAGAAACACCAGAGAAGGCTCTCTATTTCACTTCACTGTTGTCTTGGAGAAACAACCGAGATGATCTGCAGGTCTTAAATAAGTTTCAACCTCTAGTTCTTATAGAAGATCAGAACACATTAAAAAAAAGTTTTATTTAGAGGAGCAGGAGAGGTACAGTAAGTGACCTTCACCATTTGCTCTCTATTT
This sequence comes from Sinocyclocheilus anophthalmus, assembly GCA_018155175.1. Taxonomy (NCBI): domain Eukaryota; kingdom Metazoa; phylum Chordata; class Actinopteri; order Cypriniformes; family Cyprinidae; genus Sinocyclocheilus; species Sinocyclocheilus anophthalmus. The sequence goes on from JADLZN010011772.1 coordinate 864,739, forward strand.
CACGTTATTACGGTCTAGAAGAGATATTAATGAGACTAATTGATCTTTCTTCACAGGTCCACATGCAAAGAGTTCATTAAATGGTGGATAAACTTCCTTTTAACATTAAATGTAGGCATCCTGAGCTGGTTCAGACTTGCAGTAGATGTCTGTTCTTATTGGAGCTTTACTGACCAGAAAAAATAATTATAATGCAATGGCTGGTGATGCAAGTCGGTCTGTTTTCTGTAGTCATATATTAAAGCCACACCTAACCTGACAGAAACAAGATCTGACTTGCACGAGGAACCATTGTGCAATTCATCCAAATCAACCTAATGTTATCAGTATGCGACTGTTTGCCACTCACCCAGTGTCTTAACGGCGATCTGCTTGGTGAGCGGCGGAGGCAGGTTGATGCACACCAGATCCACATCCGAATGCAGCAGCACATCATCGATCCGGTTAGTGTAGAAGGGCACGTTCATATCGCGCGCGAGCTCCTCCGCCTCCTCCTGCGTGCGACCCCACAGCGCCTTCACCGAGAAGCCCTCGTTCTTCAGCAGAGGGATGATGACCCGGGTCGTCAGACTGGTGCCGAACACACCCACCCCGGGCAACATGACTGTCGCGCGCGGATGCTCACACACCGGAGGCGGGTGCGGGTTCGAACCCCAGCAGGGCTGTTGTGTGAACTATGACCATTGCGCCTTTGGGTTCCTCCCAGCTGTATAAAATCAATAACTATTTATTCAAATAATAAAGGTGAGATGGATTCATCTTCCTCCTCCTCCTCATCATCCTCCACCTGCACACTGCGACCCGGTTTGAATGCACGCGATGATACAATATTACACTCACAAATGCATTTGTATCCGGAATCTGCGTCGCGTTACATCTGTATCATCCAGAAAGACGCGAACGCAGGTCAATACGTGCGCGTCACGTTCCCGTAGAGATGCAAATGAAATCCAAATAGAAATTCCAAAACGTTCCTCCGAGCGCTGTAGCGTCTCCGCACCGCTCGCTATCAATATCGCGATCATCTACTGTCCGCGGCCGGTGCAGAGTAGCGCCCTCCCACGTTAACCCCTTCCACACAACCCTTTTTTTCTTTTTTCCGCGCCGGCCTCCGCCCAATCCCTTACTTAGCGACAAGGCTCCCCCTGTAGACAGAACTACTCTAATCAAGCAGTGCCGCATTAGAGCAGGAGACGTCCCCCCCCCCCCTGACTTGGCTGACGGCGGGTGCCGGCCACCGAACTGCGTCCAGCTGCCCCACAGCCCGAACTCCCGCACTGACTGCGGAGGGGCGTCCCGAGACTTCTGCCCAAGCCTCGACCAAGACAACCACCAATTTTATACCTATACCTCCCTAAGCAAACGCCCACCACTGCGCCGTGTGGGATTGGAAAAGGCAGGAGAATTATGCATACAGCTCGTTTGATCACAGCGGCGACGCTGACTGCAGTGAGTGAACTGGAACACAATAAACCACAGCGAGAAGATGACAAATAATTATTATTATTTAAAAACCGTTTAATACCCGGCAGGGCAGACAATAAAAGGGACCATATTGGTATTATAGCAACCAAAAGGTGGAAAAAATACAGACAAATAAAATAAAACTTATTTTATATATATATTTTGGTTATAAATATCCACAAACACACAGACATATGATTATATAATATATTGACTATTTTAGTTGTTTCTCTCTACATAGTTTGTATAATCAACCCAATGTCATATAAGATAGAAATTTTGTTTGAGTTAGTGTCAGTGCTTAAAGGGGTAATATGACGCGATTTAATTTTTCTCTTTTCTTGGAGTGTTACAAGCTCTTGGTGCAAAAAACAGATCTGTAAGTTGCAAAGACTAAAGTCTTAAACCCAAAGCGATATTCTTTATAAAAGTTAAGAATCAACCACGCCTACCTAAAACGGCTCGTTCTAACAGCCCCCACATGTCTACATCACTATGTAGGAAGATTTGCATAACACCGCCCAAGTGTTCACGCAAAGAAAGAAGGCGTCATTTTTATTTTCGCTGTAGTATTGTTGCCGCCGCCGTGCTGCATAGTTCGGAGACGCTGTGTGTTCGTTCGCTGCAAAGACGACCCACATACCTTTGCTTTGGTCCGTCCCAAATCGAGGCAGACCTCTAGACCTGAGACGCGACATGCCCCGAGCTGACTTACACCGTCGCTAGCCGCCTCGATGAGGAACATACACCCTTCAACCTTACCGCTGTCCGACCTCGCCCCTGGCATCGGCTGCCTTCCACCAGCTCGGAAGAACCCCCCAAGCGGGAGTCCCGCCGGGGGTGTCACATGTGGTTGACACAGCATCACAGTATGGTGAGGGCCGTAACATTTCCGTCACACGCTTAAGGTATTCGGCCAATCACAACGCACTGGATAGCTGGCCAATCAGAGCACACCTCGCTTTTCAGAACGATGAGCTTTGTAAAAATCGACGTGTTTCAGAAAGGCGGGGCATAGAGGAGAAACAATAATATACAGTTTGTGGAAAATAATGTGTTTTTTGAACTGTTACGACCCTGTCTAGGGTAAGGCCGCAAGATAAACTGACGTTAACAATCAAAGATCCTTTATACATTTATTTACAGAACCACGAGTGAAAGCACAACTTCAGAGGTGAGCAAAGGCCAAAACAACAAACAAAACACCAAGCTAGCTCCTAACAGAAGACTAAATTCCCTAACAAAAGAAAAACAAAATAAAAATACAACACGTTACCCTAACTCCCTATCTAATGAAAAACAGGAGAAAACAATATTTACAAAAGAAAATGGCACTCACCCCCTACAGCTTCCAAGTGTGGAAAAGAGTATTTACAATACTTTACAAAATATACAAAATGGAAATGAGATTGACAACAACTTATCAACTCAAAACCAAAATTCACACTGCACACAACAGGCAGAACAACAGGCAAGCTAACAGCGACAACACACTGTAGCAAACACACAATAGCACATGTGCAATGGAACAACAGGAAATCACAAGTTGATCAGAGCTCCCTCCTCAGGCACAACAGATCCTTTTATTGCTGCTCCTTGGTCCCATTAGCACCAATCAGATCTGGACATCACTTTGGTAGTATCCAATCCTGTGAAAGAAAGGATGACAAAAGAGAAAGAAAGAGAGAGAGAAACAGCAAAGCAAGACACATACACAATATGTCTCAAGACGTAACAGAACCTTAAACCGCATAAACACATTTCATTACACCAAATACACCAAATAATGTTATTTTTAGCAGCATCATATGACCCCTTTCAGAATTTAAAGGCCATTCAAACCTCCCCACGAGTCAATATTCAGATGGAAACTACAGTAGCAGTGAGTCAATAACGGCCTTGTTTCTGCTGCGGGCGTTTTTGCATTTCCAAAACTTGCTTATTGCAGAATTGAGGAGGAGGAGGAGGATGATTAATCACTGGGCAGACAGTTTGTGACACTGATTCAGAAACTGACCTACGACCCTTCTCATCAGAAAAGCTCAAAACTCACTCATCAGATATTGGTTGACTGATTTATTGTTGCTGAAAATAGTAGCATTAATGAAAAGAATAAAAAAAGAAATCAAGTGAAGCAGTGAAAATGCACTCTTTTGGGCCTGCTGTAAGCGAGTATGTGGTTGTGTGAAAGACTTTCTATCCAGTGCGTTTGTCATTGACTCTGCTCCTAATGATTTAATCAGCCGCTCGTGTCTCTGATCTGACTGTGTGTTGCTGTGGATCATGTGATGAACAGACCCTAAAACACACAGCAATGTGGGAGAGGAAGATATCGTTTTATATACACACTAACTCTACTTGGTTACTGTAATTAGTTGAGTGAAGGTAAACATTCGCTTTAGAAAGAGATCCCAATAATTTCGAATTAATCCTAACAGTATCACACAACTATTAAGAATACGATTCTAAAGTTAAAATTTAGAAGAAATATGGGGGGAAAAAATAGAAATTTCAGTATGTATATATATATATATATATATATATAAAGCAGCTGGTTTGTTTGCAATTGCAAGGCAGGTTTTACATTGTTTATTCATGTATCATGAAACCAAAAGAATCAAAGAACAAATATTGATTTGGTGGATGGTCTTGACCTCAGACCATTCAAAAGTCAATCATAGTTATTCATATTAGTTAGAAATTAAACTGTTCAAAGAAAGAAGACACAGAAAAACAGCCATCTGCATCTGGACTGAACCCACACCTTAACTTGGATTTTAGACCACTTTTTTTTTTTTGCGCCACCTGGTGTTAAACACATGAACCATTTTTTACAAATTATTTTAATGTTTTATAATTTGTGTCTCTGTGTGTGCAAATCATTTTTCTTTTTATGTGATCTTTATAATTTGAGTTCATACTTAAACTGCACGTATAATAATTATATAAGAATTGTACAAAAAAAAATAAAAATAGTTTTAGAAGAATGTCTAATCTACCCTACACTGAAATGCTCTGCAAAATTCCCTGTTTCATCCTGGAGCTACTTCCTCTTCCTGTGCATCAAGAGATGAAATGAGACAGAAAGCACTGAAATCAAGACCCATAAGCTCGGACATAGTGTAGCGCTTTTATTTCAATTACTCAGAGGCACGCATTTCACTTAAAGGGAGATCCTTCACTACACACTCACGAGTAACGTCCTACCAGAGTCTGTGACGCTCGCCGAGAGCTTCTCATGACACAGATCTCAGATCAGTTTATGACCAGAGAGCAGCCTCACGGTGAAGACACTCAAATCGACACCCCCCTACACCCCCGTTACAAACCCACGTACACCCCCGTACAATAAAGAGCGCGACACAACACCCAACACCAAACCCACCACATCACAACAACAAACACCACACAGCTCGATCCATTCTTTCAAACAGACAGGGTTCTGGGTCGAGATGCTTTATTTAAACAAAATAAAAAACACAAGCATGACCCATCGTACAACATTGGACACGAGTAAAACCATCACACACTGTGAGGTAGATGACATTGAGTGACCTACGAACAGACTCAGACAGAAGATGCAGCCTTTCCACGTTTCTATGCTGATTTTGAAGAAAACATGGATTTAAACATGGGTAAAAACATTAAACGTGATACAATGCGTTACACTCAGCTGAAAATACTCAGTATCCATCAGTATACGGTATACACATACCAGAGGTTTTTAAAAATCTGAGAATCTGCACTTTTCAAAATCTAATTTAAACCTGGAAATAAACAGTTTTAGGATTTTAAAAAGTAACAGAAAAATGTTATAATGTATATAATGTTACAATGCTATTTAGATGTTGTGGGTGTAACTGAATTATATTTTTGAATGCGATAATATATATATATATATATATATATAATAGAGAGAGAGAGAGATCGGACGAGAGAGATTGAGGAGAGAGAGAGCGTCCGTCCCCCCCCCGAGCCAGGACGACGGAAGACACGAGACCGCAGAGGAGAGAGAGAGAGAGCATTTTAAAATTTTAAAAAACCGCTTTAGTTTTCCTACCAGATCTCAGAGTTGGAAACCCCACTGGTTATGTTTCTAAACATATGGCAATAAAATGGTGCCAATACAGTAATCCCAGATTCTTACAAGTGCGTCCGTCTCTGACTAAACCCATACATGACGAACTCCCAGCAGTTCTTCAGCATAATCAGCATCCTCCTTCCTCTGCTCTTCACAGCTGTTGTTTTATTTTGATTTTCCATTTTGATCTCATATCTTTTCAGTGAGTCAAGATGCACCTCAAAATCACTCAGTGATCTGTGATGAATGAAAGACAATGAAGAAGGAAAATTGCTAACTGTTAATGGAGGACTTGAATAACCTTCGGTCTTTAAAAAAAATCTATTTCATACAAAGACGGAAAGCAAAAAACTAAGGCATGGCAACCCAACATGAATAACAAAAATGCCCCCCCCCCCCCCACATACAACACAAATAAAAATCGTTTTAAAAAATCCCGATGTTCTGTCCTAAAATCACAATTCTTAAGGGAAAGACAGCATCACACGCCCCTGAGCGTGCGCAAACTACCATCCTCAGCCGCCACCCGAACCCGCAAGCATAAGCAAGCACACGAGAACGCCACACCACACTCCCCTACTCGCCTTATTACATACACGACCCATGTAGAACAACACTACCCCCCAGATCCCCGTAATCCATGTCCTGGTACAAACATACTGCCACCGTGACACAGGGGTTTTCAAGAAAACAATGCCCCCCGGTTATCAAACACTGAGACGGACCTTCACATCTCAGACCCACTGAATGAGCATCAGCTGACGGAGTGTGACCTTCTGCAGTTTCTTTTCATTTATTTTTGGCACTAATTTCTATAATTCTGAATCATCATCAGATGTGTTTGTTCAAAAGTTTGGGGTTGGTAAGAGTTTCAAGTTTTTTATCGCTTAGTTCCCGAAGGCTGCATTATTTTGATCAAAAATACCGTAAAAATGTCAAATTATTATAATTCAAAAGAACTGGTGTCTATGTGAATATATAGTAAAATGTAATGTATTTCTGTGATGCAAAGCTGTATTTTCAGCATCATTCCTCCAGTCTTCAGTGTCACATGATCTTCAGAAAATAATTTTAGTATGTTGATTTGGTGCTTAAGAAACATTTTTTTTATTATTATCAGTGTTGAAAACAGTTCATATTTTTGTGGAAACTGTGACACATTTTATTTGCCAGGATTCCTTGATTAATAGAAAAGTGGAATTTGTTTGTTTTTGAGCATTTATTTGAAATAGAAATCTTTTGTATCATTATAAATGTCTTTACTGTCATTTTGATCAATTTAATGCATCCTTGCTGAATAAAAGTATATTTCTTTTTTAAACTAAAAATCTTTTGCACAGTAATGTACGTTGCATGTGACACCGTGTCCAAACCAAGTTGAATGAATGCGGAAAACAGACAAAATCCTGCAAAGTCACAGCCAATCAGAATACATCAGCTGTTTAATATGCAGTGATTTTGGACCAATGAGGCGGATCGCAGGTCAGATTGACAGATATGGCTTACTGCTTGTCACTGTATCCCCTGATAAGAACACGGTGTGTTGAAAGAAAATGAACAACAGCAAAAATAAAATGTAAATCTAGCTAACACTGCTTTGTGATTGTCTAAACCCAATAGTTCCTAAACCTGTGAAGTGTGTCATTTCTAAACAGAATTACTGTATTCAAACAAATGTTAAACACTCCCCCTATCAGCTATTGGTCAGAAACCAATAGCCCCGCCCCCAAATTCACTCTATTGGTTGAGTGAATGTCCAGCTCAGTTGTCACTCAAACAAACAAACAAACTGCAATTCCGTTTGATGCCACTAGGAAAAACACACTTCACCTTCAATCCTAATAGATTACGATCATTAACTGGATGCTTTTAAACATTACTCTTAATAGTAATGCCGTTTAATTTAAAGGGGCCATATGATGCAATTTCACGTTTTCCTTTCTCTTTGGTGTGTTACAAGCTGATTGTGCATAGATAAGATCCCTGAAGTTGCAAAAAAAAAACAAAGAGATATTCTTTATCAAAGTTAAAACTCTGCCACGCCCCCCTAAAACGGCTCGTTCTAACACGCCCCCACATATCTACCTCACTATGTGGAAATATTAGCATAACACCGCCCAAATGTGCACGCAAAGAAAGAAGGCGTGGTTTCAGTAACGCAGTTAGTGTAGATGCAGCCATGTCAGGGAGACTCTGTGCGTTTCTGTGCAAAAGCAAAAGCACTTTATTTAGCCTTCCAAAAGTAGATGCATTTAGGAACCTTTAAGATCACTTACAACAGAACAGAAATGCATTTTATGGACGACCGTTTCGTTAACCTAGGAGAGGAGGTAATTCTGACTTTGCTATGGCAATCTGGCACTTCTGAATCAGCTACCGTTTTGTTATTAGTTTAAGTATCTGCTATAGACTGTTCAAATGCGGAGTTTTGGCATCGGTGTGTGTGGTGTGTGAGAGAGAGATAGATGGAGAGAGAGAGAGAGAGAGAGTGGGAGAGAGAGAGAGAGAGGGAGAGAGGAGAGAGAGAGAGAGAGAGAGAGAGAGAGAAGAGGAGAGAGAGAGAGAGAGAGGGAGAGGAGAGAGAGAGAGAGAGAGGCGGGAGGAGATGGGCGGGGAGAGAGGGAGAGGGGAGAGAAGTTTGGGGGGAGGAGGAGAGTGCAGAGAGGAGAAGAGAGAGGGAGAGCGGGAAGAGAGCGAGTGAGAGAGATGAGAGAGAGAGCTGAGAGAGATGCGCGAAAAGAGCTGTGGAAAGAGGAGAGAGAGAGAGAGAGAGATCACAGTGGAGTTAGCTGTCTTAACCGCTGCTTGTGTACTGCATTATCACTGTGTCTGTCACGCGGCTCTGTTCCCCTTTCAGGTTCTGTCTTTACATTTATTTTGAAGATGAAGCTCGCGATTATGGTAAGGAACGTTACATTTCTGACGAGTGCTTGCGGTGTTAGGCCAATCACAATGCACTGGGTCAGCTGGCAAATCAGAGCAGACTGCGCTTGTCAGAGGAGAGGGCTTTGTTGAAAACGACGAGTTTGAGAGAGGCGGGGCATAGAGGACCAACAATAATGTACAGTAATTGAAAAATAATGTGTTTTGAACATTAAAGCATGTCAACATATTCTGTTACACCAAATACACAAAATAATGATCTTTAAAAAAAGCATCATATGACCCCTTTAAGCATTCTCCAGTTGAAAACCGGGCAACCCCGATCCGGCATGAACGTCAAGACAGAGATTAAATTTCATTCCAGCTCATCGAAAAACACATTTATTGGTGAGAGAAAAAGATTTTGCAGTGCTGGTTTTGATCATCAGCAAATGCTGTGCTGGATGGGCCAGCCGTGCCCTGTGCTTTCATCATACAATTTACGAAAAGTGCAAATACAGCTGAAATTATCCTGATTAAACTGGTTTCACTGATTCATGCCGAGATGGAGCCAAAACAAAACCTCAGTACTCAATAATGAGACCTAACATAATGGCTTTTTTCCTAACGCTGTTTGCGTTAAACATTTAAACTTTTATAATATAAAACCCTCAGTGAGTGGACGACATGTTCAGCTAGTGATGCCTTGATAATGAATAAAAGTTATTGCACAATCCATATCACGAAGTCAGTAACGTCTTCCGACACATTCATCATCTGCGCTGCATTATTGTTCAAATTATCCAAATGTAAAAAACTCAAACATTCCCTTGATATGGGAAAAAGTGTGTTTTTGCGTCTTGGATATGCCAAACAGCACACACACTTGTTTTGGCGGCCTGGTTCACTGAAGCTAGATGTTATTTTGGGTATCAAGTGATTTGAATCGTAGCTAGCATATGCAAATAAAAAAGCAATGCAGGTTTATAATGGAGACGAGTGAATCAATATTAAACAGGCATTAGCAACTCAAATGTTTACCTGCTTTTGTGATGCTGAATATCACTCAACGTTTCAGCCTTCGGAAAAACCAAACAATGTTGCACAATAAACAGACATAAAACTAGCACAGATTGTACGAACAAACCAAAGAAAACAGTAAGAGTCATAAATTAAAGTGTCGTGTTATGAATCGAGCCATCGCTCGTCTCGTTTCCTTCATGCTGAGTCTCTTCCTCTAACGAACGCAGCCAGACGTAACGCCGCTAGCTGTCTCCATGACGTCCGGTTTTGCTTTGGGGAAAATAAAACCTGAATTCCTGCCACAGTCCGCTTTATGAGTATATGGTGATGACTTCACGACCGCCGCCGCGCACCAACAGGACCCGGTTGAGACCCTCCATCAAAACCTCCAGAAACTCCATGTCTGAGGCGCAGCATCAAGGATCAACATGTTTTTCACTCCAAATAACGCTTCCGGAGAGACATCTTTGTATAGTAAGAGAGATTTTAAGTAATAAAGCCATAATCTACTCAAGATCGTAGTAAACATGACGCTTAATGCCTAAAATCCTGTTAACCGTGACAAAAAAATGATGTAGTACAACAGTAAAATACTAAAATCAACTATGTGTTACAAATCTAATAATATTAAATACTAATAATAAGAAATAAATAACCCTTACTTGAGCATATATTATAACATAATGGAAATAATACCATAAATGGCAAGTAAAAGAATATTAAACACAGTATATTATCTGAAAAGTGATTTTAGTATTATTTTATACATGTTAGGTTTTTATTAACATTTTGCATAATTTTTGTCTTAATTTTAGTTTAATTTTGTCATGTGCTTTTGTCTTTTTTCCAGTATATTTTTAATTTACGATGACGTTGGAATTATTTTTCATCAGTTTTAGTTTTACTTCAGTATTCGCATATATTTCACACCCCCCACCCCCCAATACCAGTACCCAACGATCCAGTCATTCGAGTCTTCCCTGAACCCTTATTTCAGTTAGTTGCTACATTTCTGTTTAGGTTTTATTTAATATTTACTGTATATTTGAATTGATTTCAGCTTAATTTCAAGTATGTTTAACAGTTTTAGTTAACCGATTCAAATGTGGCTCATCCACTCAGATTTAGAGATGAATGTGTGTTTATAAATGTGAGTTTTGTGAGTGTAGTTTGTGTAAGGATACAGTTTTCATCGCCGCCTCTGCTCTTGGGTGGTCCGGGCATGTTGAGGAGCACCAGATGAGCTCCCTGAGACTTATTGACCACCACTTCATTGAGTTTGACGGCCGTGTGCATGCAGCGCACATTAGACTGATTCCTGCGACACACGGTCATGTGATGAAGAACAGAAACAAGAAATAAAAGTCAATAGTCCAGCCAGCAGCAATTAGCATTTAATGAGCTTTTTTTCTATCTCTACCGTCTACTTTTAAAACATATTTCAGTATTTGCAAAGCACAGCTTTATATTCATAGTTTACTGTGACAGCTGAGGTCAAATGCAAATGACTCTATTATTAAGAGTGATATTTGATTCTGATTGTTCAATGCTGATCGGGTCCACTTTGGGTCTCTGCTGACCCGTGTCCACTCCTGTCCCGCGCTGTGTGTAGTCTAGCGACACGAAGCTTTACAATGTGCTGGAAACTATGGATTGCAATAACTACTCAGGATGTCTTCCAGAAAATCCTTTCTGTCTATAATACAGCCTTGCGGTTCGTGCGCACGCTCGATTGCCCCTGTCACGCTTCTGCTGCATTACTAACGCTCTACCTGCTTCCATCACCCTCCCCCCCACACCTCCCAACTCCCCACTTGTGGCTCCGGCCAGGGGCCCTCCCCAGCACCACCTGCGCAACGCCCAATACCCAGGCATCAAGGTTGTCCACCTCCTTTCAAAGTCTACGTCTCCTCCCCCTTATAAGCGACAACCCCAATGTCATGACACTAATCATAACACCATCGTACCTATCATCTCCCAGATTAACATACGCTAAGAATACAACTACAAATACACCACCGGGAAGACGGAGATTTCTCAAATCCCACCCCTCTCCTCTCACCCTCATTCCACCCCTATTCTACTCCATGACAAACCATCTTTTTCGTAAAAACTACTACAAAACAAACACACCCCATAACTTAGTAAAAAAAATCGTACTTTTCATCCCCCTATAAATCCCATTTCCCCTTCACCCCCAAAAAAACACTACACAACACCCCCCACATAAAAAAGGTATTAACTACCCCATTCAACAGACCATTTCAAGCGTATCCGTCACTCCCACCAATTTTAAATACAACAAAAAACCTTGACAGGTTCGAAGCTAGTCACAACCTCCTCACATTTGCTAACCATTAATCAGGCCTGTCTTTGTACTACTATTACACTTCTTTATCATACTAACATACACTTTCTAATACTTCTCTTCCATTTTTTTTTCACTCGTCCTTACATTTTTACATGTTTTCAAACATGTTTTCCCTTGACAATGTTTCCTGGGACACACTCCAAGGTCAGGGGACGTTGACGCACGAAGTGGGACGTTCGTCATTGTGTGAGCCCACTGCGCCACGTATCATGCTGCAATTTGATCAGGTTGACCCCGTCTTATTTCTAGGAACTTTCATGAGAGGTTGAGGATCTATCCGTGTGGGTTAATCCCGCCAGACCACCATGCTTGGCACGAACTTTTTTACACGCCAGGCACTGTTAAACCTAGGTGTTCAAGAAACTCTAACTTGCGCACCATTCCACAGCAAACACAATCGCACGCACGCGACACGCTCACTTACGTCAAAGCAAACACCACCACGCTTCCACGTCACGCACGCCCACGCCACGCGACACACACACACACGCGCACACAACACCACAATAATATCACACCACGCGAGGCAACGCACCAAACACAACACTCTCACGCACGCCACGCAGCGCAACACCACCACGCAACACACACACACACTCAAACACACGCGCACGACACACACACAATCGCACACGCACGCAGCACGCGCACACCCAAAACACACACCTCAAACACACGCGCGCCAGCACGCCACACAAACGCACACACACGACACGCCCCCACCCCACACACACACGCACGCACGCACACAAACAAACACACGCACACAAACACATCTCTCTCACACCCAACACCCACACCCACACCGCACAAACACACACACTCTCTCTCACACACACACACACAACACACAGTGAAGCTCATATAAACCGTATATGCTTGAATAATCCAGTGTGCTGCAGGGTTTGTGATGGGTTGGCTAACATACACCTACAGACAGACAGACAGACAGACAGGCTACAGTACAGAGAAATGTGACTTAGAAGACTCTCCCATTCGCTAGAATGAGGAAAAACAGGACAGAACAAAGGACAGTTAAACACCACACGAGAGATCAACCATCACCGAAATCTCTCTGAGCAATAGCGTCTATATTGGTGACAGCTTTTCATATTATAGTGTTTGTTTGTCCAGCATGTTATTTGAGTTGATTCTTCTGAAATAAATCATAGGAAAAGAGAATCTTGACAAAATGACGTCAGGATTGACATTACATTAACCTTTAGAATCCATGTGACCCTGCAGCACAAAAGCAGTGTTGAGTCGCTGGGTATATTTGTAGCAATAGACAAAAATACTTTGATTGGTTAAAAATTATCGATTTTCTTTTATGCCAAAAATATTAGGATATTAAGTAAAGATCATGGTTCCATGATGATATTTTGTAAATGTCCTACTGTAAATATATCAAAACGTAATTTTTGATTAGTAATATGCATTGCTAAGAACTTCATTTGTACAACTTTAAAGATGATTTTCTCAATATTTAGATTTTTTTGCACCCTCAGAGTCAGATTTTCATAGTTGTATCCGGCCAACTTGTCATATTCCTAACAAAAATACATCAAGGAAAGCTTATAGATGATGTATAAATCTCAATTTTAAAAAAATTGACCCTTTTTTTTTGTGGTCCAGGGTCACATATTATATAAAGACCAAAAACATGTCAGTAAATCTCCTGGCCAGATATGAATCTATGAAGAGACACATGGTGGACGCGTGAGCGTTACACGTGATGACACACTGTGGTCATGCAGATGTGACGACAGCACAAACCATGCAGACTGTGTCCTGAAACAGCAGCAGGCTCTGGGCTCGTGTTTGAACATGCAACCCAGTCAAACCGTGAGCGCTTGAAGCAGTAAAACCACAAAGCAGCAAACGTTACAGAGTCAGTGTGTGTTCAGGTGACTTACGGTTTCATGTTGAACAGGTCTCGCACAGCCACGCTTGCGTTGGGCTCTCGGTTGCGGTTTCGTTCGGTGCAGAACTTGTCTTTGGTCCAGGTCATGTGGACTCGCTCCGGCGTGGCGTCCGTCTTGTCGCTTAGAGCCGCGTGAGACGCCGTGTTTCTGTCGTGGATCAGCTGAGCCTGTGGCATTATCACGATCACACATTAAATTCGTAAAAACAAATTTTAGTTTTATATTTGTTTAAAAACTGCTTCATAAATTATCAAATGCATCTATATCAAAGATATTTAAATGTTTTTCACATACAGTTAAGAGCACAAAAGGCCTTTAATGTAGTGTAATAATATTTACAATGATAAATTAATGTCATTAAATATAATTTCTGTGCGCATTGAGATCTATATTCAAGCAGAGCATGTCAGATTAATGTTTTAGTTTGTCTGCTATGCAAACTGCTTACATGCAGCTATATTAGTCTGTAATATGCTGACATGCAGTATAAACCATTCATAAAAACAAAGTAATGTAAGAATTGCAATAAATAAATAAAAAAAGATAAATAAATAAATAAAAACGTATTTATAGTAAGAAAATATAAGCAGAGAAACACAAGGAAGTAAGGAAAACATAAAAATAACTAAATCAACAGTTTATTATTTAATATTTATTTTTAAAAATAATATAGATAAACACGACGGGAAGGGAAAGGAGAAAAAAAATCTAAAACATAATGTATACATATGAAATAAAATAAATAAAATAAATAAACACATGTAAATTATTTATTTTTAAAATAACTATAGAGAACATAGAGAAATGAAAGGAGACAACTTCTAAAACTAATAAAATATAAAATCAATCAAGTATTTATTTACTTTTTATAAGTTGAACAATATGGAATGAACGGAAAATTAGAAATAAAATAAAATACTCAATAAAAATAGAAATAAAGTATCATTATTTATTATGAATTATTGTTAAAAACTAATACTCAAAAGAAAATAAGGGAAGGAAAGGGAAAAAATAAAAAATAAAAATAAAGGTAGATTATTTATTTCAATATTTTTTAAACGAATATAGAGAAAACTATGGGAATAAAAGCGATAAAATATAAAACTAATAAATAATAAAACTAATATGTTAAATAAATAAAACATTATTGATCATGGTAATTTATTTAGGGACATGATGGAATGAAAAAAATCAATAAAAAATGAAAATACATCTAAAATAAATAAATAAAATGGCAAAATAATATTCATTATTATTATTATTTACGGTAAAAATAAATTCAGAGAAACAGGAGGGAATGAAAAGGAAAAAAGGGGGGGCATTCACATTCACGTGGGGTCACAAGTGTTGAAAGATGGTGGTGCATGACATTGATGATATCACTGAACATGCATGATGGGAACAGGTTTGAAGGGCGGGGAGATAACACTAATGCTATGAACACATAAATCAGATAAGGACGTCGAGCGATGATACTAGTCTTCGGCTCTGTAATCCAGGACGGTTGGTTTTCGGATTCGGCCTTTGAATTCAAACCTCGTCTTGTTTATCGTAGCTAGTCGGGCATTTGGTTATTGAGGCCGAAAGGCAGCGCCGCTTGGTTATTCCTCGATGGAGTACGCGATCATCCGTGATGATCTGAATCTGAGCGCGTGTTTCCCCGATCGCAGCCAGAAAGAGAAGAAATGAAAGAGGACACAAGTCACACGCGCTGCCAGTCCAAACATATATTATATAAGTAATTTTTAATCTTATTATGTGTGTGTGTGTGGGGTCGGTGGTGGGGTATGATGTATATATATATATATCTATGTGGTGTGTGGGGGTGTGTGTGTGGTATGAGTATATCTATATATATATATATGTGTGTGTGGGTGTGTGTGGTGTGGGTTATGAATGTTATATATTATATATATATAGATGTGTGTGTGTATGTGTGTGGTGTATGAATGTGTATATATATGTATTTTTGAGTGTATATAGTATATATATATATTATCTACAGTAATCTATTATTAGATATATATATATATTATATATATATATTATATATATATTACATAAATAGATGATTTATACTGAATGTAGTTTGCAAAATGCTTAATTTAATATAGTAAATTATATCTATACATAATTTAAAAAGGAAAATAAGGGAAAATAATCAAATTTCCATTACAGTTGTCTATTGACATTAGTTTAATATTTAAAAAACAACTTCTTTAAACAAAATATAATTCCTTTTTTTTTTTTTTTTCAGAGGAACTATTTTGGACATTTCTGATAGTTTAGCATTAATGCATTAAGCTAGGATCTGCATCATGAGATTGGTCACGCATATTCTTCAGCACATGCTACTTGTACACAGAACGATGGCATGAAAGCATCACCTCGCGCTCGAGCTCCGTCATCGACAGGGCACATTGTTCAGCATCTGTGAGCGCTGACTCCATCCAGAGTCTTCTCGTAGGTGACGCTGAGATGTCACTTTGCTGGAGAGTCACAGACACAGAGAACCCTCCGTTACACCAGAAGAGCGCTGTGAGCAACTCAAATAAAAACACATCAAGAATGATCAACCACACAGAAAACCATCACACAGGTTTCAGTTGAAAATTAAAGCGGTGTTAAAGATAATAACTGAATACTATTGCATAATAAAATAATAATTTTTTATCTTGCATATAAAAATATTACCTTCAATTATGTAAAAATATTGCCTACATTAAATGATTAATAATAATAATAATCAATTATGTAGCAATAATACTACTTATATAATAGCACAAAATTAAACATTAATATTAAATCAGATTAAAATTATTAATCTACCACCATGCTACTACTAATATAATATTATTTAGCGATAATAAACAATTAAAATAATCACAATATAGTGCAATAACATTTTCAAGTTCTATAATTTTAAACATATTATTAATATAATGTAATATAATATAATATAAATCAATATATAACAATAATGTATATTTTTGACCATACTTTTCAAACACAGTTCAGATCACACTTACAATAAATGAACAAAAAATACCATCCAGTAGTAGTGATAATAATAAATATATGTAGCTAGTGGATTGTAGCAGAAAACATATTAAATATCTTAAATTTACTCAAAAAACAAGGCAAAGTCAATATAATGTAGCAATAATAAAGACTATATCTATAGATAATATAACAAAATGCAAAACATTATAAAAAGAGAATAAGAATCCGTATTTCAATAATCAATATTTTATGATTCATTATAGTATAACTTTTTAAACATTCTCATTTAATCATAATAAATATCTATTTGCGGTCTGGTTATTCTAAATCACAAACACAGCAATCACAAATGACCCCCCAACACAGACAACACCACACACACACAAACACCAACCAATACACCACTCAATCACTCATGCACGCAGCACGCAAACAAAAACCACACTCGCAGCACGCACACACACACACACTCCCACCCACACGCACACACACACACACAAACAACCAACACACACACACACACACACACGCACACGCATGCACGCACGCACAAACACACACACACACACACACACAAACACACACAAACAACACACACTCCACCACCACTCACGGCACGCACGCACGCAAAACCCAACAAACACACCACACTCCGCCGAACGCACACACATCCAATCACACGCACGCAGGCCAGCACGCACAAACACACACACACACACCTCCACTCACTCACTCACTCATGCACGCACGCACGCAAACACAAAACAAAACACCACATCCGCCGCACGCACAAAACACCACACACACACAACACTCCACTCACACGCACGCACGCGCACACCACACCACACACACACACACACCACACACACACGCCATCACAAGCACGCACGCACGCACACACACACACACACACACACACACACACACACACACCCCACTCACACGCACGCACGCGCACACACACGCACACACACACAAAATCATGCAGTCCTGCAGCACAACAAAACCAACTTTAGATCTTTATGTCAAGAAGAAGCATCTCACCATTTCCACGACCTCCACCTCACATTCAGAGGAGTGGGTAGAGGAAAATCTGCAGGTCTTTCTTCATCTGGATGCTGTTGTCATCCAACTGAGCCACGGTGAAAATGCGCATCTTGCACTTCCTCCAGACCTGAGAAGAGCATGAAAACACACATTAGGGACGTTCCTCTAACCTCATTTAAAGTTGTGATTTAAAGGGCCGTACCTTGTGCTGCTGCAGTAAGAACGGCAGGAGCATCAACAAGCCGCCGTCATGAACGATCCACCACACGTCGATGGTTCCTTCAGCGAGACGCTCCTGGTGAGGGAAACTGTCCACGTTCTTGGCCACCAGCAGGGCCTGATGGGCGGCAGTGGTCTCTCGGACGGTTTCTGTAGAAGAACAGATCGTATCTTTACGTTTGTCAAGGTTTCTTTCTCTTTAAATGAGTCACGGCAGCACGGTTCGGATATAAAGTCAGACTCAAACCTATGAAGTTCTTCCAGGACTGTGGGTCGTTGGATTGTCTCCAGCTCGCGGGCCAAGCCATCAGAACAGAGTTGTGCTTCATTCCTCCGAGTCCCGCTGACTGGATGAGGTGAGAGAAGCCGTCGCGCAGGTTTGACGACACCACAACATGACAGAAACCCTTCGTCTTCTCTGCCGCCATGGCTGATTTGATGCTCTACAGTGGTAAATAAAATCTTTATGTGAACAAAATGCCTCATATCTGTAAATATCCATCATAAAGTGGAGTTTGGAATGATCGGTTCTCTCTGCGGCAGCTAGGTGTCAGTATGAGATCCTGCTGCGCTTCACTCGGTTTACACAGTTTATCTGAGGACAGAACCTGCCTTGACATTTTGTCATTGACTGTTTGTACTGTGTATGCTGCAAATCAGTCTGTAATTGCTTTACATAAGAGTGATTCTTCTTTTAGTGGAACTTTTCCCCCTTGGATGATTTTAAAGACCAAATATGTTTACAAAAAACAATCTGTGATTCAAGCTATAATAGATTTAAACTCTTATTATTGTGACCCTTAGAAAACTCGTATTAAAGTTAAAATGGCCAGAATGTAAAATAAATGAATGTATATGAATCATTAAAAAAAAAAATTAAGGCTACCAAAAAAAAAAAAAAAAAGTATTATTTATATAGAAACTTATATTAATTTTAAGGGTAGCTAATAAGATAAAAAGGATTTTAAAATACTTCAACGTATGTTAAGATTATAACGACAAATATATTAATGTATTAAATTAATAACAAAAAAACAATAAAATTATTAATATGAAATTCAGTAATATGCCAAATAATAAATTATAAAAATGCAGATAATCCCTTTAACTTTGTTGTTCTTTAAAACTAATTCTTTCGTGTTTTTAGGAGATGCAGAAGAAAGTTAAATTTAAACGCAGAATTTCTCTACTTCAAGGAATTATAAATTAATGCTTATAAATCTATGAAAAGTTGATCATCACTTAGAGATCGGAAATCTTGTGTCCCCTTTTTGCAGAAATACATCACAACCACATGTTTTAAACAAAATCTATAAAGAAATCAAGATATTATATGTATTGAATAAACTAACAACAACAAAAATAAAAAACATAAATAATAAAAATATATGAAGCAAACAATAAATCATTATAAAATAATAATAATAAGTAGATAATAATCATCAGTCTTTTTATGAGTGCTAAAATGTTACATTTATTCTATACCCAGAACCTATTTAAAAAAAAAATAAATCAGGGATATTTTCCATGAAATCATGTTTAATTAGTAATCTTTTTACTAAGTAATTGCTTTTCCAAAATCTGCTGTCCAAGTGTGAGGCTTATGTAATTTTTCACCTAAAAGATCAAGTTTTCAAGCAGTAAAAGTCCTTTATTTGAGGAATCCCTCATGTTTGTGGATGTCTGCGTCATGTTCATACCTGTTCTGCTCTTTTGCCGTCGCTCTCTCTGGTGAGGTACGTGCCCTCCAGCACCGAGCCCACGATGGTCAGACCTTTGCCTGCTTTCAGCTGCGTGGTGAAGGACAGGAGACGAGGGTGTTTCACCGACAGCTCAGAGTCCAGATTGAGCAGCACCAGCAGCTGAGGCCTGGACAGCACACAAACATAGTACATAGATATGTGACCCTGCAGCACAAAAGCAGTGTTAAGTCGCTGGGGGATATTTGTAGCAATAGCCAACAATACATTGTATGGCTCAAAATTATTGATTTTTATTTTATGCCAAAAATCATTAGGATATTAAGTAAAGATCATGTTCCTTGATGATATTTAGTAAATGTCCTACTGTAAATATATCAAAACTTAATTTTTGATTAGTAATATGCATTGCTAAGAACTTCATTTGAACAACTTTAAAGATGATTTTCTCAATATTTAGATTTTTTTGCACCTCAGAGGACCAGATTTTCAAAATCGTTTATCTAGGCCACAGATGTCCAATCCTAACAAACCTATTTTATTCAGCTTTCAGATGATGTATACATCTCAATTTCGAGAAATTGACCCTTTGACTGGTTTTGTGCTAAGGGACCACAAAACACACACACAACACACACGCACACAACACACACGCACAGCACACACAGCACACACAACACACACAACACACACACACAGCACACACAGCACACACAACACACACACAGCACACACACAATACTATTTAATACTAGCAAATGAAATTCTGTTGAAAATATAGATCTGCTGAGTGTGAAAGTGCATGTAATTTATTTTTGGTTGTTCTTAATGCTTTAAAACACACACACTGTAATGCATATCTTTTCATAACCACAGTTCTAAATACTTACCTATTCCTGATTACAGCTTTTCATAGTGTAATGCATGTGTGTTTTAATGCTTTATACTCTTCAAAAGTGTAACCTTGAATAGTATGTATAATGTATTAGTGAATAACCTTGGTTACAGTTATTTACTAGAACAACTATTATAATACAGTAAAAATGAAGGCAGTGGAAAAGATTCTCGGTTCTGAAATCAAACAGTGGAGCTTTTTCCGGCACAGGATTAAAAGATTATGAACGACTGTCAGAGGTGTGATGCATTTAGGTGAATGATGTTAACCTGAGCCTAAAAGTCAAAAGCTCAGAGGATCTGCCATTACCATTAATGATTTATTCTTTATTGAAGAGAGTATAAATAAAATCCACTACAATTTATTTTGATTGGGGTTATTCTAGTGCAGCTGAGAAATGATTTTACAACATGTTACTTTAGTATCATTGAGATACCATTAAGGTTTTTATTAATATTTTGGATTTTTATTTATTTATTTTTTACATTTTCTAAGGTGTTTTTTTGTACCTTTTATTCATTTTTAGTTTGAGTTATTTTAGTATTTTAAGTTAAACTAAATGCTTTGGCAGCTAGATGAAATAAGTTTATTTTTAATTATATTTTATTTCAGTTAACGTTTATTTTTTTAAAGTAACAAAAAGTGTTTTTTTTATGATTTTAGTTTCAGGTAACTATGATAACCCTGGCATGAGTCTGACGGACAGAGCATCATCATATCAATCAAAGACACTCGAATACTGACTGAAGAGACACCGGAAAAACACAGAAGACCGTCAGTGGAGATTGTCCAGCCGCACACAGACATCACAGAACAAAACCCAGCTCTGTTTCTGCTGGCGTGGATTAGAGGCGCTGGGACGAGGAATGAACAGATTTGACCTCATTCCTGAAAGACGACTGAAGTTTCATCGCAGCTCATTGTAGACAGGTTATTTAATCCATGAAAGATTAGCAGGAGCTCAGGGAAAATCCAACACTGATTGTCTCTGGATTACACCTCAGAAGAGCCGGTGAAGGTAGAAAGAAAGCTGGTATAGAAATGTGTTGACAGAGATATTTTGCTATACTGTACTTTATTCTGTAGGTTTTATTGTTGTTTATACTAGTTTGTGATGTTTGTATCATTAAGACTGTTTTGAAAAATTAATAAAAGTATTTTTTTAATATATAAAACTATTTTTTTTAACTCACTGAATTTTCCAAAACACAACTACATGTAATACATTTTATATAATACATTTGAATAACAATAACATAAATCATAAAAACAAAAATGTAAAATTTTTAATTAAACTTATAGGGATAAAAAATGCATTGTGATAAATACATGATCGTTCAAAAATGTAGGGTCAGTAAGACTTAAAAATGTTTTGAACATCTCTTCTGCTCACCAAAGCTGCATTTATTTGATCAAAAACAGTAAATATTGTCAAATATAATTACAATTTAAAATAAATTCTTTCTATGTGAATATATTTAAAAATGTAATTTATTCCTGTGATGCGCAGCTGTATTTTCAGCATCATAACTCCAGTCTTCAGTATCACATGATCTTCAGAAATCAGTATAATATGCTGATCTGCTGCTCGAGAAACATTTCTGATTATTATCAATGTTAAAAACAGTTGTGCTGCTGAATATTTTTGTGGAAACTGTGATGCATTTTGTTTTTCAGGATTCTTTGATGAATAGAAAGTTCAAAAGAACAGCATTTGTTTGAAATAGAAATATTTTGTAACATTATAAATGGCTTTACTGTCACTTCTGATCAATTGAATGTTTCCTTCCTGAATAAAAGTATTAATTTCTTTCAAATAAAAATCTTACTGATCCCAAACTTTTGAACATAGGTTTTTATTTTATAATGGATTTATTGGTTTGTGTATTTTGTGACCCTCACCTCCAGTTTTTGGTGTGCGGCGGCGCCTCCTCCAATCGAATCAGAGCGTATCGCGCCGCGTTGAGCGACAGACCGCGGATCCCGTCGCCCCATTCCTTCTCCGCCCTGAACACAGATATAAAAATTGAGTTTAAACTCACAATGACACCGCAGACAAACACTCAGTCAGATGAAGCTGTAATCAGCTTAGCGTCTGCACAGACTCACGGCGTGGGCTGTAATGCGCTTCTGCAGCTCTTACCCGCGGTACTCGATGTATTTGTAGATGCATCCAGCGATGAGCATGGCCACCAGAGCGTAGTACCAGGAGGAAATGAACATCAGAGCCAGACACAAACTCATGCCGAGAAACGAAAGAGCCCTGATGAAGGAGAACAGTAGTGACTCAATATATTGAATTAATCAATACAAAAGAAAAAAATCACCTATATAGCAATCAGATTAAACAGAGAGCAAATGAAGACCTTTCTGTGCAACTAACGTCACCAAATACATTAAAAATATGCATTTTAACAAAAAATTAAGATACTGTTTCAATGAAGACCCTAGTAATTTCATGTTTCTCTTCTAGAGTTTCTGAAGAGATCTCAACAATGTCAACTAGTGGCTCATTTGGGTCTATTTTAATTTCTCCTGAGGAGAACGAGAGACGGTTGATACTTAAATGGCATTAACTGAGAATTAAGTTTCTTGAGGCATAAAACAGCATCATCTGAGCAATGAAACGTTTCGCTGTGTAATATTATACATGTCAGTGTTGTCAAATGTACCGATGTTGGTACTGAAATGATACAAATGTGACGATACCAGCATTTTGAGCGCTGTTGAACGGATTCTTAAACAGCTCTGATTGGCATCGGCACATTTTTTTAAATTTCAGTACCAACATCAGTACTTTTGATAGCACTAATACATGTATGTCATTTTTCAGTATGTGCAAAGTCATTGTACTTTGGTTTCCCAGTTTTTGTATACAAAATACCTCCACCAAGATTAAAATTACTCCATTTTGATTGCATATTCATTTAAGAGACTTGACGGAATTGATTGGACTGTGAAAAAGCACTAAATAGTACAAATTACTAGGGAAAAAAAGAAAGAAAATAAAAGTACATGTACAGGTACATAAAAATACACACTACTATTTAAAAGTTTACGGTCAGTAAGATTTTTTAAAGAAATTAGTACTTTTATTCAGCAAGGAAGCATTAAATTGATCAAAAAGTGACAGTAAAGACAACTATAATGTTAAATAAATGCTGTCTTTTGAGAATCCTGAAAAATAAAATATATCATGGTTTCCACAGAAATATTGTGCAGCACAACGGTTTTCAACATTGATAATAATCAGAAATGTTTCTCGAGCAGTAAATCAGCATATTATACTGATTTCTGAAGATCATGTGACACTGAAGACTGCAGTAATGATGCTGAAAATACAGCTGCGTATCACAGAAATAAATTACAGTTTAACAGATATTCACATAGACAACAGCTATTTTAAATTGTAATAATATTTCACAATTTTTACTGTATTTGTGATCAAATAAATCGACTTCTTTTCGACCCCAAACTAAAGCCGTACAGCAGATGTGTTGTCTCTCACCAGTGGTAGTATTTGAACCGTGGTCTCCAGTTGGGCGTCCTCAGCAGCGTCTGCAGGGCACAGGCCAGATTCACGAACAGATAACACATGAGAAAGAACCTGAGGAGAGACAACACACAGTCAAACACACAGTCTGTCGCCACACAGACGGAGAAACAGCTCAGACATGAGACTCACATGGAAAGGATTGGCGCCACAGCGTCCAGAGAAGCGATGAGAATCCCGCATTCACAGATCACAGCCGTCAGAAGAAGAGCCCACGTCGGCTCTCCGTTGGCCTTCCCATGACCAAACACCTGAGAGACCAGCAGATGACACAGTTCATGTGTAGAATAACACTGAGATATGTTCAATGATTCAAAAGACATCTAATGAAACGTCTGAAAACCTTACCACACCAAAACATAGAAACAGTTATTGTTACTATAATAAACCATGCTAATCTGGTATTAACCAGCACTGTCATTAACAAACATCAAATACTCTGAAAGCTTCTTACACCGGTTGAAGGAAATACCCTTTTAATTCCCATATTCCCAATCAATTTATAAACCTAACTAAAACTAATAAAATTTGTATTTTTTAAAGGGGTCATATGATGCGATTTCAATTGTTCCTTTCTCTTTGGAGTGTTACAAGCTCTTGGTGCATAAAGAAGATCTGTAAAGTTGCAAAGACTTAAAGTCTCAAAACCAAAGAGATATTCTTTATAAAAGGTAAAAAAAGTCAGCCACACCTAGCTAAAACGGCCCGTTCTAACACGCCCCCACATGTCTACGTCACTATGTGGAAATATTAGCATAATGCCGCCCAAATGTGCACGCAAAGAAAGGAGGCGTGGTTTCAGGAACAGCAGTCGTATTGATGCAGCATGTCAGCTGTGCTTCAGTGCGAAAGCAAAAGCACTTTATTTGGCATAAAAGACATTAAAAGACATAAAAATGCATCAAACTTAAATTGTTTTAATTCATGATAACTTTGGAATACAAACCTAAGGTTGATCTTTTTTAAAGAAGACAATCAGCAGATTATTGCTGAAGTGATCATTTAAAAAAAATGAAAGTATGAAAAAGTTATAGAAGTTTAAGTTTACTGTAAAGAAAATGTACTGTACTATAAAGTTTTTATTTTATATAAATAATTATTTTACAGAATGTTTTACTCTAAAATTGCTTTCAAATTAAAGCCATATGTCTAAAAAAAAGTTATGCTCCAAATTTGAAGTCGATATAAAAAAAAAACTTCAGAGATTTTATTTAGGCGTTATACCAAAAACAGCCACCGGGTGACACTCAAACTTCATTGAATTTTTTCACAAATGTATAAAAATTTTTTCACAATTTTGCTTCTATCACAAAATAACCAAATATGGAATCTTAAGAATCAGACTTTTTTTCCGACGATATGCATTTTGTCAGGATTATATAAAGTTTTGATTATAAAATATCGTAATACATTTGGTCATATGACACTTGACACCGGCCACTGAGGGGGAGGAGACTGCCAAAAGATTTTAAAGCACCATTTCCATGTTAACGCAATGTCCGATTTCAAAATGGGATTCACAAGATGAATTTTGAGTTTTTAAGCTTTCAAATGATATCTAACTTATGATGATTACTAAAATACGTGATAGGGAAAAAGGAAGAGAAGAAGAACCAAGCATCCGCGGCATACCGTGATCGATTTCACTAACTGAAATAAAGCTGAAATAAAATAGAAATATAAGATGAAAAAATTCAACTTAAATGACTGACTAATATAAAATAAATTTAATATGAAGTACTAAAATTACTACAACTTAAATAAAAATAATATAACTGATATAATTGGCATATGCACATATCAAAATGACTAAACCTAAAATTAAAATGAAGCAGAAAATCTAAAAATAAAAGCTAATTCAAAATATCATATACTACAGATATATGATATCATGAGATATCATGCATATCTGATGCGTTCGTACCTGGAGGAAGGGCACGATGCCGTCCCGCGCGATGGCCTGCAGCAGCCGAGGGGCGCCGGTGAGACTCTGAAGCCCCGCCCCACAGCAGGAGAAGAACGAGCCAATCACGATCACCCAGGGAGAGGGCCAGGACAACGTGCCAATCACCAAATTCCCTTTAACAGAGTCTCCAAACCTAATGAACAACAACAACAAATGATATATAGGTAAACAATAGTATTTCTAAATTAAACCACTTTATATTAATACCTTGCAGTATTGAATAAGATATACAAATATAAAAATTAGAAATTGCCTGTAAATTTCACAAATACGATATTATAATAGTAACATAATTGAAGTAGCATTAGTATTTAGAATTTTTTTAATACATTTTATAAAATGAATCTATCGTCGATTCAAAATTCAATAGCAAAAAGTGTTGTTATTGTTGCATAAAATCAAACTAAAACTATTACAAATTCATTGCTAATTGAAATAAGCTGAAATAAAACATAAATATTAAATGAAAAAAAATAATAATAAAAATGACAAAAACAAAACAAAAATAAAAAAGTAAAAACAGTATTGTTACTGTAAATCAATTTTCTTAATTCAAATAAAGCTGAAATAAAATATAGGCAAACGAAAATATTTCTAATTTAATCGACTGACACCTAGAATGAGTGAATGAAGTATACAAATATTTCAGGGTTTTTTTTTTACTGTAAAAAATTACTTTTAAACAATTTTTACTCAGAAATTGCTAGTAAATTTCACAAATAATTGCAAAGAAACAGCAAGTAACACATTGAACTAAACACGAAATTTTGAGGTCTTGCAAAATTCACTCCAAT
The DNA here is from genome assembly GCA_018155175.1 of Sinocyclocheilus anophthalmus. Lineage (NCBI taxonomy): Eukaryota > Metazoa > Chordata > Actinopteri > Cypriniformes > Cyprinidae > Sinocyclocheilus > Sinocyclocheilus anophthalmus. The sequence goes on from JADLZN010011772.1 coordinate 891,645, forward strand.
AACCTTTGTTTAGTTTCAACTTGTTTTTTTTTTACATTGTATCTTTGGAACATCTAAACGCTGTCTAGGTCGGCAGCACACTAGGTTTTGGAACAGACACAAGCATTTTCCTGTGATATAATCTTGAGATATTGCATACTGTATAAAGAGTTTATTGACCCGCAGTGCAGAGCTGCTCACAAACAGGCTTCGCACAGAAATCAGCCGTTGTTTAAAGTAGATTGCCTGTATGTTTATCCAGGAAAATGAGGATATTATGAGTGGGAAAGGAGAAGCAGAAAGCGCTCACTTGTCTCGGAGCACCACACCCTCGATGCAGGCGCCGAACACCACCACGCACGACAGATCTGAGTTACACACGCTAAGAAAACCAGCATCTCTACTCTACAGACACAACACTAATGCCTCAGTCATTGAGTTTCAGCATTTTAGTATTGATTCGATTATGATCCCAATACATGGTTAAAGATATAACGTGTTAGGCAGGTCTAGACTAAGGATACAGATGATGGTGGTGGTTGCGATGGCGAGGATGGTGCCGATGGGAATGGACCTCTGAGCGTCTCTCAGATCCCCGGATCTGTTGGATCCAGCCATGATGCCTGCACAACAGAGGAGGATCGAGGAACTACATGAGAGTGTTTTTAAGAAGCGGAAATACAATTCTTATCATTCAAAGTTGAGTGATACATTAGCAACATTCAGAATTCAGTTTTATTTATTGTAAAATAAAACTGAGGCTATTAAAAGCTGAACTAAAATATAAATATTAGATGACAAACCTGAACTTTAAATGACTAACTGAAATAAGCTGAAGCTCGGAAATACTAACCTAAAAAAAAAAAAAAAAAAAAACAACGAAGAAAAATTATAACCCCCCCAGAACACCATTAACAAAAATACTAAAACTTCAACAAATTTTCCGCCCCCCCCCCCCTCCCCCACCGCCACCCCCCCCCCCCACACCCCCCCGCCCCAAACCACTTCCCCCCCTCCTCTGAAATATAACAAATAAAACGCTAATTAAAAATATAATTTAAATGAAAAATACACTGAAAAATCAATTAATTAATATTAATAAATACTGTAATAGTATATAAATAATTCTAAAACAACACTGCTTAGAGTTGGTGAGTTCAATACATTCTGTTTCATTTCAGTTCAACTGTCATTCAATGAATCAGCTTAAAGAACAATTCAAAATGTTCATGATGAGTTTTTAACAAATTAAACTTTTTTTTAGTAAAATAGAGATATTATATAATAACTGCATGGTATATAGGCATCACATATATAATATATATTTAAGTAATAAGTATTTACTGTATTGCTGTTTTACAGTCAAACTGTATAGTTTAGAAAGTGGTAATAAATATGAGTTTAAACTGTGTCAGAACAATTGATCTTGCTAATGTAGATAACACTTATGCAAAGCATGCTCAGGTCAAAGTGTCTGAATAATTTTTGGTCCCAAATTGTTATCAGTTTTACTGGTAGTCCGCTGTATGACGAATTTTTGGGTATAATATGTCACATTTAACTTTTTTTTTTTTTGCTATCCTCACTTACATAAATTAACAATAGTGTCCTGCACCCACTAGTAAAAAAAAAATATAAAAAATTATATCTGGAGTCTGAATAACTTTTGACTGTATATAAACAAAATTTATTATATTAATTTAGTGGAAAATGCTGATTATTTTAACTAGATGATTTCTGTATTTTCTATCAAACAGTTCTCAGTCTGTGACCCTGCAGCACAAAAGAAGTGTTAAGTCGCTGGGGTATATTTATAGTAATAGTAAAAAATACATTGTATGGGTCAAATTATAGATTTTTCTTTTATGCCAAAATCATTAGGATATTAAAGTAAAGATCATGTCTTGAAGATATTTTGTAAATTTCCTACCGTAAATATATACAAACTTCAGCGTGATCAGTAATATGCATAGCTAAGAACTTCATTTGGACAACTTTAAAGATGATTTTCTCAATATTTTGATTTCTTTGCACCCTCAGATTCCAGATTTTCAAATAGTTGTATCTCGACCAAATATTGTCCTATCCTAACAAAGCTTTCAGATGATGTAAATCTCGAAAGTATCGAAAAATTGTCACTTGAGACTGTTTGTGGTCCAGGGTCACAATTCAACTCAAAATGACGTTTATAGGTAAATGCTCCTATTGAGGTATATATATTATTATCCATCCCCCAGAGTTCTAAAGTCAAAGGTCAAACATGAAGGGCTCTTCCAAAAGCTCAGTCCATGTTGTTACACTAAGGTCATGTCCTGAAACGCTATCGCTGTGTTTGCAGGGAGTTCACACGCGTGCGTCCCCGCTGAGCTCGACGTGAATCTGAGAGCACTAGATAACACAGATCACCCCCAGATCAAACTAGTTTAGTTTAAAGTGAACAGCAAAGAGACGAGAGTGAGAGTAATGGATGTGACGGTACCCGTGACGGAGGGGAAGTAGATTCCCACCAGCAGCGTGAAGAAGGCGGTGATGTCATTGACGACGTACGGCATGTGTTTGTCCTGAGCCGCGTCGCTCGCCGGCACCGACGGTACAGCTTTCTCCACCAGCATGCCAGCGGGACCGTAGCTTCCCCACATTCAGTTTAGTGACACTTCCCCCCCCCCTCCCCCCCGTGCCCCCGGCCCCGCCCGCCGCCCGACCCCCGTCCCGCCGGCCCGGGCCGACCGTTATCACGCCTTTCCCCCATTTTCCACCCCCCCAAGTTATCGTGTGCCCATTACCCAACTACCATTCACCAACAGCCCATAACCCTCCAGCCCCTCCTTCAAGATCGCCTCGCTGCCACCCCACCGACGCCACCATCATTTCATCACCCCCTGAGATTATAACCAACCCCAAGCCCTCTTCCTCATTTCTGCCGACACTTGGTCCCTTTTTCATTTTTATACGTATCTGTATTTGAGCCGACAACCAAGTCTTAAATCTACAAATCTCACCATCAGTCTGACCACCGCCAAGCCAAAAACATGGACATACACTCCCAGGTTAAATTGATTCCCTATTTAGATTGTCACTCGAAAAACCAGAACCCCTTTACGACCCTTCAGTAAGCGGCTTAACCCTTCGGTCCCCCGGTTCCTTGCCCGGCACCTCCGGGGTTCTATTCCTCCTTCCCTTCTTCCTCATGGACAAAAATATTAATAACATCCATAATGTAGGAATCCTATTATTCTATCACAATAGTATTTAAATAACAGGGAAAAAAAAAAAATTAACGTGGGAGGAAATTAAATTTACCCTTAAATGCATGAATGTTTCGCCCAATCATTATTACATATTCGGGTCTTCAGCGACTTGGGCGATATATGCAGAACCAAGCCCCCCCCCCCTATGGACCTCACCCGTACACTGCTTTTGGCAATTAATAGGCAAAAAAAAAATTATATTTTAAGAACAATTACAGAAGAATAAAAATAAAGCATATTTCGTTTCCTTTTAAAGCTTAAAAAGGTTCAATTTAAGCAGATGATTTTACCATCGCTGTCCCATTCCTCGTCACGCGCCTCGCATACACAGTACATCCCAGCCATATCGCCCTCACCTATCACCGATCTAACGCCCAGATTCCTTAAAAACATTTTGTTTTCAATGCACTTCCTATTTAAAATATTTTGATTCACTGGCATCTATCACCACATCACAGCATCAAGAACCTACGTCGACCCCTTATATTTCATGGCGTTTTTCCTAGAGTAAATGCTTCTGCATTAACGCCAGTACAAACCCATTCTTCAGTTCTTGCTTGCATGAGATTGGTTGTATTATTAGCATTTATTAATATGGTGCAAACATCACGTATCATTGTATCAAACAGTTCCACATTGAGGCAAAAATAGAGGCATGCACACAACTTTGACCCCCCCCCCCCGTCATCCAGATAGAAAATAGTTTGAAGCGTTATTGTAACCAGGAAGGAAAAAAATACTTACACATTTACATCCTGAGGTTCTTAGGACCCTATCCCACTTTTTTACAAAAAATTAATTCGAAAACAGGCCATTCTTTTATATTTTACTTATTTTCTGTTATTGTTATATTATGAATAGGATCTTTAGAATATAAGACCAGTTGATGTCTACTTTAAATAATATGACCAGGAGCAACCCGAGCGGTACCGTTTAGTAGCCAACCTGATGGCCCGGCCCCGGTCACTAACGATACCGCATTAAGGGGTTTTGAACTTTAACCACAAATAGTGTTTTAAACTTATACAAAAAATTTAAATTTATGTGTTTGCTTCCCCAACATCCTTACACCCGGCACAGAGTAGGAGTTTTAATTGAGCCTCCCCCGGCCCGCATCACATGAAACTCCATTTACCGTGTTTTTTACATAAACTTGTTATGTGGCTTTTTTCAATCGTTTAGCTATTGTCCTGCTCTGAATTTTGCTGTTGCCTCTGTTTTTTTGTATTTTTAATTGATCACCACAAAATTCCATCAAACTCTTATCATCAAACACTTATGCGTTGTTTTTATTGAACCCACTTATCCTAGAATACCCAATACATAACAATTTACGTTACAGCTTTTTTTAAAATGTAATTAAAATGCCAAAAGATACACAACGCTGACCCTGTCTGGCACCGACTAAACCGGCTGCACTACGAAATCTTATTATTATTAAGATTATAAGTATTTTTTATACACTTGTAAAAAATATTTCCACATACTTCAACATAATAACAACGTAAATGTCAGTTGCTGCTTAAATTTCCTAAGTATAATCAAATTGGCTTTCCCCACCCTCTGAACAAGTCATTTGAACTTAAATTATATTAAAGTGACTTAAAAAATCGAGTTGAATCTCATATAACTTAAAAAATTATGTTGAAATTGGTTAAAATAATTGATTAGTTAAACTGATAAAACATATGTTGTCTTGACTTACTAATCATATCATTTTTTACAGAGTGGCAAACATTTCTGTCATAATTTTTTCAAGTTAAGCTGTATTTTTATTTTGGCAGTTGTGAAGATCTTTGAGCTTTATTGTGTATTAGACAGTCGTTCTTCTCAAACTAAACAGAGAAATGCTGTTGAAGTGACTCTCAGCAGCTTTGGAGATGAAGTTTTTCATCGTTATGGATGATATCGCTCTTCGTTCGATCTCCCCGGCCTATTAATCATTTATCCACGCCCCCGCCCCCACAGCACTATTTCAAATGCAGTTTCTGCCCTTGAAATGCAAATGCAAAAAAGTTTGTCTTTATGCAACTTAAATAAATTTGCCAAGCCAAGAGCATGTCTGCAGATGTCAAGCACAGCTAAGCTGAGGTCCCCCCTGAATTGACCACACAAACCCAGCCGCATGTCGCCAACCCCTATTGTTTCCGTTAATAATGTTGACCCTTGCGTCCCACAACCTGAAGGATACTTAAAGATTACCCAAGAAAACTACATATTATAGGCATCGGTTCGACCCTTTTTTTTATGATGACGCGCCTGAGGAAGATGATGAACCGACAAATACCACAATGCAGCCTTTACGCTTGAACTTTGGCATGTTCTGTGACCACTAAAGGACAGATTATTTGTGGGTCGACCGCACCTTTAATGCGCCTGTAATGGTTTCCTCTGGGTCTGTGAAAATTTTTAAAATGTGATTTATAAAAAAAAAATTATATTACTATATTATAAAGAGAGTAATTACCATTATCTTTATGAGATCTTTAATTTTTTTTTCACATTGAGTAAATTATGCATTACTTGCATATATTTGTGTCTCCTTAGTTTCATTCGGTCCCATACCGATTTGGTTTTATAAAATGAAAAATCTCCAGAGACCCTATGCCTGGGAAACTTAATTAAAAGACAAACTATTTCCAGTTATTTAAGGATTTGTTTTAGACTAACCCTGATAATCCAAAAACAACCATAACAAAACAATACTCATTTAAAACCACAAAACAACCAATATATGACAGCCCCCGTGAACAAACTGTAGAGATTTTTTCAACCAAAGTATGTTCTTGGCTCTTCAAACGTGAATCGATTAATTCTGGTAGTTACACTAAGATATAATAAATTGTTTAACTTTTTTTTTAGCATCCTGACAGTTAATCTGTATCTTGATGTACCGTCAATCTATCTTTTTTTTAAGACTGTCGGAAATCATGCCCATTCGAATAGTTTTGTTTTCCTCCATATTTTTTTCCATTCTTTTCTTTTCTTGTGGACTATGTGTCTAAAAGAAAAATTCTCATTGATATTGCTGTTTAACTGATAAAAGTAATATTTTTAACTGACGTTTTAGTATAATGAAAAGCTAAAGTAAAAAGCCATAGCTGACCTTTATGGTTTAAGAGGATGCACATTTAATTTTGGGAACTACACTGATGTCATTGTTTTGGTCTTGATATAACATTTTCATATTTCTTCCAGAACAACTGAAAATGTTTTTCTATAAACATGAAAATATACAGCTGCCTTTATATTTATTGAGAAGGTCCAAAGGCATCATCGCATCATATAAAAGTTACACACACGTCTAAATAAGTTTAAACAGTGAATAATCATTTAGAAGACACTTCTTCCCAAAGTGACCAACAGTACAAGCAAGCTGAAGTTAAAATGAACACAAAACGGCATGTGCAACATATTCCACTTCCATAACGTGACTTATTTCACAGGTTATTGAAGATTATGTTAATATAATAAAGTACAGAGGGTAAATGTTGCCTTCAGTTACTGCTCTCACCTGAAATGACTCCGCTGGTGAGGCCGGGAATGCCCTGGATCTCCGTGACGTTATTGAGGCTGAAGTATTCACTGCAGCTGGCGTTGAGCTCCGGCCCTTTACAGAACAGAGACCAAAGCTTCGTGGTCACGGTCACGTTGTCTATTATTTCTGTCTTCATGCACTTGTCAAAGCCGTGGTTCCGCAGGGTGCGGTTGCCCAACAAACAGACCCTGGAGAGGACAAACCAGCCTTTACAATGCATTCAGGTTTAAATCAGAGTTTACTGTCAGGAGGCTTGTGGTTATTGAGAAAGCCTGTGTTCATCTGTGAAGCAAACACTGCTGTGGGGTGTTTGTGGTTCAACATAACGCAAAGAGGCTTGGTTTAGTTTAAAAAAAAAAAAATAGGTGATGCTGTACAACATACAATACAAGGCTCCAACATTTTGGAGTAACAGAGCGCAATATTTGGCTTAATAAAAATCAATTTTTTCTCAATAGAGAAATTTTCAGATTTTCAAATACTTTTTTATTTGAATCAAAGTGCAATAAATAAATAAATAATAAAATAAAAATGTACTTTTTTTAGGTAAGTGAATAAAAAATAACAAAAATAAAATAAAAAATATTACTTATTTTAGGTAAGTTAAATAAAATTGTTAAAATAAAAAATAACATTGTAAAATTTTTAGGTAAAACAAAACAAAACAAAATAAATTAAAATAAAATAAAATACAATAAAATAAAATAAAATAAAATAAATATTACTTATTTTTAGGTAAGTTAAATCACATTGGGTAAAATCAAATAAATATTACTTATTTTTTAGTAAGTTAATAGAAAAAATAAAATAAATAATAAAAAATATTATTATTTTTTAGTAAGTGAAATCAATAGTGTTAAAATAAAAATAAAATTTTTTGAAATTGAAATTTTTAGGTCAAAATCAACACACACAAAAATTAAAAATAAATAAATAACTAAAATAAAATAAAATAATAAATAAAATAAAATAAAATAAAATAAAAAAATATTACTTATTTTTAGGTAAGTGAAATAAAAGTGTTTAAAATAAAAATAAAATGTTTGAATTTGAAATTTTGAGGTCCAAACACATCAACTAAATAAAAATAAATAAAATAAATAAATAAAATAAAAAAAAAAAAAAAAAAATTTCTTATTTTTTATAAAATAAAATAAAATAAAAAAATATTACTTATTTTTAGGTAAGTGAAATAAAAGTGTGTAAATAAATAACATGTTTGAAATTTGAAATAATTTTTAGGTCAACAACAAAACATAACAACAAAAACCAAACAAACAAAACACGACCAAATAAAATCAAATAAAATAAAATAAATAAAATAAATAAAATAAAATAAAATCAAACTAAAATACACCAAAATAACACAAAATAAAACAAATAAACAAAACAAAACCAACAAACAAACAAACTACATAATAAAAAAAAAAATACATAAAACAAAACAAATGCGTGACTTACTGGAAAACCGGAGGTTCAAAGATGGTTTTGATGACCCCGGCGTAGATGGCCAGGATGGACAGCACCACACAGGCCAGGAAGACCAGCGCAAGCTTATTGACGTACTTCACACCGACGAACACCACGAGAGCCATGAGCGTCAGACAGCACGTCCCGTACACACGCATGTTATTCAGCAGAGCGTCCGCCTCCTCCGCCTTCTCCTCCGCCTTAAAGATGGCAGCGCTGGGCACCATGTACGTCTGTGACACAACACAGAAAGATGATGCTCGTTTGATTTTGTAGAACAGAATATAGGATGAAATCATGGAAAGACGGAATAGGATTGGGAGTATCATCGACAGAATTCATCTCGGAGCATAAGAGTATAGCACATTTTTCATCTTTAAGATGCCATGGACCCCCAAATATGGCTATGGTGTGAGGACCCCACCCCAAATTTAAAAGGGAGCTATATATTGTCATGTATAAAGACCCAATTTAGACTGTAAAAACTTAATATTCTAAATATGTGCAAATTATTTAGAAAATATTTAGTTTATAATATGTTACATTACTACCTTTTTTCTGCCTGTACCTTTTAAATGTCTTATTTAATCCAAATTTTATTATTATTTAAATTTTTATTTATTTAAAATCAATCATTTGATTAATTGTAATCTTCTTTTTTTTTTTTTAATTTAAGCATTGTCTTTTGTTTGTTTTTTAATTAATTAATTGAATTTTTAATCTTATTTTTTACTGTTACATTTATTTTTTTTTTACAGGTTTTTCTTTTCCATGGCCCCCGTACTTATTTTTCATTTAAGTGAAATAGAATGCTATAAATAAAATCACAAAGTTTCTAATTTTAATCGGCAAGCAAGTGAAATTAATTTCATTAAAATTCAAATCCAATCACATCACTTCAAAAAAAAAAAAAAAAAAAAAAAATATATATATAATATATATATATATACACATGTTTCTTGATTTTATATCAGCAGCAAAAACTGAGAATACCTCATCCAATCATTCAATAATTCCTCAAATGAAAGTTCAAAGTTATTCTTAGATGATCTTTATGACCTAGTAGCTAATTAATGGTTTCTAAAATCTCTGCTCTTTGGATTTTCTGGCCCTAATCTGACTGTAACCCTTAACTGCACACACAACACTCACCAAGAGGATCTCGATAGTCCCGAGGATGTACATGGCACCGGCGAATGTGGTGCCCAGATAGAAACACAGACCCACAGCGCCTCCGAACTCCGGGCCCAGAGAGCGAGAGATCATGTAGTACGAGCCTCCAGCTGAGACACTCCGCTAAGCGTAAATGTGACACAGAACAACAGGAACTCAAGGGTAATAAAACAGAGAACATGATGACCGCATGCAATGACCGCAGTGCATTTCTACTGGAGACCATCGCTGCGCTTACAATAAACACCATAATCTCTCATGCTCGGTGTTTGAGGTTTAACTTGGGTTTATGCAGACCATGATGTCATTCCTGTTTAAATACAAAATGAGAGCAATAAATGTAATACGCCAATGTCTTACCTGGAACAACACCGTTTGTAGCAATGGCACTCATTGATATGGCTGTCAACATTGTCTGAAAAAAGGTGTCCACAGTATTTTATTAATTCCGAAATTTACAAAAAATAAAGACCTTTTCCATTACAAAATATTACATTTTTTAATTAATACTCAATTATTTCAGACACACACACAAAAAAAAAGAAATAAAAGATTTTTCTTATTGGAAAAAAAAAGAACAAGGTCTCCCTATGATATCAATTCTAATGGTAATATGATATAAAATAATGTAACCTAATGTAATAAAATGTTGAGTTAATATTGTAATATTGTTCTTATGTATTTAGAAAACAATTTCAACAGGCCCATTAACAGATTAAGAACCTTATATATATAGATATAGATATATAATATATATATGAAAAATCACCATCACATCACTCAAATTTTAAATATTAAATAAATACTGTCATATTTACTAAAATTTATTTTTTTAGTATAGTATTTTTTTTAGTTTTGTATATTTTATTATTTCTATTTTCATGAAAAATGAAAATAACATTGGCGGATCTATCAATTCTCAGGTGTATATTATGTAAATGTAATATTTGCTCATATTTCGATTTCATTGTTGGGAAGAGATTATCATGCAAAATAATAAGAAAAATAATTTTATAAAAAACAAAGATTTGTATAATGTTAATTTAATTTAAAGATTTTTTTTAATATAAAATAATGTAAATTTAGTATATGTAATCTTTAATTTAGTAGTAATATTTAGTATGACTAAAATGTGTACAATACGTTTTCCTTATGATTTAATCAAAAAAAGAAAAATCTACAATTTAAATAAATTACACTAAATTTTACAGTATTGTATATAATATTACACATTAGAATTGACATTGGGAGTTTCATATCAGCTAAGTTATTTTGATATTACAAAGACTATTTTTAGAATAACACGCAGTGATGAATCATTCAGAACCAGGAACGTGATTAATAAAGAAAAAAAAAAAAGAAAGTAAACAGGTCAATGAAGCTCAACATCATGTACAGCACAGTTTCTTTCTGCAGGAAGGTGTACTCTATTAAAGGGCATCTGCATCTGGGTGTTATGCAATCTGGCCGTTGTGTCTGAGTGTCCTTGAGCTGAAAGTCCACTCTAAATCCCTGCGTCTCTGAAAAGCTACTGGACTAAAGCCAATTAACGGCCACGAATCTCCAACAGGCTTAACGGGAGAAATAAAGCGGTTACAATGAAGGAGATTGAGTGATCTGTACTGGCCAAATACAGACACAAAGAGCTTTCACTGCACCTGCCATTTTTAGCATTTTTCCAATTTATATTCTGATTGTGTATAACAGCTGTAGAGTGGTTTAAAGCGGGAATTAAACGTGTTTTAATCAACCTTACACTTTATATTCACTAAATAGATATAATTTATAACGAGCAAGAAAAAAGGCTAAAATGGGTAGCTATCAAAAAAATTTATAAAAAATATATTTTGTAATAACTTGCTCAACTTATGAAATAATTTCTCTTTCTGACTTTTTAAACATTATTCATATAGAAAAACTTTTTATCACTTAAATCCAGTCTTGCATTTTTCATTCCTGTCTGTTAAAATAAAATCAGCTTTTTTTTTAAATTTTATGTTATATTTTTGTATATTTTATGCATATTTCTTTATGTTTTTATAACTAAAAAAATGGCATTAAAAAACTGCACCTTGAAATTCAGACTAATTTATCGGTGCACATCTGATCTTCACCAAAATGCATAATTTTTCTAATAACTTTTCCTTCTGACTTTTTCAGCATTACTTTAACAAAATTTTTTTATCCCATCCAAACCATTTCTGATGGATAATGTCATATATTATAGATATAGATATTTGTGTGTGTGTGTGTGTTATATTATTTGTCCCTTCTGAAATAACTTCCCTTTTTGACTTTTTAAACATTCGTCATACAGAAAAACACAATTAAGTTTGGCAGACATTTTCCATGATTCACTCAATAATGTGTCCCATTAAGGAAGAAAAACAGGCTGTGAACACTGTTTTGATATTGATTTACCTTCCTAAAAGAAGAAGTAAACACATCTCCCAAATGTGAGGTTCAGCCACACTTAGAAACGTCTGTCTATCTGTCATTTATCTCTGATAGATGTTACATAAACTGGCAGCACTGAGATCTTGATGTTTCCTGTAAGAGCGCTAGAAGGAAAGAGCGACTCAATCTTGACTGTGGCACAATCGCCGGAAACGTATAATGACACTAGCAAGTGAAGGTTGAGGTGAATTAGACGCTTGATCCCATTGTCTGATGTGGTTTATAAATAAGCAGTGGTGTTAGAGACTTCTGAGCACAGGAGATTACACACGTGCCAGTTCAGACGAAAGAGGACGGAGGCTAAACTTAACCGGCAAGATCAGAACTGATAAACTCCTACAGTCGTGTGGTTTGGACTTACACACGAGCAGCACATGGTCACAATGATAAAGGCCTCCAGGATTCCCGCCGTTCCCACAATCCACGTCATTCGCAGGAAGAGAATCACTCCCAGGATGTTCTGCAGGCAGGGCAGGTAGACCCCGATAAACGTCCCCATCTGTGGACTCTGCACACAAACACATCGCAAAAGAGACGGCATGAGAAATGCATGCTCGAAATGATTGCACATGCATGCAATAATAAGGCAGAACATCTAAAAATTAGGGATGTAACTAGTGGTCGACCGATATATCGGCCGATGTTTGGCATTTTTTAAATATCGGCATTGGCTGATAAGTTTTTCTGTTTGGCCGATGCGTTCGAGGCGGGACTTTTATTTTTTTGACAGCGCTGCTGTGTACAGCAATTCACATTCTCCCTCTTGTTCGCTGTTGTTCTGTCTAATACGGATAGACGTCTGTCTAATAATCAAATAGAACAGTTAAACAAATTAATTAAAATGTATACAAAAAGTATTTTAACGATTGCTTTTATATTATTAGTATTTAAACATTATAATACTTTCTTGTTTGCATTCAGCAAATACGCATTTATATCTTTTAAACAAATCTTTGAATGACTAATGAGCATTTAACTTCACAAACCTTGCAAACTTAGTCGGATCCAGCTGTGAGATCTTTTGAAGTGTGCATGTGTATCCTGCATGATCGCTTGTTCTCTGCGTGACGGTCGATCCGTGAGAGTTGAATGCTGACAGGTGGAGAGTTCAGCTTCACTGAGATGCGCTATCGACAAACTTTAAACTCGTGATTTTATGCTGCGCTTTATGCATTTGCCCACTATCATATTCATGTAATTTCCACTGTGTGCTATATGTAGAATGAGTGTTACCTTGGCTTTATTTGAAAAAATATGGTTAATGCGCACAAACTTCCCAGAATACTGAGTGCCCTGTTACAGTGTTTACTTCCTTTTTAATTGTATTTTTATTAAATATTTATTTATATGTGAAAATATTTTGTCATCTAAAGTATAAGTATGTTTAACAATTATTTGTTAATCCATTTTGAAATAATTTCAAATTTCTTAAATATTAAAATAAATAAAATTATATCAGCCACCCTGCTTTCCAAGATATCGGCATCGTCATCGGCTGTCAAAAAACTATATCGGTCGTCCCCACTCAGATGTAACGATTCACCATGAGCCGGTTGAAAATCGATACAAATAGGTGATGATTCAAATCAGTTGAGATATTAAACGTATCGCGATACAGTTGTGGGTAGGAGTTTATATGAATGCATCTCTGAGGGGAACTGACTACCTTTAGAAAAGTTTAAATTGCATTTTCTTTTCATCTTGACTCTGTATAATGCATATTAATGTAGTGTTTATAAGCACTGCTGCTTTGTTTACTGCGGTAAACATGGAAACGCTGCATTATTACTGCTGCTCCAAAAGCGCCACCTGCTGTCAGAGAGTGAATCTGCGTCTCATGCAGCCCGCCTGCTGTTTTGGTCTCGTTCAGATGTTTTATGTAGCATAATTTCGCAAAGTTAAAGTCAGACCATTCTGTTTTTGCTTCAAATGTTGAAATTATACAGTCTAATTTAAATTTATTTTTAAACGCTCATGCAGCATGTACGCAGAATCTTTATTTGGATCATGATTAAAACCCAGTGGTTGCCTCAAACTGTCAAGAGCACCGACAAAGCCTTAGTTTGTTTATATGAAGAGATGTCTTTTATTTGTGTTGTTTATTTATTTGATTTGGGGTTTGTTTTAAAATTTCATATTTCAGTTTCACAAAGAAATTTCAGCATTTTATCCAAGCAATAATAAAAGGACATATTTTCATTTATATTTTGTCTCAAATCTAATTTTGTGAGAAAATTGAATCGAGAAATCGGTATCGTTAATCGTGTGTTGAGTGAATCGTTACATACCTACTAAAAATCAAAAGCCCTGAAAGGTTTTGCACACTAATGCCACAAACTTTTTATTCTTTAGTTAAAAACACATACATGTAGTGAAAGTGTTATTTAGGTATTATTTATTATAGTTTATATTTTGAATTAGTTTTTTTTTTTTTTAATGTTCCGTTTTCATTTTAATTTTGGACTTACATTTTTAATTTTAACATGTTTTTAGTTTTTATAAATTTTTATTTCAGTTCTAGTTTTAGTTAATTTAATACTTCAAGTTAAACTGAAGGAAAATGAGAAATACATTTTACAAGAAAATACAATTTCAGTTCAAAATTGGATGATTAATTCAATATGTTACGTACAATTAATTATAAAGAAACTGCATATAACACATTAAATTAAATATGAAATTTTGAAGTAGAAAAACTGAAATAGTTGTGTCTTGTAAAACATACTCCAATAACCTCTAAAACATAAACATAATGTTTGAATATTGAATTCTCTGAATTTGAGGGAAACATCAACCACAACATATGAAATGCAAACCAGATTTAGATCTCATGCTTTTAGCCTTACAAGAGACAAAATCCAAGTCCATCCAAATCATAGATGATCCAACACTGCGAGTCACACGTCAGTCATGAGTTCTTCTGCTGCTCAGATTCTTGATTGATTGCTTCAGTCTTCATACACAAGTCACATCACAACTACAATAAATCATAACTAACCCTTGCGCCACCAAAAAGTGTAAATGCATATACTTATAAAAGCATACCGCGGTGAGATGAGCGGCTCTCGATGTTCCTGCTGGACTCGGCTTAGTCAAATACACAATACAGAAGAACTTCAGTAATTAACACTTGAATATAATAAAAACCCAAGAGCTTCCTAGATCTTTCCTGATGCAGAGTTTGACGCAGTCGGAGCATCTGAAGCCCGTGGTCTCAGGACTAATGAGAGCGTGTTTGGCCAATCACAGAGAGATGTCCGGTGACGGGGAGACTGGCTGGGGACTGTGGTTTGTGGCTATCGCCCGGCCATTGCTTAAACATTTATACTGACTGTCAGCAAAAAAGCTGATGCCCGCTGGGCTTGAAATGGAAAACAAAGAAAAATCATTGCATTTGTGCATGTGTTAATACATCTTTGCATAAGCGTCTGCAATAGCCTGACCGTAGACATCATATTTAATTTAATTTGAATAAAACGAGGCTGAGAGAGAAATACTGTTCTGTTTATGGCATACAATTTTTCTGAGTTTTTTGATATGCCATAACTGCATCAGTGTTATTTTAGTATTATTGAGATGCTATTATAGTTTTTTATTAATATTTTTAATTAGTTTTTGTATCTTTATATTTTTAGTTTTCATTTAGATTTTAGTTTTAGTCTTTTTGGAGTTTTAGTCGTTATTTTTATTTTTAAAACATGCTGTATAATTTTTTATGTTCAGTTTATTTATTTTAGTAAAACGTAATATGATATATATATATATATTATAGTTATATTTTATTTTTATTATATTTTATATTATTTCAGTTAAAGTTTATTTTATTTCAATTAAAAAAAGTTTTAGTTTACGTTAACAATATTAACTAGAATCGAACCCTGACTAAAACTGCAATGACATCAAAAACTGATTTTAATATCCAAATAACTATATCATTTTTTAACCATGTAAAAACCATATAAATGTACTGTTTTGTTTTTTGTTTTAAAAAATGTTTATAAACTTTTCCTTCTATTTTTAGTTATTTTAGTATTAAATAAATTTAAACTAAAAATGAGAAATGTTGCCTTGTCAACTAGCTGAAATAAAATAATTTGAAGTTAAATATTTTATTTCAGTTTTTAGTGTTAAATAACAATATGTGCTCTATAGAAATCAAAACACTGATCTGAAAAACTTGTAATGAAATATCAAAAGCTATAATCTTAATCTCCAAAGAACTAAATGTAACCAAATTAGGAACCCTAAAGATCTAAAATGTTTTTAAAGTTTTAGTTAACTTATAATAACCCTGCTTCAGACTAAGGTTTATTGCGTTTCCTGAACGGTGCAATGGAACAATAGAATTCTGAGAAGTTCAGGTCATTTCTGACATCAGACATTCCAAACGATCTGACCTGTGTTCATTTCCTGTCGTACTTTCAACAAAAGCTGAAAGAATGCTGAGAATGTGTGTCTGATTTGTTTTAGATTAGAGCACACAGACACAAGCTCGAACATCTGAAAGCTCGGCTTCACGTGTCTCTCATTCAGGTAACTTCATGTCTACAGATGAAATGAGTTTAGTCTGTCCTCTAATGCCAAATTTAAAGGAAATGACCCCAAAACTTGAGCTAAAGTCATGTAAATGTTTTTATGATGTGTAATGGTTCTCAGTCTGTTACCTTGACTGTCTGCTTCTTGGCACCTTCATCCTCGTCGGCCTCCTCGTGTTCCCTGACGCCCTGCGTGAGGTTCGTGTAGTTGGCCAGTTTGCTGAGAAGTGAAGATACCATGGGATTGCTGTCCATCTCCTCCTGAAAGGGTAAAGGTCATGCATTTGATCAAAAACTGCAAACCAGCGAACACAAACGACTCGTTTCAAACCTCTACAATGTCTCGAAGAGTAAAAATAAATGTAGGCACCAAAATCAAAGAACGCAATAACAGCTCTGTCTGTCCGAAATCATGAAATGATACAAAAATAAACGTAATGACCCATGAATTACTTTATTTGTGGCCATAAACATGAAATGAGAATGTGGAAAACAGAGTGGAGAATAGCCATGATGTCAAATATAGGCTTGAAAAGAACTTGAATGCGATAATAAGTAATCTCACACAACTTATAAAAGCCAATGTTGGGTCATATTTCACCCTAAAATCAAAAGAATGAAAAACGATATTATTTTTTGCATAAAGAATACCATGCATTTTTTTAAAGCTATAATATTTTCATTTGATATGATATTTTTTTATATAGACCTTATTTTAGGTGGTTATTTTACCAAAGTCTGGTTTATTGTAATGATTAATCAAACAAAGAAATCAATAAATAATCTTATAGTGTTGCTTAATACAAAAATTATCGTCTTTTTGTTATTATATTGTTGGCCCCATTATTTTAGTTAATTTTCCCAACTTACATTACTTTCTAAAATCAATTTTTTTTATTATTATTATTTTATTATTATATTAAATTGTAATTATACATCAAAGTGGTAGTTCATTGTCCTATACTATTCAAAATTTACTGACTCAGTAATTAGTGTTTTAATTATAAATATTAACTATATTTTTTAGTATAAAAATGAGAATAATCAATAAACACAAAACACAAAACTAACCATCAAGATTGGAATCCTAAATGAACAATCTGAGGATAAATGTGTAAATTGTCCTGGAACAACAAATGCAAAGAAAATCTCAGTAAATAATCCTGAATAACTTAATTTAATTTATTTCAAAATAATCTTTATCGTAATATTTTTTTTTTTTCATGTTTGTTAGTCAAAATATGCATATTGAATAGTGTAGGATATCAGACCGAATCAGACAATCTAAGATTTGGTCAAAACCGAGTTGAGGCACGAGGAGTCACAAAAATTCCACAGAGGCCCAAGACAACAGGATGTCATAAATCAGACCCCAGCCTCTCTGAAGCAAGCCTAAACCTAAGCCCCTGTCACAGAACAGTTTTCAACATTAACACAAAAGAACACATTGACAAGTCCAAGGAGATTGTAAAATTTTGGGGCAAGTTATCAAGAATAATGGTCAAAAGAGATGACCGCATGACTATCACACGATAGTAACTACAGTCACAAGCTCCTCGTAAATTGACTTCCCCCACTTCACGACAAGAACAGACATACTAAAAAATGCCTTACAGACATTTTAATCTCTGGTCTCCTTACGTCCACAGAATGCCAAAGAAACTTAATTTCCATGTGAAGATGCATCTAAATGACACTAAAAGGACTCGAGCAACTAACCATTGCTATATATCTAACCCCATATCATGTATCTAACCCACATGTTTAACCATCATGCCTTATTTATTGTGAATGTATTTTGAATAACTATTGAATAGCTTAAGGGGTCATATTCATGCTTGGTATGTGTGAGTTTGAATTTTCATGCTTGAAACGTTTCTCCCAGTCAATTCTTGGTCAAATGTATCATATCCTCGTGATAGAAATCATGGCCAAAATCATACTCTACCAGAGCGGGAAAAACGTGGACCATGTGACTGATAAGAGAACATTTGATTTATGAATGAGGAGAAACATTGCAACACCCCAAGCTTCAATTGGTCGAGGCACCATTTGGGGTGTGTTAAACAGCCTGGTTTAAATACTCAGGACACCATCAAACTTAGCGCGCGCGCTTTTTGGTCTTTTGCCTTTTTGCGGGTCTGACTTTTTGTGTCTAGCTTTTAGCCATGCGGCTTTTTCTTGCTTTTTCACTCCTAGTCATTTTTCTTTAGCTTTGAGCGTGGTCTGCTTACACGCCATCTCTCCAAACCCCCCCCCCACCCACCACCCCCCCCCACCCACCCACACCCCCCCACCCACCCCCCCAAATGAGGAGAAACGCCACCTGGCCCCATCAACTTTACAATCTATTTCTTTTCTTTAGTTTGTTTTAGTTTTCCGTGAGAGTTTCGTGTTGCGGGTTAAGCCGAACGCCGCATCTCCGAAAAGTGCTGTCTAAAACTTCAACTGCACACCACATCTCCGCGTCGCCAGCCAACGCCCAATTACTGGCTTCCCAAGACTGAACCTCCATCCAATCAGCAACCTCGGGAAACCCCTTTCAGCAACCAGACAATGAAGGGAACCCCGCACACAACGCAAGTACCTCGAGATCCTAGCTGAACTGGTGCATTTATTATAAGTTTTAACCTCATTGAGGAACTCAATGCGATTGTTAATTAAGTGATTGATGGTTGTTCTTGTCTATGCATTTTCACATATTGTTGTAAACTTGGGATTTCACATTTTCATGCTCTTAAACTAATTATTTCCTCACTTACTCTCTTTCTGCAACTTGTGTGAATGAGTGTGATCATGTGTTAGATTAGTTTACATGTCTTAAGATTTATCCAATAAAGCCTTATTTAAATTGAAAAGAGAAGTATCTTGTGTTTTTGTGCTCACAAGTTAATGTCTTAAACCGCCGACCTTGTTACCGTGCTAATTAATAGTGTTTTCACTATATTTTGGGATATAGATATCCATTGCAGAATTGATGTTATACGGCTCGTTCACTGAATCGCTGGGCGTCTCAGTGATCAGCCGTAAAACTGTGATTCTGTCCTAATTCCCTTGCATATTAATGGTGGAGTTCCCTTTAAAATCTTAATGATTCCCTTTGAGCTAAATTATTGACCTGATTCCCTTACAGTAATTGGTGGAGAATTGCGGGGCAGATTAATCTAAATTGTGAGCATAAACCAAGTTATTTCAATATTCCATGCTGCGGTGGAATATGAGAAGCTTCGTGTTTAGCCTGGTGGTGTGTGTGTGTCGTCCGCCTCGCTCAGAAATACTTCCAGATTTTCCCTGATGAGAGAGACCCCTTGTGGCAGGTTTGTGCAATTACATTTTCATGCTTATAACTGGGTGAATCTCATAGAGGCTGCCAAAGAAAGACATTGTACATATTTTACCCCAATAATAAAGCATATTAAATATTATGTTAAAATGTAATTTTAAATTATATTGCATGTCATTACAACCAACATGGTTCTAAAAATAGGCTTTTTTTTTATTAAAAAAAATATTATTCTATAATACTCTCAACAATTGTTTTTAATAAATAACTTTCACTTAGCTAATGTTTCTTTGTTTTTGTTTTGTTTTAAATTTAATTAGAATTTTTTTCAACCTTTTTTCCCCCACATCCAAAATTAAAATGCGTGTTTAATGCATGTTTAGGTAATGAACAGGAAAACTTGTTACAAGTGATTTATATTAGTCTCATATTAATTTATGCTCACATTATACTTACAAATACTCTCCCTGATAAACAGAACCCGTGTCATGACAAGAGACACAAAGACATCTGGTCCAAAGAGAAGACCTGTGACAGACTGCCCAAGTTTCTAGTGATTGGCCCTCAGAAGACCGGTAACAAAACCTCTGAATATGATTATTTTATTTTGTATTTTTTTATAAGTTAGATATGCATTCTCTTTTGAACATACTATATACTGTATGTATGTGAAGCTGTTTGCAGTAACAGAAGAGTGTACCCATGTTGTTTGTTAGTCATTAAAACCATTAGAGACTAATATACAATTTAATAATAAGCCAG